>OZ030005.1:69272052-69727052 GCA_964023405.1 Apodemus agrarius | reverse complement strand
CCTTTCCTCTCACGATTTTCCTGGACACAACATTCAGCGGAGTTGTGAGCCGGTAAACAACTTGAAGGTGTTCAACCTGACAAACCCAGAGCCCTCTACAACACAGCTGGTTTGCGTAGACTCTCCAAAGACAGTGTCGCATATACACACCCCACACACAGAACAGTGGGGCTGGTCTGAGTCCAAAGATAAAGAAACAAAACCAAGTGTACAGCACAGACAGGAAAGAGGCACAAGAGACATTTTCCGAGAACCGGGAACATTCACAAGGGATGATGTGACGGACGGTATCTCTGAGTAACCGCGACTTGTAGGTGTGGCCAAGATTCCAGGTGGGAAACCCTGGCTCCGAGGGACAGCGGAAATGTCGGGTGGACCTGCATGACAGAGCTTCACCCGTCAGTCAAGCTCGGTCATTTCACAATAAAACCTTATGAGTAATCAGGCCTTGTGGCAGGCTACGGCTTATTCCTTGGGTCTCCAGGACCTGGCTTTAGTTTCTTCTGCCCATGGCGGGGAGTAAAGGAGTGTTATAAGCCGACTGCGGTGTTCCCAGTCTGCACGTCGGATATCAGAAATGCTACATGAGCCGGGCGGCGGCGGCGCAAGCCTGTAATCCCAGCACTTGGGAGGCAGAGGCAGGCGGATTTCTGAGTTCGAGGCCAGCCTGGTCTACAGAGTGAGTTCCAGGACAGCCAGGACTACACAGAGAAACCCTGTCTCGAAAAAAAACAAAAAACAAAACAAACAAACAAAAAAAGCTACATGGACCAAACAGTGGGGTGACTAGGCAAGAGTGCTCAGGCCTGCCAGGGCAGCAGCTGCCCGGGACCTGGCCAGCCCAGCTGTTGCAGACGGGGGGCTGGGGGACGGGTCACAGAGTGGGCACAGCTTGGTAGCTCTGCTGCTCAACTCAGCATGTGGACTGGCCACCTAGGCTAGCTGGGGTGCCCCGGCCCTTAGCTGCTTCCTCGCTGGGGGCAGCACCTGGTCTTCCATTGCCCATCTCTCATAGCGCAGTCTGTCTGTCCTCGTTCCTGCATTCTCTTTCGGACCCACTGTTCTGTGGGGTCCTTGGCACTTTAAGGGCAGGAACCACAAGCATCAGGTCAGAGTTTATCCCCACCTTACCAGTGCAAGCTAGATGGTAGCAAGCTTCCCCAGAGGTGGTAACCAGGCCTCAGCCTTCCCCTTCAGAAGGCTTCTTTCAGCCCATTCTCTAGGGAGCCCTACCGGCTCAGAGCTCTCCCAGTGCTCCGAGGCAAAGGGGACTGACCTCCCATCGGCATGGACCCAGTGCGCTGGAGCCATGGTTACATACCAAGGCCACTGGGCCACCTTCCCGAAGCCTCGGTGGGGGGTTTCCAGTGAATGCAGCCACCTAGACTGGGCCTACCCCAGACCCCAGTACGTTTGAAAGGTCCTTCAAATAACTGAAAGTGAACTTGAGAGCCCTGCCCTCTGTCCCAGTGCCCTTTCCCTTCCTGCCACTCGAGAGGCCCCCCCCCCCATCTCTTCAGCCTGCCCTGCACCCTCATCTTTCCATGCTGTGGCCTCCCCGTCTCCACCTCCCCAGATACCAGCACTCTTTAAGGTTCCAGTGTCTTCTCAGGAACGCAAGTCACTTCTCCATGAGGGAAGTCAGAGAGTTTCCTGTTGTGTGGAACTGGGCACAAGAGCTGGGGAAAGGGTTGTTAAGAAGACAGCACCAGGCTGGCGAGATGGCTCAGCGGTTAAGAGCGCTGACTGCTCTTCCGAAGGTCCTGAGTTCAAATCCCAGCAACCACATGGTGGCTCACAACCATCAGTAATGAGATCTGATGCCCTCTTCTGGGGTGTCTGAAAACAACAACAGTGTACTTACATGTAATAAATAAATAAATCTTGAAGAAGAAGAAGAAGAAGAAGAAGCCGCAGCAGCCAGTACCTTGGTCCTGCTGAGAGCCTGGATGCCATCCTCAGGAGGGTTTTAGGCAAGAAAGTCACATAACATTGTGGCAGGCAGGCAGGCATGCATGCAGGCACGCATGCACGTGCACCCCCCCCACACACACACACACACAACCTTGAGGTGCAAGGGATGGAACCTGGAGCCTTGTACATGCTAGGTTAAATGTCCTACCACCGAGCTATATCCAGAGCCTTGCCACAAACGTTTGTTGGTTTTGTGAGTTTTGTTTTGTGGAAAGACTCTCAGAAGCCCTGGATCACTTCCAACTTGTGGCAATCCTCCTGTGTCCACCTCCCAAGTGCCAGCATTATAGGTCCGCCCCGCCATGCCGGATGGCGCGCACATTCTGAAGATTCTGGGGAACGGGGCAGTGCCCCAGCTTCCCGCCTTGACCTTTCGCATGCCCCACTGCAGCCCCCAGCTGCACGGTCTGCATGGAAGCTGCTGGCCCTGAGAAAGATGGCCAGGTCTGCTCTGTCACCAGGGAATGGGACAGGCTTTCTTTCCGCTGTGGCCAGTAGGGCTGACAGCTGAATGCGGGGAGGAGGTGGCCAGGGAGTGCTAACAATGAGAATTCATTCCGGGCTCCCAATGGGCAGAGACCATCTGGACAGACCCAGAGGCCACCAAAGGGACGCCCCTTGGTGAGGAAGACATTCACTTCAGACACTTCAGAGAAACCCAAGGAGCCTGGTGTCACTAAAAAAGAACATTAAATCGAATGGCGCCAGATGAATGGCTGGGAAATGTTACACATCAATCCGGTCAAGGGTTTTTCCCCCTGAGATAAAGCAAAGGAAAGAGAAGAGTGAAATGGAGGGGTGCGGGGGAGGGGGAGAAGAGAAGCAGAGGCCGGCAGAGGGAGCTGGGAGAGGGAGTCTCAAACTCTTGAGTTTACAGAGAAAGGGGGGGGGGGGGAGAGACAGGAGAGAACAGGAAGGGGAAGTTCTTTCCCTTTAGAAGTGGAAGTCACTAAAACAAAGCAGTCCACCGCCCAGCTTCCGGTGGGCCCAGGGCGGGGAGGTCAAACTCCAAACTACCAAAGACAGGCTCCACTGGGCCCGCTGGGCCTCTGGGTAGGCTGCTGGTGCCACCACCTAGGTCCTCACACTCAGAGGACCTGCTTGCTCTTGGTCACATGTCCGCATGACTGTCCTGAAATTCTTACTCATTTTCAAACAGAGGGTCCATGTTTCTATTTGTCACCGGGCCCTGAAAATTATGTCGCTGCTCCTGGCTGACCTTTCCAGAGGACATTTCTGCAAGCAGGGCAGGAGGGTGGCTGTGGGCGGGCCCAGGCTGCTACTAGATGTTTGCTATGCAAACACGAGTCAGTGCTGTTGACTCAGCCTTCAGGTATTAGGAAACGCAGAGCTTCACCCCCAAGCTGAGGGCCTGGGCCTGATTCAGCCTCTGGGTCCAGGCTTGACTCTGCTGGGAAATCCACACTAAGTGGGCCTGACCTGTCCCTGAATACAGGAAGCACAACCACACTAAGCCTGTGGGGAACGCCATGCTGCCTGGGGGGAGACCTGCCTCAAATGGTGAGCTCACCGCAGTCAGTGGGAGCAACTGGGCAGGCAAGCCTGTCCACATCCTGACTGAGACAGTGGGCGCCTCTGTGTTGTGGAGATGCGGCAGGAAGCCACGGCGCTGTGCCGTTGGGGGCCAAGGCCGCAGAGTCATCTGCCAGCCCCTCACCTTTGAGGGTGGGGACCATGGCACTATCCCAGGGTACCCCATCTGTCTGGCTCTCCATCAACGTACAGGCCCATCCCACCCCAACCCAGATCCATTTCCCCCTTGGCCAACAGGGAGCTCTGGGGCCTCTACATTATTCCTCTGAGAAGGGAGCCCAAAGCTCAAAAGCAGCGCTACTCAAATGACCCCATCCAAGGGCTGGTCTGGCAGAGTAACTCCCCGGCAGGTGTGCAAAGGAAACACCTGCAGGCAAAACCCGGAGCAGCTGGATCCCAGGTGAGCAGAACAAAGCCAGGCTCCCTGGGCCTGCCAGGGTGTCACCGGCCCAAGGGGACAGGGCCTAAGCAGGATTCTTAGAAGTTGATGAAGCAGAGCCTAGGGAGGAAGCCGGCCCAGTGACCAGGCCCCCCTTGCTGCTAGGGAGGAGGGAGGGCCCTCCAGGAACTGAGTTAATCAACAGCTGCTTCCTTACAATCCCCACGCCACCAACACCACAAGCATGGCCCGGGAAACACACACACACACACACACACACACACACACACACACACACGAACTTGGAAGCAGAAGGGTGCTGGCAGCTTCCCGCAAGCCACAGTTTTCAGATAACATACAGAGACAGGGATTTCTCCTTCTGTGGAGCCCCAAACCTAGCTCATGTACTCCTGCATAAACAGTTCACACAAGAACCCCTTCGTGACTGTAGTCATTTCCATTCTAAAATCAGAAGCACGGGCAGGCGAGGTCCCAAGGTCACACAGCAGGAGTCTAAAGGCCATCTCCGGCTTCCTGGTCCACCCTTGGCTCACCTCAGTGTTTAAAGCCCATCTCAATGGAACAAGGGGGAAGAGCTCAGAGTGGCCGAGAGCCGGTCCCTCCAGGGCTGGGGTGGGAGGACGATGCTTCCTCCTCTGCCTCTTTCCACTTCCCTCTCTACCTGCACACCCACCCACCCGTCTCAGGCTCTCTGCAGAGTCAGTTTTGTTTCTTGGCCAACCTAACAGACAGGCAGTCCTCATTTCTGAGGCCTGTCACATGAAGTCAGTGGTGTCTACAGTGGGCTACTTACTGATTGTCCACCGTGGTCATGGCCGAACTGTAAGTTTCCTAGTATTATATTTGTATCCCTTCACATTCTCTCCTCCGAGCTGGGAGCTTAAATTAGGGACTGCGGCAGGCAGGGCAACTGCTCTACCCCAGAACTCCACCCTTCTGAACAACACTCTAGCGCTTGTACTTAGCGTCTGGTCCTTGACCTGTACTTCTGTGTACACCGGCCTACTCCTCATGGCCCGAGAGTTCCAGAGCGGCTTAGGGAACATGGCAGGGCCTCATCTCAAACACTGAAGGAATTAAGATAAATCACAGACTCATCAATTTCATCCCAGTTCCTCTAGTCTCAGGTGAGGACTTCAAATGTCCTTTCTCTCCCTCCCTGCCTTCCTTTCTTCCATTCCTTCTTTCTTCTTTCTTTCTTTCTTTCTTTCTTTCTTTCATTCTTTCATTCCTTCTTTCTTTTGAGACAGGGTCTCACACAGCCATAAATTCCTCCTACACCCACTGCCCCCATCCCCTACGGTGGGATTACAGGTGTCATGTCCAGTTTAAGGATGAACCCAAGGCTTCCTGCATGCTAGACAAGCAATCTACCAATGGAGACCAGATATTTCCCTTTTCTTTTTCCTTTCTGGGTTGTTGTTTGATTGTTTTGTTTCCCTCGGACAGGGTTTCTCTGTGTAGCCCTGGCTGTCCTGGAACTCACTCTGTAGACCAGGCTGGCCTCCAACTCCCAGATTCCCCCCACCTCTGCCTCCTAGTGCTGGGATTAAAGGTGTGTGGCTGCACTGCCTGATATTTTCCTTTTCCTAGCATTTCTTTTTTTAAAGGGCATGAGCATTTTGCCTATATGTACAACTGTGCACCGTGTGTGTGTCTAGTACCTACAGAGGCCAGAAGTGGCATCAGAGCCCTGGAACTGGAGAGCTGCCTGCCATATGGGTGCTGGGACTCTCCCGACCCTCTGGGAAAGCAGCAAGCGTTCTCAGCCACCGAGCTATCTCTCCAGCTCCATTTCTTAATATTTCAAACACATTTTTTTAATCAGTCTTGAGAGGGAGATATTTACTTTTCCAAAGTCATCTTTTTTTTTCTTTTTTTCTCTTAAAAATAGAAAATAGTAGCCAGGTGTGGTGGCACGTGCTTTTAATCTCAATCACAGCACTTGGAGGAGGCAGGTGCTATGGCTTCTCTGTTCTTCGTAATTCAGCTCAATCCTTGTGCTGTATTAAACCCAAAACCATCATTCTAACTCTGAATGACGCCATCACTACCACCTGTCAGGTACACAGCTTGTGAGATACAGCCGAGCCACCAATTTTAATGATGGTAGCTTTTCTTGGTATCTGTTTGCCACAAAACAGCCCATTCAGCAATTTTATTTAATTTATTTACCGGAGGCAGAAACTTACTATGTAACTCGGGGCTAGCTGAGAACTCAGTGATCCACCTGCCTCTGCCTCCGAGTGCTGGGGTGATAGGTGTCCGATGCCGTGTCCACTCACGTTTGATGTGTATGAGCGCCTTGTCTGCACGTACATCTGTGCACTACAGGCCTACAGAAGCCAGGAGAGGGCACTGGAGCCCCCGGGACTGGAGTCAGATGACTGTGACGCACCTTGTGGGTGCTGGGAACTGAACCTGACCTCTGGGAAGGGCAGCCTGTGCTCCTAACTGCTGAGTCACCTCTTCAGCTCCGACTCAGCAATGTTTACAACCCTGGAAGGATGCTCTCTGCATTAGAGGAATGTGCTCCTGCCCTGTGCGTGGTGCGGCCTGCGTTCCCCACCTCCCCACCGCTGGGCCTGCTCTGTGCCTGCTCTGTGCCTCCCTGGCTCACACAGTAGGAGGTCACGCGCAGTGCGCCTCTGGAACCCGCACAGTGCGCTTCTGGAACCCGGCACTTCTAACACCGCGCTGTGCAGACAAGAAAGCTCCGGGGCAGAAGGCCCGTGATCTCTGGCACTTTCGTAGGAAAACCAAGACTTAAGCCAAATACCTTCTCCTTCTCTTTCATCATCAAGATGGAGATGGTAACAGCTGCTGACCCTTACAGCTAGGAAGATTGAGAGCAGTTATAAAGCTATGTAGCCAGGCCTCTAGTAAGTGCTCAATAACCACTTTGCGCAATCACTATTATCAAGGAAGGTTTTTTTTTTTTTTTTTGGTTTTTTGTTTTTTTCTTTTTTTGTCATCGTTTTTCTCTGGGGCAGGGTCTCAGGTAACTGAAGCCGGTCTTGAACTCCTGATCTTCCTGTTTCTGCCTCCCGCGCGCTGAGCATTAACGCCAAGCTTTGTCATGCCTAGCCCCCTCAAGTTAAAAGTCCAAGAAGAAAGTAGAATCTAGTCCCACCTGGGCGGGAGTCTGCGCTCCCGCGGTCCTAACATGGTGATGCTCAGTCGGCCTTCCTTATCTCCCTCCCTCCCTGCCACCCTTCCAGCACTGGGTCAATCCCAGGGTCCCCTGATCCACACCTCGGCATCACACTGAGTCACCACCACAATGCAGCCCACCCTTTTCTGGTCTGGCCAGGAGAGCTGACCCTGCAACAGCTCCGCGGCGAGGGCGCGCGCTAGCTCCCAGAGAGCAGCGGAGGGAAGGGCTCCGCAAACGTTCCCGGGCCAACGCCTTCTGAGAAGTTTCCCAGTGGGCACCCGTCCAACACTCACATTAATTACTTCCACAGTACGCCAGGCGCATGCGGCTGGACGCAGGACGCTAAAACAACAGCAAGGGATAGAGCAGAGCCTCCCCGCCATGACCTCACAGGTCGGTAAAGTGGGCATGGGTAGCTCTTTCTGTAAGAACCAATGGAACTACCCACGACAAAGAGTTTGGAAAGAAAAACAATCAATATTCCTTCTCCCCCTAACCTGCCACTTGAGTTCTTTCTCCCTGGGTTCTCTTCCTGAATGTGTTTTTTCACGACTCCGATTGAGGTTTGTACAATCTATTACCCTGATCAATTTCCCATCGGCGGGAGCCCCCATTACATGTTCATAATCAGTCACAGCTATGGACTGCTGCCCACCACGTGCCTGCCCACCTTCAGACTGCTTCCAACTTGTCCGACTGCCCAAGGGGCTACTTTCATGCATCCAGGGGGAAAGATGGAGATGAAAGGAGGACTATTATATAATTTGATGGAGTCGGATGGGCCCAGGTTGAAAACCCACACTGTGTAAACTTAAGCAAGGAAGGTACTTAACCTCTCTGAATCCTGGTACCTGTGAAATGGGTATAATGTCCCAGTGATGGGTAGTTTTAATGGCAACTTGACACCATGGAGTGCCACTTGGGAAGGGTGTCTTAATGAGGGGTTCTCTAAACAGGGCTGGCCTACTGGGTTGAGGTGGGAAGACCACCGTGAATATGGATGACTCCATCTCATGGGCTGACCCTGGACGGAATGGGGAGGAGACAGCAAGCTGGGCGCACATGCGGTAACTCTCTCGTCGTTCTCTGCTCTGGACTGCAGAAGCGATGAGAAGGTTCAGGTTCCTGCCACCAGCCCCTCCTAGCACTGCTCGCCTTTAATCTCCCAGTCCTCCAAAGCAGAGGCAGGCAGATCTCTTAGTTTGAGGCCAGCCTGGTCCACATAGCGAGTTCCAGGCTAGCCAAGGCTACACAGTGACACCCTGTCTCAAAAAAAAAAAAAAACAAAAAAACAAAAAAAAAAAAACCCCAAAACACTTCCTGACACCTTGACAGACACACACACTCCCACCCCCAACATGGACTATAAAGTACACTTGTGAGCCAAACTCTTTCCCCCTTACATCGCTTTCGTCAAAGTATTTTATCACAGTGACAAGAAAGAAAACCGAGGCATCCCCCTTCACAGGTTAAAGCCGTAGCGCTCTGAGCTGAGGGCCGGCCAGAGCACAGCACACACTTTTTAGTTTCTGTGTGCGGTACTGAGGCTGAGTCCCTCCAAGCCGGGCAGCAGAGTGGAGCACTGAGCTGCGGCTCGTTCTCGTCTTCGCGTCTGTATCAGGTCACGGCCGACTCTCACAGACCTCCCCCCTCCAGCCATGCCAACAGCTCTGCACACCAGGGCCAGATTCGGGATGTCAGCATTCGATGAAGTCCTCAAGAGAGGCTGCAGGGAGCTTCCGAACTCTTATGGACAGATGGAGTTAGCGTGACAAACACTAGCATCTGTCCTACAGGGCCACCGTGTGTGGATGTTTACAGTACAAGTATTTCAACTTTTCAAAACATTTGAAAATTTTTTCATAATAAAACCTTGGTGGGAGGGAGTCTTCTTAAGGCTGAGGGCACGGCTTGGGTACAGCGGCTTGCCTGGCATGCAGGGAGCCATGGGTTGGATCCCAAGCGCTCTAAAACAACTAAACAAGCCCGTCCCTCCAAAAAAAGAAGAAAAACAACAACAACCAAAACGAATCAAAACCCCTCACACTCTTTCTAACTTAGGTAAAAATAGCATGGTACTTTAATTAAAAACATGCATCGTCACGCTAGGGAGATGGCTTGTGGGTAAAAGTGCTTTGCCACAAGGGCGTGAGGACCCAGGTTCAGATCTCGAGAAGCCACAATGATGCCAGGCGCGGCAGTTTACATCTCCAACTGCCACTGGCATGTAGGGACGGGGAGACGAAGCCCCTGGCACGGGTTCCAGAGGGCTGCCTCAAACACGGTGGGAAGCAAAGCCCGATCAATGCCCACGGCTATCCTCGGACACCCACAGTGTAGTCCCACACATGACTGGCAAACATGTATGCGCAAACATGTATGTGCGCATACACACACACCAGATAAATCAAGTGCACTGTATTAGTTAACTTGGTCAACAAATATTATATTTTTGTTGTTTTCAAAGATTTATTTATTATTATAATATGTAAGTACACTGTAGCTGTCTTCAGACAGCACCAGAAGAGGGCATCAGATCTGTTTACAGATAGCTGTGAGCCACCATGTGGTTGCTGGGATTTGAACTCAGGTCCTTGGGAAGAGCAGTCAGTACTCACACCCCCTGAGCCATCTCTCCAGCCCCTAACCTTGATTTAAAAAGCAAAACAAATGTAAACTGCTAGTGGAGGCACTCAGCAATGGCAACAATGTAGACACTGAAACAGAAGGCTCTCAGACTGGCCGGGCTACCCGGCTCAAAACACAAAACAACAATCCGCAACAAAACCAAAAAAACCACCAGGGACAACAACAACAACAACAAAACGAATCTGCACAGGATCTTTGATATAAGTAAAGCATCAACCTACTTATGTATTTATGATAAAAATATTTTCTCCATCGCTACCAGCCTCGCATTCTTTTACTGTCTGCCTACATATGTTGCAATTTTTTCTCACAGTCAAATTTGTTCCCCCTCCCCATCCTAGGCAGGGGCTCTACCACTGAGCGACATGCCCAGGTTCCTGACTAAACTTTAGAAATCAACCTAAGCCTGAGCTGTGATGTCAATTAAGCTGGTTTTACTGGATTCAAGAGAGATCCTAGTAATGGTGACACAGGTTTCCTTGGCTGATTTCGGCACCATGTCTGAGTGTGGCTAGTCACTAGTAGCACAGGCTAGTAGCTTCCAAAGGTACTTTGAATGACGCTAAGAAGGCACCCACACTTCTGTTTCTCTTTTGCCATACTGTTTAGGGAGAAATGTAATCGATTCTCCCCTGCATATATGGAGTTAATCCCGTCTTGCTGCTCTAACTCATTAGCATACCATAGTTACTAAATTAAGCTTCCCTAATACTGACTATTCTTCGCTCTTGCCCCACTGGGTTGTGGTGGATGACTTGCTTAATATGTGACTGAATTCTATTTCCTACCTAGCGTTTTCATTCTTTAATCTGGTCTACTTGCCACGTTTAATTTCAGTCTTATTTTTGCTCTGTGGACTGAACTGGAGACTTCTCTGTCTTTTGCTAAGCCACAGAATAGAGCAATGCTATCAATACCATCAGATTTGAAATTAACCAGCTAAAGCGCCGGGGACTGCTGCCTTTGGGTAGAGGAGGCATCACTCTGATAAGGATCATGATCCCCCTCCCCCCATTAGCAACATATATTTTCAGAGGAGCAAGCGTTTAATTGAGATTTTCAAATTTAAGCCTATTGCTGTGCATACATTTTCCCATGTAAACATCTCTAAGTCTACTGAAGCGTGCCCCCACCCATTCCTGTCCCTATGGTTGTTTTCTTTATTCTTTCCATTCTCAAATAAACATGCCAGAGGTTAGTCTACTTTGTTTAAAAACAGAATTGGCTCTTGGACACGTTAGTTAATTCCAGTGTTCCGGCTTTGTAATTCGCGTATTTCTCCTTTTATCTTCACTGGTTTCTCCCCTTGCCTTCCTTGGGGGCTGTTTTGATACATCCACCCCTCCAAGATCTCCAGCTGAATGCTTCATTTAATCTCTTTTTTTCTCCCATTTTCTTTTTCATAATAAAGGCATTCGATGGTCTGAGAATAGGACCAGCTGTCTCCCATAGGTTTGGTGATGCAGTATTTTGGTTTTTGATGCTTTTCTAAATATTCATCGCTATACTCCTTGATCCAATAACACTCGAGGAGCAGGCGTTAGGGTTTTGTTGGGCTGTAGTGCGTTTGAATCTGCAGTGTTTTGGCTGGGTTTACTGCGTGGTGATCAAAGGCCCCCTGGACTGGCACTGTTTCTGTTTTGGGTAGGATGTGAGTTCTTGCAGTTGGTTCAGGGAGCTGACAGGGTGTCTGCAGAGCATATGCTCCCTCGCAGAGCCCAAGAGCTCGGAAACTTTTTTGCTTTGCCACGTTACGTCAAAAGTAAAAGAGGAGGAGTCGAAGTTGGCAGTGCCTGTGGCCACGCTCAGGTGCAGTGTGTGTAATAAAAACGCGGAGGGCTCCAAGGACCACGCAGTGTTCATAATTTTTAGTTTAGGAGATTATGAGCAATTTTCAATGTTAACATTTTTATATGTTTATCAAATTCCCTACAGAACTGCAAAGCTGAAGAACACAATTTTCTTTCTTTTCTCCTAAGGTTTGCTAACAGATGAAACATGGCTGATAAGACAGGGTCTCAGGACACCCCCCCCCCTCCCAGCCAGAGTTAAGGAAGTCACCAAAAATAATTAATTTGGACACACCTGAGGGCAGTGGCTGGTGACAGACCTACCATCACTCTGGTTCTGGAAAATGGGCATGATGCTCACGTTGGTTGGCCCGCTAGCTTCTACTACCCTTTCTAATGCCAGCAGTTCTGGAGAGGGAGTGGTCAAAACCCTAGGGAGGCCTAGCGCTGACTCCAGCACTGTCACCAGAGAGAGGGGAGAAATCTGTGGGAGGCACAATAGGAAGAAGGGCGTCCCTTACTGACCCTAGAAGGTGACCAGCACCACAGCCCTGCCACCTGGCCTGCTCATCACACATACACATACTCTAATTTCCTGGAGTGCTTCCCCTACCTGTCCCTACCCTGAGTTCTGTGTCCATGCAAGCAGGTAGGGAGGAAGCCAGGAGGTGTTACTAAGAGGATAGGGCAGGCATAATCAGTTGTCTCAGTCACTAAGCCCACCTCCTCAGTGTGGCTGTCAGACCCCATCCAATGTGGTGGACAGTCTAGGCCCACGGAATCAGGAGGAACACCAGGGAAACGGACTTCTGGCCCTTTTCTGTAGGAAATGCATTACGATTGAGATGGTTAACCAAGGGGGCTGGAGGGATGGCTCAGCGGTTAAGAACACTGAGTGCTCTTCCAGAAGTCCTGAGTTCAATTCCCAGCAACCACATGGAGGCTCACAACCATCTGTAATGGGATCTGATGCCCTCTTCTGGTGTGTCTGAAGACAGCGAATGCACACTAAATAAATAATACTTTTTAAAAAACGGTTAACCAAATGCAGCAAGATGCTAGGATGCAGGTGGAAGGAGAAACCAGCTCCTGCAGGTTGTCCCCTGACCTCCAGGTCACATACCCACACCAGGCGCGTGCGCACACACGCACCCGCACATGCACGCACAGCACACAGTAAATAAGTCTATCCCAGATTGGGGCATACAGTTAATGCTCAAACTAGCCTCCCTCCTCCCTCGCTGGGGAAGCCCGGCTCAAGCTCATGCCACATTTCAAAGGCTCTCGCTGCATTCTCAAACGCAGGCTCAGGTGTGCACAACATGCCCCAGTGGAAAATAATTCACTTAAGGTAATTTCTCCACGAGCTCTAAGAAACCTCAGCCAAGAACAGAAAACGTACTTTTGTAGATTATCTGTTAACATCAGGAGAGAATTCCAGGAGAAATGACAACGCAGTACTTAGGCAAAAAAAGCACTGTACACATTACCACAAGAGGTCCTCAACTAGCAGGCCAACACTTCCGGGCGGTGGGGTGGGGGTGTAGATTTCCACGCACATATATGGCCACACTGCGGGTCGTGCCGGAGTGATGTGCCTTACCGTTTCCTCACTCAGAGCCCACTGGTGGGAATGACAAGCCTCTGGGTGATGTCTACGCTTCTGACATATTCTCAACCTGCCTCACCTGTATCTCCATCTCCTTCGCCCAGGCTCTCCCTCCCATTCCCACTGACCACCTGCCTCGTCTCACGTGTCCTGGGTTCTGCCCTGCAAGGCTCCCTTTGCCTGCTGGACACCATCGGCCCATGACTCCACCTCTCCCCAGTGATGCTGAGCTGGGGCTGGAGCGCAGCACTAAAGCCCTTGTGCAGCATGCAAGCCCGGGCTCTACTAGCAATTCAAAACCAAGCCAGGCGTGGTGGCTCTAGTCTGTAGTTCCAGCATTCGGGAGGCTACGACAGAATGATCCTCACACGTTCAAAGTCCGCCTGGGCTGCTACACTGCAAGACCCTGTCTCAACAAAAACAAAATACAAAACAACAACAAAAACAAAACAACAATAGCAATACCAACGACAAAATCCTAGGCAATTTCACAAGCTTGGTGTGTAAGTCCAACATCCAATAAATATCATTTGTGGATTAGGGACAGAGACCATGGTATTCACCTTTGTATCACAGTTGGGACGAGGCAAGGTACATGGTAAAAACTGCTCATTAAGTGAATAGAGATGAAAAGGGGAATTTTTAAGAGAGACGGGAGCCAGGGCAGCGCAGACCCCTGACATCACAGCTCTGAGCTCCACGGGAACAATGAGAGCCTTGAGCAGACATTAAAAGATCTGCCTGTGCCCAGGTCTCGGGCTTGTGAAACTGAGGCTTGGGAGGCTAGGGGAAGAGCCAAGACTAGGAAGCATGCCTGCCCAGCCCAGCTCTGAGTCCTGTGACGCATCCCTCCCTCCGAGCCCAGGTCGGCAGGTTCTTTTAGGTCATGTCTGCACGGGGAAAAGCAGCCCGTATTTCCATGCAACACAGTCTCGGCCTACAAAGGCCTGTGCTGAGTTAGAAGTTAGATCACACTGACTCTATCTCAAGCCTCGCACTGCAGAGACCCTCACCCTCCCACCCACGGCTCCCCGCAGTGCTAAGGGCGGGCCAGAACACTTCTCCTAGGATGCCCAGGTGGCCTAGTGCTTGTACCTTTGGTGGGTCCAACACCATTAAAAGTAGTCTGTTTCCTCCCAAATCCTAGCTGGCAGGTCCCATCTGAATCTAAGGTTGCAGAAGGGATCTATCATGCCCTGTTACAAGTGGGGGAGGGACGGAGCGTGGGTTCGGGAAGGAGGGAGGACTGAGTAGATACGGGATCTCACCCACCAGCAAGATAACAGGGATAGAGTGACAAAGGAGCTGGGAGCACGGCTGGCGCCGGGAGAAAAGGAAGAGCATATTAAAATTTAAACAAAGCCCACCCCAGGGGAAACAGCCAGGCTCCCTCTCCTAACCTGCGCCTCTCTTTTCTAGCTTCAGGTTCCGATAAACTGAACCGGGTGTGTGCTTTTGTTTTTTGTTATTCATTCGGCAGTGGCAGCTGGCATATTGGCTCTCTCGGGGGAGGCAGTTTGGGCCTCCTCAAGCCTCTGGCCTTTCCAGTCAGGCTTGAAAGAAGACAGGAGACAGGAGGCTGGGCCCAGGGCCTCAGCCTGACAGGGGGTGCGGGAGGTAAGGAGGGTTGTTTTGTTGCTGTTTGTTTGTTTGTTTTTTGAGATAGGGTTTCTGTGTAGCCCTGGCTGTCCTGGAACTCACTCTGTAGACCAGGCTGGCCTCAAACTCAGAAATCCACCTGCCTCTGCCTCCCAAGTGCTGGGATTAAAGGTGTGCTCCACCACTGCCCGGTTATAGGGAAGGTTTTTCTGACACGTGGCCATGGCCAAACATGGGCCTCCCTGTCAACAACAAAAAGTGTAAGAAAGATGCTAAGGAGGGAAGGCTCCCCAAAGCCCCCACCAACTACTGGGACAAGTGGGCCCTGCGGAGCAGGGGAAGGAAAAGGAGGAAGAGCCATTCCGGAGAAGGAACAGGAAGGCCCAGTTTAGCCCACACCAATGCTACTTCCTCAAGAAAGTCGGACTAACTTCCTTCTCTTCTCTTACCAGAGGATAACGGAAGGAGTAGTGTGTGAGGGCCCCAAGTTTGGGCAGAAGTCTACACAGGATATCATCAGCTCCTTCCACTCCAGAGGCCCAGCAAGGCCAGCCTCAGCAGCTTCCCACAATGGTCTCTAGAGTTAGGACAGGATGTTTGTTTTAGGGTTATCTCCCTAGCAAAGAGACAGGCCTGTTTCCTGAGAGTCTCCTTTCAGCCCTAAGCCCTAGGAAAAGGTTTCCCAGGGAACCACAGAATTGACTATTGCCTGAGGTTAGAAAGGGCAAGGCGGGGGCCCCAAACCTGGAGCCCAGGGTGCAAAATAGAGGCATAAAGAACTTTCTTTCCCAAGCTAACAGAGGCCAGCAATCCAGGGCACTTTGCTATGTATGTGGAAAGGACTTGAACAGAGAAGTTCATAAAATTTATAACCCCCCCCAACCAAAAAACAAACAAACAAACAGACAAACAGACAACAGTGTACAGTGTTAAGACAAAAAGTTGGTGTTCAGTGAGGAGAAACCAAGATGCTATAGATGTTTCAACAAGGCCATTTAACCACCGAACTCTGTCCTTGAGGGAAATATGGAGAGGAAGGCTGACAATCCCTGCCCTCGGGAAGCTGAGGCAGGAGTGATGCCAAGAGTTTGAAGCCAGCCTGGGTGACAGAGAGGTTCAGACTAGTCTGGACCACAAGGTGGGTCCCTATCTCCAAAAACCACGACATTGCCACCCAAATCCAGATCACAGTCTAACTACAGAAGACTAAGTCTTCGTCCTGAGGCTGGGGGATACCTTTGGTAAACTGCTTGCTGTGGAGACATTAAGGTTTATGTTTGATTCCCAGCACTCACAGAAAAAGCCAGCGGGCCTAGCGGTGAGCTGCACTTATCCCAGCGCTGGGCAGTGGAAACCGGGGATCCCCAGGGCTTGGCTTAATTGGTGAGGTCCAGGCTGAATGGCAAACCTTGTCTCAAAAACAAAAAAACAAGGCAGACAGCAATGGAGGAGGGCACTCGATGTCACCCTCTGACTACAATGCCCTGGCTGGCTCGAAAGGATGCCATGAATCCTTTGGAGTGGCTCTAAGGAGAACGTTTAACCCACAGAGGAGTTTAATTAAAAAACTAATTTGACGTTGTTAATTAAGTAACAAGATGGTACAAACAGTACAATCTCATATTTTGAATTAAAAATTTGCTGAAGGGGTGCATATATACTCTCCTTTTAAAATATTAATAATTATAGATCTTTTTTGGCCCATTTATTATACTAATGTTCTGCAATAAACTTCTTTGTAATAAGAAAAATGATCATGCTGGGTGGTGGTGTGTGTCTTTAATCCCCATAATCAGGAGACAGGGGCAGGTGGATATCTGAGTTCTAAGGCCAGCCTGGTCTACAGAGAGTTCCAGGACAGCCAGGGCTACACAGAGAAACCCTGGCTTAAAAGACAACACAAAACAAACAAATGAAAAAGGCCAGAGAAGATAGTAATCTCTCTGGCCTCTCTGTATGCTGTTGTATGTGTAAAGTATGTACGTGATCTTAGGGGGGGTACACAAGCACACGTGAGGGCGCATGCACGGAGAGGAGAGGGGAGATCACATCGGACGCCTGGGATTGCTCTCCAGTTTTCTTTAAGGGCAGGGTCTCTCACTGAACCTGCGGCTCACCGGACAGCGCGGCTAGCTAACCAACCCCAAGGGTCTGCCTGTTTCCATCTTCCCATGCTAAGAGTACAGACATGCACCTGTGCCTGACCTTTCACACGGGTGCCAGGGACCTGAACTTGGGTCCCCATGTTTGTGAAGCTAGCACTTTCCCAACTGAGACCTCTCCCCAGGCCGCTTTTTATTTTGAGAGAGGGTCTCACTCTATAGTTCCACACTGGCCTGATGGACAAGGCTGGCCTTGAATTCATGGTAATGATGCTAGTCCTCCTACCTCAGCCTCCTGCAGGAGTATATGTATCGCCATGCGTGGCTAATGTTATTTGAGAGAGAGAGAGAGAGAGAGAGAGAGAGAGAGAGAGCTGTAAGATCCAAACTTTTCATTCCTCAAATACATGAAAGAGTTGGAGACAGACAGACAAACAGGGTTTTTCTGTGTAGCCCTGGTTGTCTTGGATGGAACTTGCTGTGTAGACCAGGCTGACCTTGAACTCAGAGAACCACCAGCTGCCTCCTGAGTGTTGGTATTAAAGGTGTGTATATGTTCCACTGCCCAGCCAGAAGTGGGAATTTAAAAAAACAAAACAAAAAACAAAAACACTGAATGAACAGAAACATCTTAAAACTACATCTGAGTCCTTTCAAGGACTAAGGGTAATGTTCCAGACAAAAGGAATTAGAATTTTCCAGAAGGTCCCAGTCAGTGCAGCCAGGGTGAATCTCCAAAATAGAGCTACATGACCCTCCAATCCACCCCCACCCCACCCCCAACTCAATTTCTTTTCTTTTTATTGCTGATTTTTTGTTTGGTTTTTCAAGCCAGGGTTTCCCTGTGTAGCCCTGGGTGTCCTGGAACTTCCCCTATAGAGCAGGCTGGCCTTGACAATCCTCTAATTTCTGAAGACAAATTCTTGAGTGCAGAGGTCGTGGGGCTGAGGAGCCGATTGGGGAGAAAGCAACTCCTATTTCTCTTGCCCCTTGTTTGAAGAAAGGGAGAATGGCCGGCTTCATAGCTAGGCTTACCTGGAGACCCATGAAGGAGGACTGCCTGGTATCGGGGGTCAGCACAGCAGTCTATCCTTCATAGAGAGAGGTAAGCGGGTCGGGAGTTTATGGCCAGCCTGGGCTACAGCCGATTTAAGATCAACTTGGACAGCCGGGGGTGGTGGCACACGCCTTTAATCCCAGCACTTGGGAGGCAGGCGGATTTCTGAGTTCGAGGCCAACCTGGTCTACAGAGTGAGTTCCAGGACAGCCAGGGCTACACAGAGAAACCCTGTCTCAAAAAAGCCAAAAAAGAAGAAAAAAAAAAAAAAAAAAGACCAGCTTGGGCTACCAGCTTGGACTTCATCTCAAAAAGGTTAGGGGGCAGTTTCTGTGCTGAGATTTGTGGGCAGAGAAATTCTCATAAGTTCTGTAAAAGATAGAGAACACTGCCCACACTACAGGAACATTTCCCCCAGATAAGGATGATGAAGGAGAAGATGGGGAAGATGGAGAGAAAGGTGGCCATCGGGTGTTCAGAGCACCTTGTTAGGTAGGAGCGGTCCTCATTCCAGTGTGTACCAGAGCCGAAGGAGGAATAAACTTCACACAGCACACACTCCATTATTCAAGTGTCAGGAAAACCCCGGGAGCAAGGGAGGCGGCTGGATGGCTCCAGCCCTTGCTAGGATCAAAAGCTGAAAGCGTTAGAGTCTATCTCCAGCACCAACAGGCATCTACTCAGGGGGCACTTCCCGGGTGCCCCCTCTGCACCCACACATCCAGCTCCAGCTCAGGTAGGGAATTCACACAACGGGAAGATGTGTCCGGGCGGCGGAACAGGAAAGTGTATCGTGCACACCAGCTCGGACACACGGATGCCAAGAACTTCTCATCCCTGTCAGCATCACAAGAAAGAACCCCGCCTCTCTCTACCAAAGCATCAACTCTAACTTAGAAAATGAGTGATCCCACACACAGGGACCACTGGCACAGGATGGTTTTGTGTCTCTTAAAGACACCAACCTCTTCCCCTGGGTGAAGCCATAGCCCGTAAATTACAGTCTTGCACTGCGCATGGCCACCTCCTCAGCTTTGTTCTTTACCTAGCTTTTCTCTTCAGCAAAGGGAAAGCAGTCAATACCCCCTGCTTTGAAAAACAATACAGGTATATCTGAGACAAAAATAAAAACAGAGGGCTGGAGAGATGGCTCAGCAGTTAAGAGCCCCGACTGCTTTTCCAAAGGTCGCAAGTTCCAATCCCAGCAACCACATGGTGGCTCACAACCATCTGTAATGGGATCTGATGCCCTCTTCTGGTGTGACTGAAGACAGCTACAGTGTACTTATATATAATATATAAATAGATACATCTTAAAAAAATAAAAACAAAAAATATATACCTTTTTTTCCCCTTTAATTAAGGCACGCCATCTGATTTACACCTCTGCATAGAAAAATACTTTAAAAATTATCCTCCTGGTCCTTTCTCCTTTCTCCCTGTCCACAGGCCTGCCCCTCTCTCTCTCCCTCTCTCCCTCCTCCCTCTCCTTCTCTCTCTCTTCTCTCTCTTCATCCTCTTTTCCCCATGGTGACTTCCCTGGCCTTGGTCCTTGGGGCCAGTGAACTTGCCCACCTGAGAGCAGCTTCCCAATAAACCTGCTAAATAATAATAATAATAATAATAATAATAATAATAATCCTTCTGGAATCTTTCAGGTACTAAGTGCCTTTAGCTCTGAAAACTTCTTGACCATAAAACAAAGTAAAGGCATCAGCTCCAGAAAGCAGGATGCGATCTCTCTGGGCTCCTGGCAGTGGCCAGACTTCACTGAGGCCAGTTCACAGACAGTGAGTAGCGTTCAGAGACTCTGATGAAAGCTGGCCACTTCAAAGCCGAGACTGCAGAGCCCACCTCTCAGCTTCCGTATTGTGTCTGATGCAGCCTGTAGGGCATGGGGCTAGCCTTCCCTACAGATTGCCTGAGCTTTGCCCTGGAAACACGGGCCGGCTGGAGAGGCAGAAATAGAAGTTTACACACAATGAACTGGGTCTAGGCCAAGGTAAATGGATGACCACAGGTTCGAGCAAGGAAATGTCAGTTTGAATAAAACAGATGGCCGGGCGGCGGTGGCGCACGCCTGTAATCCCAGCACTTGGGAAGCAGAGGCAGATGGATTTCTGAGTTCGAGGCCAGCCTGGTCTACAAAGTGAGTTCAGGACAGCCAGGGCTACACAGAGAAACCCTGTCTCGAAAAAACAAAAACAACAACAACAAAAAAACAAAACAAAAAAAACCCCAAAAAAAGAAAGAAAGAAAAAAAAGAAAGAAAGAAAGAAAGAAAGAAAGAAAGGAAGGAAGAAAGAAAGAAAAAAGAGACGGGCATGACGGCACATTCCTTCAAACCCAGCACTCGGGAGGCAGAAGCACACAGATTTCTGAGTTTGAGGCCAGCCTGGTCTACAGCGTGAGTTCTAGGATAGCCAGGGCTACAGAAACCTTGTCTTGAAAAGAACAAAAGAGGGGGAATGGGTGATGGAATAGGAGATTTGCAGAGGGGAAACCAAGAAGGGGAAGGGGGGATAACATTTGAAATGTAAATAAATAAAATAACTAATAAAAAAGAAAAGAAAAAAAGGAAAAACCAAAAGAGGGTGGGGGAGGGAGAGAAGGAAAGAACAGAGCCTGGGCTGGAGCGATGGCTACTCTTCCGGAGGCCATGGATTGGACTCCCAGCACCCATACTGTGGCTCACAACCATCTGCAACTCACAGCTGCAGGGGATTCATACAGGATCTAACCTCTCTCTGTGGGCACTACATGTAGGTACACATTATGTGCATGTATGTACATACACGCAGACAAAGCATTCTCCAGTGAAGAGCCGAGTGAGGCGGTTTACTCCTTCCTGTAGTCCTAGAACTTAGGAATCTGGGGAAGCGATTGCTGAGTGAGACCAGCCGACACTGCACAATGGATCCCAAGCCAGCCCGTGCATCGGGGAGACGCCTTCTCCCAAGAGCAGGTGTACTGGGGGTGGGGAGGATCTAGAAAGAAGAGCCCAGTAATTCTGGAATCCAACTAGATTTAATGCTAGCTTCAGTTCCTTGGTCTATAAAAGGGTAAGCTTTGAGCTGATGAGATGGATGTCTCAGAGACAGAGGTGCTTTCAGAAGCCTGACCTGAGCTGGGTCCCTAGAACCCACATCAAATTGGAGAGATCCAATACAACTGTTGTCCTCCGACCTCCACGTGTGCACCACCGCACATCTCTTCCCTCCAACACATATCTCTCACACACACACACACACACACACACACACACACACACCACACACACACCACACACCCTTTAAAATCCCTGAGAAGCTTGCACGAGCTGCAGGGAGTGCCTGAAATGCCGAGGCCGCCCGGGAGACATCCCACCGCCACATCTACCACCTTGCTTATGAATTCTTGTTACCAGGGAGTATCTGCATGAGGCACAAAATTCAAAATGTTCCTCTCCCCAGGGAAAGCGCTGTTAGAAGTCTCCAAAGCTCAGGCAGGCACTCTGCCCCTTGTTTGCTCACTTACGAAGACCCCTCGGGTCACCCCAAGGGTACATGGGCACATAGCAGGACTTCATTTCCTCCTGCGATTGCGCCTGCAGGGAACCACAAGGCAGCAGGATGCTGTTCTCTGCTGACAAGTTTGAGGGCTTCCCCCTTTCTTTCTTTTCTTTCCCTTTCTTCCCCCCTACCTCGTTTGTTTGTTTGTTTTGTGTATGTGTGTTCTCCCTGAGACAGGGTTTCACAATGTAGCTCTGGGTGTCCTAAAATCTATTATGTGGACCAGGCTGGCCTCAAACCACCTGTCCTAATTTTATACTGTGTTTCTGGCCCCTTCCTGGCTTCCGCTGGGGCCTTGTGGATGGACCTCAGTCCCTATATTATGAGAGCTTGCTCTGAAGTTCCTTTTCCCTCTCTTCCAATTCGTGGCCAGCCACTTCTAGGTGCCGTTGTTTCTCTCCACAGCCCTCCCATCTCTTCATATCATTTGCGAGTCGAGAGTTGATATCTGGTGTTGCAGCAACATTCACAAACAGCACTAAATGTTGTGCCTCTGACCGTGGGAGGGAGACTGACCCTACGAAGCACCTTTCGGTGTAGCCAAGGACCATGAGCACCTAAGAGGTAAGCTGGACTAGTCCACACCCATAGGGCAGGTGGTCTTATAACATCATCATCATCATTATTAAAAAGAGTAATATTGATTCTACTATAAACTCTATTTAATCAATAGATTCTATTAATCAATGACTCTTCCCAACAGTGAGCCGGCACTGGGGCTCTGGAAATAAATAACATGGTCCCATCCCCACCCTACATCCCCACCACCACCACCACCACACACCTAACAGGCAACAGTGGCTTAGAAGCAGGTGAGGGCCCGCTGGATGCAGAATGTCCATCATCCCGGCACCTACGCTCAGGACAGACAGACAGACGCAGAAGCACCATCCCAAGCTGGGGACTACCAGTGATCCTCTGGCCAGCTACAGCTACAAAGTGAGACCTTGCAAGCAAACTGCCAGTCATGGTGGAACAGGACTTTAATCCTAGCACTTGGAAAACAAAGGCAGGAGGATATCTACAAGTTCCAGGCCAACCAGGGCTATGTTGTGAGACCCTGGCTCACAAACAAGCAAAAAAAAAAAAAAAAAAAAAAAAAAGAAACAAATAGAAAGGAAAATGGAGGGATTAATCTTGCAAGAGTATGGCGAAACGCATGGAGAGAGCACAGAAGACATGTAGTGTGTGTTCATGTATGCCGGTGTCCGTGAGGATGTGCACACGAGTCTTCGGGTGCAGCACACAGGGTGACCTTAGGGGCCTCAGATACATCCATTTTCTTTTTCTGAGAGGACTTTTCATTGGCCAGTGCTGAGACTGCAAACACCCTACACATGACGGTTTTTTTTTTTTTTTTTTTACTTCCACAGCAGGCTTTCGTTACATGGGTCTTGGGGATTAAACGCAGCCCTCCTAACCACTTTACCAAGTTTACGGCCTCCTTGTCCCAAGCACAAGCAGTTTTAAGTAGGCCTGACAAAACTAGGACTTTGGCTCAAAAGAGAAGGCATTTGGCAACAAGGCATCCGTCGGTGCACAAAGCAGGGTGTCAGGGGGTACGGGAAGGAACGACGGGAGCTGGTTCGCGTGAGCAGGGGTGGGCACCAGAAAGGGGGTGTTCCTTGGAGACTCTGGGTGATTGGCAGGGCCTTCTGTGCGTGTTGAGTTCCGCTCCTCTAAACTGAATGTAGAAAATTCTTATATATGGATGGATCTATAGGACAAATAGCTGCTAGAAAGAAACATACCCTCCCCGAAAGAATGTGCTTTCTTGAATTGTTATGATGGCTCGGGTCCAAGCAAATGCCCATTCACAGACAGGCAGGCAGGCAGACAGACAGACAGACAGACACACAAATGTTCTTCTTTAACAGTACCTAATTTATGGAATTAAAGAAAGAAAAGACACTGGGCACGGTGATGCGTGCCTTTGATCCCAGCACTCGAGAGGTAAAGGCAGGCAGATGTGGAAAGGAGGCCTGGTCTATAGAGCTATTTACTGAGACCCCCATCTCCAAAGTAGAAAAAAGGAAAGAGAGAGACAGACAGACAGACAGACAGACAGCTAAACTAGTGACAAGCGAATGTGGCGGGGGATGGGGAGACTTTCTATAAAGCTTTTCAGATTCCTTGTATTGTGTATGTGTGTGTGTGTTGGGGGGGGGTATCGTTAGGCATGACAGTGCTCACCTTTAATTCCAGCACTGAGTTTGAGGCTAGCCTGATCTACCTACTGGATTTTAGGTCAGTTATGGCTATGTGAAGATCCTATCTCAAAAAAGAAAAAGAAAAAAAAAAAGAAGAAAGAAAGAAAAGAAATGAGAAAATGAAGTCCATACAGCCAGGCTTTGGGGAGGCAAAGACTAGAAGACTACTACAAGTTTGAGGATGGCTTGACCTACGTCTAAGTTCCAGGTCAGCCAGGGCCAGACAATGAAGCCCTGTCTCAAAACAAAGCAAGGATCTGGGTGTGTAGCTCAGTTGGTGGTGCATGCTAGCAGAAAACGCAGAATCCCACCCCCAGCACATCTGGATGGGGGCATACCTATGATCCCAGCTAACCATATAAAACTACAGCAAATGTAAATGGCCTGAAGTCACTTGTTAAACAGCACAGATGTCAGAATGTGTCACAAACCAAAGGCAGGCAGGCCAGCTGTGGGCACCTGGGGCATGTGGCCAGGGTAGGGGCCTCACCACTCGGGCTGAACCAGACGTGTGGAAGAAAGCCGAGTGCCGAGGACTGTGGCCATGGCACCCAAGTGCAGCAAGGACAGACAGGGGAAGCAGCAGATAACAGGATCAGAGAAGGACCAGTGACAAACAAGCAGGAGAGGCTGTCCCCGACAGTAACCATGTCAGGCAGGCAGGGAGGGAGAGAGAGAGGAAAGAAATGGATTCCAGTGTGAAGGGAGTTACACAGGAAAGGAACCGGGAGACTGGCAGGTCCACAAGTGGAGACAGAAACCCAGGGCCTGGGATGAAGGAAGTCCACTCCCACAGAGGCATTCTGGGCAGGACACGATGGGAGGGCAGGGCTGTGAGGAGGGAGAACAAGTCCTGGCATTTTTTTTGTTGTTGTTGTTGTTATGTTTTTCAAGACAGGGTTTCTCTGTATAGTCCTGGCTGTCCTAGAACTCGCTCTGTAGACCAGGCTGGCCTCGAACTCAGAAATCCGCCTGCCTCTGCCTCCCAAGGTCCCGGCATTTTTACAAGGGGTCCAAAGCTAACAGAGTCGCCAAGATGGGTCAAAGCCCAGGGCCCACGATCAGAATCTCAAAGTGAGATTAACCAACCAGCCACTGGCTTCCAAAGGGCACCTGACAGTTCTCAGGAGGCCAGTTGGTGGAGGTGCGTGGGAAGACATGCTGGTGTGACCTGTAATCCCAGCAGTCAAGCTTGCCTGTTGTGTCGTATCAGGCATGCAGAACTGCCTTCACAACCAGGAAGCTATGCCATCCCTGCCCTCCTGGGAATGGGATGGCACGGGGGCGGCACCCGCACCCACGCCCCCCACCCACCCACCCAGACAACCCACACGCAGGGAAAAGTCATCACCAAAGTTAGTTTCTCGTTGAAATCTGGGCACTCTTGCTGTCTGCAGCCATCTTCCGACCTCATTTTGATTCTGCAGTTGCTAACCAAGGGGACGGAGGGGACTGTTGGGCCACAGTGATCTCTGATGCTCAGTTCTGACTGCTTGGAAAATCCTCACATTTCCCACAGCTCTCCGCGCACTCCCAGAAATAAACACAATAGAGCATATATATATTTAATACCAGAAACTCGTACAATGGCGGGTGTGAAAGACAGAACCAAAACCCTCTGAAAGGCTGCCCCACTTCTTAGAGTGATTTGACCCCGTTTGCAAACATGTTATAAGGAAAAATCATATGCATGAAAATTCAGATAGCATAGGAAAGAGTCACGGAGAAGACAGAAGGCCTCTGTGCTGCGGCGAGGCGCTGGGGGGCGGGGGAGGGCTGGCTCTGGAAGCACCACATTAATTAGGAGGTAATAAAACCAGTCACTTCACCTTATGACGCTGCTGACATGCGTTTGGCCGGCTTTGGTTCTAACACCCTTTAATCTGTTCCGTTTGGGGATCTACCCCAATTTCCTCTTGCAACAACCCCTTCCCCTAATTCAAGGGTGCAGCTCTTCAAAGGCTTTCCTTCCAGAATGTTTAGTCTTCCAGGCTGCAGTGATCTTGTTTGGTAATTCTTTGCTTTTTGCAAATAAGAAGTTGGACCCGATGGTGACATGGGTTTTTCAGAGGCAGTCTGGGAACCTGGCCCCATCCCATCTCTGTTTCCTTAGGAAAACTCTTCCTGTCACAATATATGAACAATTAGGGGATCCTTACTAAGGGGGGGAGGGGCTCTGAAACCTCTCTACTACTCAAAGATTGCACCGCTATCCCACCTGTGTCCCATGCTGGCTACATGTGACTTCAGGAAAGTTATTCTACTTACAGGAGCTAGTTTAAATATCTAAACGGAGCTCCAAGCAGTAAGTAGCGCGGGCCTGCAGTCCCAGCACCCAGGAAGTTTAGAAAGGGGTATTGAGGGTTCGAGGCCAGCTTCGGCTACTTGGCAAGCTGGAGGGCAGCGGGAACCATGCGGTTCTTTCTCCGATTTCTGCTCCCCATGAAAGAATAAATGAATAAACAAGTAAGCTACTAGACAGTATGTAAAGTACTTAAAATTGTGCCCTGCACACAGTAAATACTGTTCAAAGATCTGGGGGACACCTACTTGAGAGGCTAAGGAGGAGGATTACAAGTCTGCCTGGGCCATGTAGCAAGGCAAGCTGAAGGTTAGCAACTTATAAGACCTTGTCTCAAAAAAAGGGGTGGGGCAGCAGGATGGCTCAGCGGGTAAAAGTACTTGCCCCCAAGCCAACCACCTGAGGTCAATCCCCGAGACCCCTAGGTTGTAGGAGGGAACTGACTCCCACAAAATGTCCTCTGACCTCCACATGCACGCACACCCTCCCCCACATCATAATTTTTTTTTAAATGAAAGTGAAAGAAAAAAAGAAAAAACGGGCTAGAGATGTAGCCAGTGGCCATGCTCCTGCCTGGCATTCGTGAGACCCTGGGTTCTACTATCAGTACAGAGCCTAGTCTAGACCAGTGCTTCTCAACCTTCCCAGTGCTGGGACCCTTCAATACAATTCCTCCTGTTATGGTGACCCCCCCCCAAACCAAAAAAATGTTTGCATTGTTACTTCATAACTGTGATTTTGCTACTGTTATGAACCGAAATGTAAATGTCCGACATGCAGGCTGTCGGATATGCAGGCCTGTGTAAGGGTTGTTTGACCTCCCCCAAGGGGTCGCAGAGTCACAAACCACAATGATGAGCTGCTACCCTAGAGCCAACCCCCCCCCGCCCCCCCAGCTAATGAGTACAGCAGTCTTCTTCCAGAGCGCCACGGACGGAACAACCTGCATGGCTTCAGGTAGGACTCCAACCCCCATAGACCGCAAGCACCCACGTCTAGTCCCCTCCCTGCAGTGACTTCAGGAGACCAGGGACAGTCCTGAGGCAATTCTAAAAAGTCCAAGTTAGAACCCACAGAACCATGGGGCAGGATCTCTACACGGTTTTAACTTCCACTTCTGGCAGAAACCTTACACTCCCCTTCCCTAAAGCCCTTTGACCTTGCGGGGGGTTTCTCACTTCAAGCTAAGTCTCCCAGAGTGCAGTCTGTGGCACAGACTCCATCCCACAGCTTACTCCAACACTTCTCAAAAGCCCTGCCGGTGCCAGAGTGCTTACTAAGGAAAAAGGAGAGTCCTCGGGAAGGCAAGGCAGGGGTGAGGCTCTGGCCCTCTACAAGCTCCGTGATAGCAGCGACAGCACAAAGCGCCAAAAGTTAAAGGTCAGAGAGGCCAGCAGGGACCTGCGAGATTGCCTAATTCCCCGCCACTCGCCAGAGAAGTTGTTCCAGGTCACACCACTCGTTGCCTGCAAAAACTAACAACCTCCCAGCTAGGCCTCCTGCTCACCTGAGCCACCTCCTTGGTACTCTGGTTAAAAAAGCAGCCTCAGCCAATCTGCAAGGGGCCCAGGAGTCTGCATTTCTACCCAGCTCCTAGGTAATCACATAGGGAAGAGTAAGGTTTCTATCAAAGTGAACAGACTAAGCCGGGCCAGATGGTATGTGCCTGTAATCCTAAGGGTGGCTGTGACCTCAGCGCCAGCGTGGATAGGCAGCACATGCCCGCCATCTCAGCCTTTAGCTTCGGAAGGAGGATCAGGTATTCAAGGCCAGTCTCAATAGCACGTTGGGGCTAGCTTTAGTTACTAAAAACAAACAAACAAAACCCCACCAGTAGGGGCGAGGCACTGTCAGCGGGATAGCTTGGCGGGTTAAAGCACTAGCTGCCAAGTCCAAACAACCAAAGTTCCCCGCCCCCAGGACCCGTGCAGCGGGGCTCACCTCCACAGTGCATCATGGGCATCCTTGTGCCCAAACACATGCATAAGAAATAAAGTAATAAAGTGTTTGTAAAGGCTTTGGGGCTAGACTTGTGCAAGCTGTCTGGCCCCTTCCATCATTATCCAGAGGACCTTTCTCTTCTTTACTGTCTCTTTATCCAAAGAAAGAAAAAAAAACAAACTATCCCCCCCTGGTTATAAAGCCCTCCATCCAAGCTGCACCGCATATCCTTTCCTCAGGAACTGTCCCTCTGCTCCTCCCTCCCTAATTATTGGCTCCTATGCTTCTGAACTTTTTCCTTTGAAGCATTATAACAACTATAATTAAAGAGTATTTGTGTAATTATTCGTTTAATGTCTGTCTCCCAGACAGACTGCAAGCTCCAGGAGGAAGGGACAGATAGCACAGTGCCCGGGACCACGGACTGCCCGTAGAGCAGCTGCTGCCAGGCTCTGGCCTTCGCTGGGCTAGCACACTGGACGTTACACCTGTGGGACATCTGTGTGTGTGTTCCTATATGTGGGTGCATTTGTGTGTGCAGGTGCACATATTTGCATGCAGATGGAGGTTGGACTGTCATTCTTCGGGCACCATCTACCTTGTTTTTTTGAGGTAAAGTCTCCTGGACTAGTTAGGCTGGCCAGCCAGAGAGCCCCAACAATCCTCCTGTCTCCATCACCCCATTTCTGGAGTTCCAAGGACAGGCACCATAGAATCCATGTGGGTGCGGATCATCAACTCACAAGCACTTTACTGACTGGGCCACTCCCCCAGCCCTCAACAGAACATCCCTTAGCTTTAAAAGTCCCATCTATTTAAATATATTCCAATCGGGTAGAAATGTAGCTCAGCAGTACTGCACATGGGCAAAACCCATGGCTCTGACTCCTCCCAGCATCACCTGTGTGCACATGCACTTAAATTCTTGTCAAATACAAAGATACTCCTGGTTTGGTGCTGCTACTGGGGAGTAATTAGGCCCCGGAAAATAAGCACACCCTTTCGGTCCTCACTGGTTCGATTCCACCGTCCTCAGGTAACATGAAGACTGCTGCAGACCGACAATCAATCAATCAATCAATCTCTCTCTCTGTCTCTCTGTCTCTGTCTCTGTCTCTGTCTCTGTCTCTCTCTCTCTGTGACAGGGTTTCTCTGTGTAGCCCTGGCTGTCCTGGAGCTCACTCTGTAGACCAGTCTGGCCTCGGAACTCCGAGATCCTCCTGCCTCTGCCTCCCGTGAGTGCTGGGATTACAGGGGTGTCACACCACCATCGCCCATTGATGATTTATCATTCAGCTTCTCTTCCACTGTCCTTTAAGGAGAACCTAGCCGGGCTGTGGAGGCGCACGCCTGTAATCCCTGCACTTGGGAGGCAGAGGTGGGCTCCTTCGCAGGAGTATCAAGGCCTGACCACATGACCATTCTAGGGAAACAAAGTCAGAGGTCAGTCTGCCCGGGACTGAGATACCAGCTGTGCCCCAGGACGAGCGACTTCACGCCTCTGTACTGTTTCCCAGGCCACCAAATGAGAATAACAATGTGTCTGCCAGCACCCTCAAGGATAGACATATATATATATATGTACGTTAGCATAATCCTGGACTAGAACACCTGATTATATTATTCTTCCAGGGTCTGATTCAAAGCCGCTCTATTGTCTTGTCGAAGTCTCCACCCTGTGGCTCCACCCATCCAGGATCCACTCTTTCCCAACCCCCTCCTGCCTTACCTGTCTGGAGCTTGTTTGAAACAATGAATCACAGCTCAACTCTGCAGCTCCCATCAATCAAGGCCCTGTCCCTGCCTCTGCGTGTCATTGCTGAGCTCCTTCTGGGAGGGAAATGCTTTTCCTAATGTCCAGTACATCATTCAACAAGTATTTAGGAAAGGCCAACTATATATTAGTCTTCCACGGGCTTAGCAGTGGACAAATCAAAAGCAATAAATACATAAATTAAATAATAAGATGGCAGCAGGGGGAAAATCCATAGATAGACAAGGTCTCTGCCCCATTCAACATTCTAGCTGATCTAAACCCTGGATGGGGAATTACTGGCCGAGGCCCTTCCTTCCCCCATTCTTCTTCCCCTACGGCCAACCCTAAATAAACCAAGCCCAAGTACAAAGTATGAAGAAAGTATTCAGGATCAAAACCCAGTAATTTGGGAACATCCTGATGACTAAACTTCTACCCTGCTGCACTGCTGCTGCACGACTTTAAAGAAGTCAGTGTTAAAATAGCAAGCTCTCCCAATAATTGCCCTGGCCTGCCCAGTCCTCCCGAGCAGCATGTTTGTTCAGCATACCTAGAGGAGAAGGCTGCGCTACCTCGGCCTGCACGGGTACTATGAGCCCATGGCTTCATGCTCTCACACCCATGTTCCTTGAGCCGTGTGTGGCTGGGAAGCCTCAGCCAGCAGCCGGAACGGTCTTGAGGAGAGGGTCCTGGAAACAGATCCCAGGGGTTCAGATCTGAGTGCCTACCCAACCACTGACTCTGGGGTCAGTGGGGTGATCTTTACGCCTTGGTTTGTTTTATAAGATCTTCTAGCTTTGAAATCCAAGGAAAGGCTCACAGAGGCCTCGCAGATCCAGAATCCTTCCCTCTGCAAACTAAGTAGTAACTTGCTTGGGACCAGGCCCTGGCAAGGCCTGAGGGATGTGGGTGACCAGGCCTAAGGAGGAACCTACACTGAACTTCAGTGCCGGAGCAGGGCGCAGTGGGCCTTTCCACCTGTTTCTTCTGGAACGCAATGGAATCTTCCTTTTAGTTTTCCAGGATTCCAATGGTTCTCAACCTTCCTAATGCTGCCATCCTGTCCTGGTGACCCCCAACTATAAAATTATCTCATTGCTACTTCCTAACTTCATTTTTGCTACTGTTATGAATGTAATGCAATTATATGATATGTGTCCTTCCCCCCAAAGGAGAGGAGACCCACAGGTAACCATTCCCTTCTAGATACATACATACATACATACATACATACAAAGCTATGCTAGAGCCAGGCCTGGTGGCACAGACAGCAGGATCACCAATTCACAGCCAGTCTGGGCTAGGTAGTGAGACACTGTCTCAAAAGAGCAGCCTTGCTAGAAATCTCCACCACAAGGCAAACCTGACCGAGAAGCTCATCAAAATCTCTGGCGCTTCCAATTATTCCTTCCTCCAACCCAAAAGGTATTCTAGACCTTGTCTGTCTCCTTGGTTCTGGACGGCGAGCCTAAAATAAAACGCCTGGTTGTGACAGAGGGGCCTGAGCACAAACAAATGCCTCACACACCATGGGGCCAAGGGTCAGCTCAGAACAGCTTGGAGAAGACAACCAAGACACTCTAGACGACAGTCTGTCCCCACCCCAACTCACTGAAACTCTTGGCACATAGTCACTCGGGAAACCAGGCCAGACAGGCCATTCTCCCTACCCTGAAGAAAGCAGCCTAGTCTATCCAGTGCCCTCCGGCAGCAAAGCCGGCTCAGCAAGGTGGCTGGGGTTGGAAGTGATCAATTCAAGGTTGTGCTCCAAGAACAGCAGGTGCCCGGCCCTGGGTTACTTGTGGGATAAGAGAGCAGACAAAACCACCAAGCAAAGGTCTCAAGGTAAATCTGCTTTAAAACAAGTGAAAAGGTGTCGGTCAAAATCAAAACCAGACAGGGCCCATCAGCTTTGATGAGAATACACTTCTATCTAAAGACGGTAAGGTAAGGGCCATTTCCCCTTCTCACGCCAGTGTCATGGATCTTTGAAGGTCCCTAGGAAGCCCCCACCACCACCACCACCACGCTCCTGTTCCCACACACCAGTTTTTCTCTCCGGCCAAATGAACTTTGCTTTTTTACTCACAGACGTACAAAGGCAAGGCAGAGGGCAGCGTCAAAGCTGGCTGGATGACCCCCAACAGCACAAAGTCCTCCGCACACCTGTGGGGGAGTTTTGTGAGCTTCCGAGGTACCCACAGGGACTAGTTAAGTCTTCAGGTGGACAGTGGCGGAGAGTTTCCATTGTGAACGGAAAGAAAGGGGCTCAGGGTGCCCTTCGAAGATAGGGCACAGGGCCCGCAGGTCAAGTGTCCCCTCACTGGCAGGCTGGCCGCTAAGACCGTGAAGGAACTCCGCAGTGTCCGGGTGAAAACAACACCCAGGCTACTGCTTGGCTGGTCGGAACCATCTCGCAGGGCGTAGAGATACATTAATGACCGTTTTGGATTAGTTAAAGCCCACACAAGCACCTCCCTGGCCTCTTAAATCTTCCCAAACTACAGTTTAGACTGGAGGGAAGCAGTCGCAGGGACCATAAAAGTCATCTTAAAAGGCAAGTTAAAAAAAAAAAAAGAAAAGAAAAGAAAAGAAAACCAGCAACCCGCTACGCACGAGTTAGCAAGTCCGCAGCTGGGGGGTAGGGGAGTGGGTGGCACCGAGGCCGGCTCGGTGGGGATCTGAGAGTCGTGGAAGGAAGACCACCCGATTCGGGGGGCTCCTCCGTCTGACGCCGACGATCACGCCCCACAGCTCCGTCCAATTAGGAAAATGACCGCGAGGAGAGGGAGAGGGGGCGGCGAGGAAGGGAGGCCGAGCCACCGGAGGCTCGAGATCAGCCGTGGGGGATCTGCCCACCGGCTCCCGGGGCGAGAGCCTTCAACAGGTCGGAGCCGAGGCCACCGAGGTGGGCCCGGGTCCCGCACGGTACCGGCTTGGGGGACACCCGCTGCCCTCGAGGGGCGCCCGGCACGCCAGCTGCGCGCTGCGCCCTCGCCACCCTGCCGGCCGGGCCGCGCGGCCACCCCACCCGCTCCCGGAGTAAAAAAGTTTGTGGGCAGCCGCAGGGGCGGGGCGGCGAGGGGTGAAACTTTGAGTCCCGGGCCGGGTGCGGGGGGAGCGTCCCCGAGCGCCGCGACACCCACGTGCGGGCCGGAGACCGCCGCCGCCTCCCCGGCCTCCCGCGCCGCCGCCACGGCGCTTTCCTTTCATTTTGCTTCTCTGCCTATGCTTCTCTCTCTCTCTCTCTCCTCTCTCTCTCTCTCTCTCTCTCTCCCTCCCTCCCTCTCTCTCTCTCTCTCTCTCTCTCTCCCTCTCCTCTCCCTCTCTCCTTCCCTTCCCCCCTCTCCCTCCTCCTCCCCCCCTCCAGACGCCATCTCTCCCTCTTTCCCCTTCTCTCGCTCCAGCTCTCCGGCATGAGGGAATGTGGAAGTGAAAGGAAAAGACGACATGTTTGCAGCGCGGCTGCGGGCCTGCGCGCCGCCGTCCCCGGGGAGAGGCGGGGGGCGGGTCGACCGCGGCCGCAGCGACCCACCCCCGCGCCCCCAGCCACCCCGCCGCGGGCCGCCGGGGGGCCGGCGGGGCCGCGGGCCGCGCGGGACACTCACCCTGGGTCCGGGCGCGGCTCCTCGCGCTGGGGGCCCTCGCTTGGCCGGGCCGGGCGGGCCGGGGGCTCCTGCTGCCCACCGCCCGGGTTGCTGCTGCGCGCCGCCTCCACGCGCGCCCGCCCTGCTCTGCCACCCTCCCTCCGGCTCCTCTCTTTCTCCCCCTCTCCCTCTCTCTCTCCCTCTCTCTCTCTCCCTCCTGCTCTCTCTCGCGCTCGCTCGCTCTCTCGCTCGCGCTCTCTCCCTCCCTGGAAGAAGGGAATGAGGCAGGGCTGACGTGAAGGGATGCTAAACAGCTCCTCCTAAGCCAGCTCGCAGAGGAAGAGAGACAGAAAGCAGCCCTTTTATCTCTCTTTTGTTTTCTCACTTCCTTCCACCCCCCCAGCACCCCCCTCTCGTCGGCCCAAGTTTTCTTTTTCTCTTTCTACCGCAGAGAGGATTTTTCTTCTTTTCTTTCTCTTTCTCTCGCTGCAACTCTCCTACTCGAATTGCAAGCCTGGAGGCTTCTCTTTTTTTTTTTTTTTCTCTTCCCCTTCCCTCTTTTCTTCCTCCTTCCTCCTTTATTTCTCTAAAAGGGTTTTGTTTGCTGTGGGAGTTTCGTTTGAAAATCGAGTCACGCCTTTTTCCTTCTTTTCTTTCTCCCTCTCCCTCTTTTTTTTTCCCCTCCTCTCAGCAGAAAAGGGGAACAAAGATTAACAAGCGGGGGAGAAGGGAGCGTCAGAACCTCGCCATGGAAATGGGGGGGCTGTCCCTGCCAGGCACAAAGGGGGCTCGAGAGAACAGCCCCCCCAGGAAGTCTGGGGTGTCCTATCCCAAAGAAGAGCTAGTGGGGGTGGGGGTCGGGGGAACCCCTAAGTGCCCAGTCCTTCCGAAATACGGGTAAGGACTGAGCCCGCCCCCTCCCCAGTCAGGGGTGGAAGCTGGGGTGCTCTTCACTTAATATATTTTTTAAGTGGGCAGATGGGACTTTGAGCAAACGTCGCCGCAGAGCCCTGAACAGTAAAGAGCCTTTAAACAGCTGTTCGCAGAGCCCTGGACGGTCAGACTCGAAGGAACGGCTCCGGCTGCTATCGCCGGGACCCGAGTGCGAATTGGGGTGCAGAGGGGTTCGGGGCCCCTCGCGTCCTCCGCAAGCCCAGGGCCTAGGCTCGACCCCGGGGTGCACTGCTGGGGGGCGCCGAGGCGTGGTCGTTCGCTGAGGTCTGGGCCCTTGTGGCTCCCCGCGGGGCCCGGGGTTCGGCATAGCCTGGCCTCCTCCCAGCTCTGGGACAGGCCGGACACCCCGCCTCCAACCTCCCGGACACCCGCCACTCAGAGCTGCGCCGCTCGACTCCGACGCATGGGCGGGTACGGAGCCCGCGGACAGAGCCGGGCAGTGTCGCCACCAAGGGTCAATTATTCATGGGGCGCCTGGGCGTGCTCCCAAGACCAGCTCTGTCTTCGGCTTCTCCGGAGGAGTGGAGACAACACGGGGGAAAAGTTCCCAGAGCAAAGTTGGCCACATTTCTTATTTTCCCAAGTAAGTATTGAGCACCTGCTGGATGCCTGGCCCTTGGACTGGGGCTGCAGCTGGGCGAGAAACGTGAGGTCTCGGCGGGCCCAGACAAAGCGAGGGAAGCTGTGGCTCCGGACCAGGTCACCGAGCAGAAGGGAAGCCTGGATCCTCTCCCCTCCCTGCGCTCTTCCTTCCCCTTCCCTCCTTCCTCCGGGCTGCATCTCCTTGGCTCCACCCCTTCTCATCAATTCCTCCCACACTTCCCTGCTCTCTCTGGCTTTTCACTGGAGGGTCCCTTCTCCCAGCGAGGAGCAGATGCTGAGCCCCATTGTCTCTCCCCCAATGACTGCAGCCTCCTAGGGATAGGACCAGCCACTCCTTCCCCTCCCCCCAGCCCTAAGGCCTGGGTCTTTACTGACAGGAGCCCCAAGGCCACTGCCCCTCGCCCCACCCTACACCAGCTCACAGAGCTGTGAGCAATGACTCCAGTCACTCAGAACATGATTTATTTCTGGCAAGGAGTGAGAAAACAGAAGCCAGAGAGTTTGGTTCAGCAAGAAGGACCCCGTGGTTTCAGGCTCAGCACGCTGGGCCTCCAGTGACCCCCAGACCATTCCCCACCCTTTTAATAAGGAATGCAGGAAGCCACAGTTCTGTCATCACCTGTCCTCTCCAGAACACCCAAGCCATATTTTCCCAACAAAAGACAAAAGTCCTCTCTGACAGTCAAACAGTCATTCAACAACCATTTGCTACATGTCTGCTCTGTGCCAGCTCCCCAGCTCCGTGCTTAACCACCAGAGAGACCATCATCATCTTCTTGCGAACTGGTAGGAGCCGGAGAGAGCTGGGCCTCAGTCAGACATCTTGGTACATACTTATAGTCTCAGCACTTGGAAAACTGAGGCAGGAGGATTGCCAGGAGTTTAAGGCAAGCACTACATATTGAATAACATGTTAGCCGGGCCATTATGGCAAGACTTTGCCTCAACAAAACTAAAAGAGGGAAACACAGGTGTGCATGGATTGAAATCCCAGACAGGAAGAGCAGAAATTCAAGGCCAGCCAAAACTAAGTAGCTAGTTCCAGGCCGAGCTACCTGAGAAGCCTCAAAAAAAAAGAGGGGGGGGGGTCTGGGAGAGACAGCAGGCAACTAGACTGTCATATGAGGTTATGAGGAAGCACCCCAGGGCGGTCAGTGAAGGTTTCCTGGAAGTCACTTCTGGATAAATAGGGCCTTGCCAGCCAAGAGCATGGAACAGAGCCAGGTGTGGTGGCCCAGACCTTTAATCCCAGCATTTGGGGGGCAGAGGCAAACAGATCTTGGTGAATTTAAGGCTAGCCTAGTCTAGGTAGTTCCTGGATAGCCTAGCTCTACAGACCTTATCTCAAATCAACTTCAGAAACTTGGGTGGGAACAATTTGCCTTGGGGCAAGAAGGGACATTCTTCTAAATCCGAGGACCTGCTGGGTTTAGCAGCCAGGCCTGGTGGTGCACGCCTTTAATCCCTGCTCTGGGGAAACAGGACGCTGGAGCTCTGACTTTGAGGCATCCTGGTCTACATAAGGAGTCCCAAGCTAGCCAAGACTTTATAGAGAAGCCTTGTCTTTAAAAAAGAAAGGAAAGAAAGAAAAAGAAGACTTCAAGTACTTGGAGTAATATATACAATACATGCTAGGGAATGAGGGTGGTTGCGGGGACAGGTGGGGGGACAGGGTTGGTGTCAAGGAGTCTAAGTTTATTCCTTTTCGATTGCCAGCTTCCTGCACTTCAAGTGACTAACAGGAAATAGCTTAGACCAGTGGCGTGCCTTATAGAAAGGAGGTAAGGCAGAAGGATAAGAAGCTGAAGGCCAGCCTGGGCTACAAATGGAGACAATGTCCCAAAATAAAATGTAAGAAAGAGGGCTGGGAATACAGCTCAGAGGTAGCGCACCTAACTAGCATGCATGATCCACCAACATTAAAATCTAAGTTCAAGGCCAGATTGGGCTACATGTGAGGCCCTACTTCAAACTATTAAAGAGAGGAGATAACAGTGGGGGGAAGAGGTCAGCAGATCTAGAGGTTGAAGAGCGTCTTGTGTGCAAACACCCAGACTTACGTGCCAAGTGGCCAAGTCAACCACCCATCTCATCTATAAGACAAGATATGCAAATCCCTGCTTCCCAGGGTGGATCGAGGCCTGAACACCTTTTGTGCTATTTGATGCTATAAGCACCAGCAACACATAGTAGCTTTTATTCATTATTACTATGAAATGAGGGAGTGGCGGGGAGGTGTCCTTACAACCTAGAAAGGAGAAGATGGGGTGAAGCCAGCTGTGGCGGAAGCATTCCTTCAGAGACGCCTTGGGTCGCAGTGGGTGGCTGGAATGGCGACACCCACATCTGCTCCACGGTGGCGAGCGTGTCATCTCAGAAGTATGATGACAGCCTGATCACTGGAGCTCTAGCCCGCCTGGGGAACCAGTAGGTCATTCCTGGAGGCTGGGCCCTGTGAAATCTGCCTTCAATGGATTTCTGAGTTCGAGGCCAGCCTGGCCTACAGAGTGAGTTCCAGGACAGCCAGGACTATACAGAGAAACCCTGTCAAAAAACAAAAAACAAACAAACAAACAAAAAAAAAACTACACAGGCTGGGCAGTGGTGGCGCATGCCTTTAATTCCAGCATTGGAAGGCAGAGGCAAGAAGATTTCTGAGTTTGAGGCCAGCCTGGTCTATCTACAGAGTGAGTCCCAGGACAGCCAGCACTATACAGAGAAACCCTGTCTCAGGGAAAAAAAAAAAAAAAAAAAGAACCTATACAGAATAAATATAGTTAAATAACTGGTAATTTATAAATGTTAGCCCGCTGTGGCTCAGCCCTTAAGGAGGCTTCCTGTTCTTGTAGGAAGTTTGATTCCCAGCACCCACATCTGGTAACTGACAACCACCTGCAGCTCCAGCCCCGAAGGATCCAGTGCCCTCCTCTTCTGGCTTCTGAGAACTCTAACATGTAGATGACATATATGTACATGAACAATCAAAAAAAAAGTCGTAACCTATACAGGAAAACAACTGTCATCAACGCAACCCCCCCTCGCCCCCCCCCCCCCGCAAAAGCACACATGTGTATACCATATACACATAGAAATAAATGCAAATGTGATTTTTAAAAACAAATATAATACAATTATATCACTTTAGCTACCTACCGAGTTGCCACCAGTTTGGTCCAGTAATGTGTTATAAATATATCTTTTCGTGCCATAAACACCCACAGTAACATAACAAATCACACTATCTCATGGTATCTTTATATGTATACAAAATGTTACGGATTTTCAGTGTTATGAAACTGCTATGAAGCAGGGACGATGGGGGTGCTAGTCTTTAATCCCAGCACTCAGGAGGCCGAGACAGACGGGTCTCTACGACTTCCAGCCAGGTCTACAGAGCGAGTTCCAGGACCAAGGCTATACAACAGAATCCCTGTCTTGGAAAACAACAACAACAACAAAAACAAAACAAACTGCTGAGATAAAAATTTTTTGCTATTGTTTCTGGTTGGTTGGTTGGTTGGTTGGTTGGTTTTTCGAGACAGGGTTTCTCTGTGTAGCCCTGGCTGTCCTGGAACTCACTCTGTAAACCAGGCTGGCCTCGAACTCAAGAGATCCACCTGCCTCTGCCTCCCAAGTGCTGGGATTAAAGGCTTGTGCCACCACCGCCCAGCTTGTTTCTGTTTTAAAAAGCCTCACTTAGCCTTTATTTTAGTTTTGGAACTGATTGATGGGTTTTGTGGAGGTGCGTGCTTGCCACGGTCGGCCTGGGCTTGGCTGCAGCCGCTCTTATCTGCTGAGCCCTATCACCATCAACTCTAGTGTCTTTGGAAACAAGGTTTTACTATGTGTCTTGGGCTGGCCTTGAACTCATTATATAACCCAGGCCAGCCTGGAACTCTCAAGATCCTCCTGCCTCTGCTGGAATCGTAAGCATTAGTCCCCAGACTTGGCCCGATGCAGTCTTTTTTGTGCCCGGCTTGCACAACACCTTTCTTCTTTGTCTCTGTCTCTGTCTCTTTCTCTCACTCGGGTCTCTCTTCACCCGGGCTGGCCTCACACTTGCTATATAGCTAAGGATAACCTTGAAATCTGAACCTCCCTGCCTCCGCCTCCGCCTCTGGAGTCCTTCCGGGATCGAAGTTGCTTCCTTCTATCTTTCTTAGTGCCTCCCTGGGAGAACCTGTCTGGGCAGATGCCCCGCCTTTTACTCTGACATCTCAGTAACTAAAACAACAACTGTTCATTTCTTGGAGTTGCTGGAAAGAATGAAATTTAGCAACTAGTGACAGAACACACCGGACACTGTATCTTGTACACTGTGAAAGCTCACTGGTGTCAGGTGACGCCAGGGAGAGCCAGGCTCAGACTTTACTGGGTAAACACCCTGATTTACTGTAAACAGGAGAATCTTCCAGATTGACACTAGAGATGGTCAGCTGTTTCTATTACAAGTGACACATGTAGGCCTCTTTCCACCATTCCGGAACCCAAAGTGGTCTACCCTAGGTAAAATTTGAAGATAGGTGTGTTTTAAGATTCATGAATCAAAAAAACAGAGAGATTTATGAATCCTCGGTTTCCTGAGGGAGGAGCGTTTATCTTTCAGGCCTTGAATCTGAGGGGGTCTTATAAGCCAAGAAAAGAGATGGAGTGTACCCTCTCCCTGCCCTGATTCCACTAATATCCACTAGAGTGACTCTGGGGAGATTAATGGGTGCTTATTAAGTAAGACCCGTGTCTTTTGCTAGACACGGTGGAACACACACCATTGATCCCAGCCCTGGAGAGGCAGAGGCAGAGGAATCTCTTGAGTTCCAGGCCAGCCTGGTCTACACAGTCTCAAAGAAACAACAAAACAAACAAAACACCCAAAGAGCAGCATCCTCCAGTGGAGCAGCCAGTGGAAGCTTTTAGAGTATGTCAGCAGTGTCCAATCGAATATCGAATATCCAGGGTTTTCCTGTTTTTTTTTTTTTTTTTTTTTTCTAGCCAGGTACTTCTCTGGGTAGCCCTGGCTATCCTGGAACTCACTCTGTGGTCCTGGCTTGAACTCAGAGATCCACCTGCCTTGGCTGCCCAACTTCTAGGATTAAAGTGCTGGGGTTAATTACCTCTCATGGCTTGAAATTTGGTTTTTAAAATCAGATCTCCCAACCAGCATCCAGCCATGGAAGGGACCCCAGGGGAGATGACATGGGTGCTGCAGGAGCCACAGGCTGGGGCGCTCCCCACCATATGCAATGCCTCAGTCATCAGGAGAAACAGTGAGGGGGTACGCCCCGAATCCCACGCCCTTAAGAAGCGGAGGGAGGGGGCTGGAGATATGGCTCAGCCGGTAAGAGCACCAACTGCTCTTCCAAAGGGCATGAGTTCAAATCCCAGCACCCACACGGTGGCTCACAACCATCCATTAAGAAATCTGATGCCCTCTTCAGGTGTCTGACTGTGCTTACATATAATAAACAAATAAATCTTAAAAAGAAAAAAGAAAAAAAGAAAAGAATCGGAGGGAGGCCAGGCAGTGGTAGCACATTCCTTTCATCCCAGCACTTGGGAGGCAGAGGCAGGCGGATTTCTGAGTTCAAGGCCAGCCTGGTCTATAGCTTAAGTTCCAGGGCAGCCCCAGGGCTATACAGAGAAACCCAGTCTCGAGAAAGGAAAAAAATGACTCCGAGGGAGGAGGATCAGTTCAAGGTCAGAAGTAGCTACATCAGTTTGGGGCCCACCTGGGTTACAAGTCTCTGTTTACCTTCTCCTCTCTCTAAGGGAAAAAGAAAAAGAAAACTAACAAAGTCAGATGTGGCAGTGCGGTGCACATCTGTGATCCCCAGACTCTGGAATGGGAGGCCGGAGAATCCGGAGCTCAAGGTCACTCTCGGGGACAGAGTGACTGTGAAGCTAGCTATCCTGAGCTAACTTCACACCCCACCCCCACCCCACCCCACCCCACCCCCAGGGAGAAAAGAGGAAGAAACATTTGCCACAGAAAAGTTTCATAATGGTAATAAGCAGGCAACGGCCAGCTTCCTTACACAAATGAGTAATGTATAAAATAAGACCATGATTATATTAATTATCATGGGAGGGTAAATTGGTGCACATTTTGGTCAATAGTTTTATACTACAGATTAAGGGAAGTTTGGCCTGGAAGATGGCTCAGTGCTTAAAATCAGTATCAACTTTTTCCAAGATAGGGTTTCTCTGTGTAACCTTGGCTATCCTGGAACCTGCTCTGTAAACCAGGCTGGCCTTGAACTCACAGAGATCTGTCAGCCTCTGCTCCTGGAGTGCTAGGATTAAAAGTGTGCACCACTGCCGGGCGGTGGTGGTGTATGCCTTTAATCCCAGCACTTGGGAGGCAGAGGCATGCGGATTTCTGAGTTCGAGACCAGCCTGGTCTACAGAGTGAGTTCTAGGACAGCCAGGACTACACAGAGAAACCCTGTCTCAAAAAACCAACCCCCCCCCCAAAAAAAAGTGTGCACCACCATGCCAGCTTAAAACTATATTTTATCTATTTTTAAACTATATTTTAAAAAGGAAAATTTAAAAGTTTCTGCCTTTTTGTTCCAGGCCCTGAAAGTTGTAGGAGTCAGAGAGAAGTGATCAATCTTCCTAGTAAGAATGTTTACCAAGCCAGGTGGTGGTGGTGCACGCCTTTAATCCCAGCACTTGGGAGGCAGAGGCAGGTAGATCTCTGAGTTCGAGGCCAGCCTGTTCTACAGAGTGAGTTCCAGGACAGCCAAGGCTATACAGAGAAACCCTTTCTTAAAAAACAACAAAACAAAACAAAAAAACAACCAACCAACAACAACAAAGAAACCCCCAAAATGGAAACCTAATAGAAGGATAAAAAGAACCTAATATCCCCCATTTGGGATGCTAGGCAAATGCTCTGCCATTGAGGGAGACATGCCTGCTAACAGGCAAGGTTCTGAAAAATACTTAACAGTGGAGAACGTTCCTAACACCCCTAATAAGATAGTAAATTATACATAAATAAGAATTACGTTTTTGTAAGTTTGTATATATATGTATCTTACCCAGAAAAATACATATAAAATACCCAGAAGAAAACGTGAGTTAAAAAGCCATCTCCTGCTGGGCAGTGGTGGTGACACATACCTTTAATCCCAAAATCCAGGAGGCAGCGGCAGGTGGATCTGGGATTTCCAGGCCACTCTGGTCCACAGAGCTAGTTCCAGGACTGCCAGGGCTACTCAGAGAAACCCCCATCTCAAAACAACCGCAACAAAAATATATTGTCTTAGTTACTTTTTTTATTGCTATGATAAAACATCATGACCAAGGCAACTTATAAAATGTTTAGTTTGGGGTTTAAGCTTTGGTTTCAGAGGGTTAGAGTCCACAACCACCAGGGCGGGAGCATGGCAGCAGGCAGCAGGCAGGCCTGGCACTGGAACTGTGGGTGAGAGCTTACGTGCAATGATCCGAAAATTGGGGCAGAGAGAACGTGACTGGGAACTGCATGGGCTTTGGAGCGCCAATCTCAGCCCTGTGGCACACCTTCTCCAGTAAGATGTCACCTCCTAGTTCTTCCTAGTTTCCCCAACTGGGAACCCAGGCGGTCAGATCTATGAGCCCACGGAATTTATTCTCACCCAAACCACCAGCGTGCTGTTCCCATCTCTCTGGCCCCATAGCTGCCAAGCCGCCCTAACTGTGTCTCTCAGGATCCACGTGGTGGAAGGGGAGGATTAACCTGCCCTCATACCTTTAACCCCAGCCACACACAGATACAGATACACGAGATAAATAAATAACAAGTGTGTTTAGACCTTCTTTACTACTGCGTAGTCCTGGAACTCACTCTGTAGACCAGGCTGGCCACCAACTCACAGATCTGCCTGCCTCTGCCTCCCAAGAGCTGGGATTGAAGGCATGTGCCACCACTGCCCAGTTTATTTTATTTGTAATTCTGTGTGTCCTCTGAATTTAGATCTTCCGGATTCCTGGAGAACTGAACCCAAACCCTCTGCAAGAACAGCAAATGCTCTCAATGGCAAAGCTATCTTTTCAGCCCTTTATTTTCTATCTGTTACAGAGGATTTGTCAGATTTCTTTAATGAGTATACATTTTTTTCTTCCTTGAATGGGCCATGTTTCTCCCCTCGTACATCTAGCTTTGTTAAAACATATCTAACTGGTATGTAAATGCTGCACACAACTCAGGTACAAAGCTTGGTATGTGTGCACTTGTGTGCGCCACAGGTTCTGTCACAACTGTTAAGGTGATTCACAGCATGTTCTACCTTCCAGAACTTTCCCGGTCTTTCTGGTTTTGTTTTAATGGTCATTATTTTTGTTTTCATGTTTCATTGTTCTGAAACAACTGCTTGGATATTTAGAAAGCCAGGCAGAAGCTCCTTTTGCCTTCTCCAGGCGGTGGCAAAGGCCCCACGCAGAGTCTTCAGGGGGCTTCCAGTTTATAGGAGAAGCAGGCCGGCCTGCAAATAGAGGTTAGGTTGTGCAATGCAATTACTTCTCTTCCTTTTAGAAATGTTTGGAGAACTGGGCGGAAAGAGGAACCGGCCCTGGGCTTGCAGATTTAAACTCGGGGTGGAATAGAGTATCTATTGTGGAAGTGTATTGTGCAAAAAGAGAATAGAGCTTTTTGTGAAGAGAGATAAAGAGGTTGTGGGGTGGGAGAGGGGAGGGTAGCGGAGGAGGAGGAGGAGGCCGGGCGGGCAGATAGTCCTGGAGAGGGGCCTGAATAACTGTCCTGGGCTCAGACCTCAAGCAGGGCATCTTTCGGAAGGTCCCAGCAGGGGACCTTTTCAGCTTGTCCTTGGGTCTGTGAGTCCAGGGCCAACCCTGTACTCAATGTCACCTTCACACAGGTTCAGTCTACAGTTATTGTTCTTGGGAATCCGGTTAAACCTGAGTGAGCCTGGGGACCCTTCGGAATTTCCGTTAAGCCATTCAGTAATCAGCCTGAAAATTCAGCTCTGGCCGCTCACACCGATGGACCTAGAGATTAGGGGGCCGAGGCAGGAAGATTGCTGTGAATTCCAGGTCTGCTTGGGTCACAGGGCAAAATTCTCCCCAACTGGGGCGGAGGGGGGAGGAGAGCCAGGGAGCGGGTGCAGCAGGCAATTGCTTCTGGTATAAGAATAAGAACCCGAGGCCGGGCGTGGTGGCGCACCCCTGTAATCCCAGCACTTGGGAGGCAGAGGCAGACAGATTTCTGTGTTCCAGGCTAGCCTGGTCTACAGAGTGAATTCTAGGACAGCCAGGAGCTCTCTGAGTGTATCTGCTGTGTTTTATTTAGTTTTGTCTGTGGTTTTAATTCTTTGTTTGGTTTTGAGACTCTTTTACTATGAAACCCTGGCTGCTTTTGAATTTGAAAAGACCATGCTGCTTCTCACCACAGTGATTGTTCGGCCTCTGTCTGGTGATTCAGTCTTGAGCCGGGCTTCTCTAGGTAGAACTCACTGGCTTCACCTGAACTCCGTGTGTAGACCTAGCTAACCTCAAACTCACAGAAATCCACACACCTCTCCCTTTCACATCGTGCTAGAATTAAAGGTATAAGTCACCATGTCTGATCTATGGATTCTTCACATATAAATTCTCTCTTTTTTTTTTTTTTTTTTTTGGTTTTTTCAAGATAGGGTTTCTCTGTATAGCCCTGGCTGTCCTGGAACTCATTCAGTAGACCAGGCTGGCCTTGAACTCAGAAATCCGCCTGCCTCTGCCTCCCAGAGTGCTGGGATTATAGGTGTGCGCCACCACTGCCCGGCATAAATTCTCTTTTTGTAATCAAGTTTTCTACTATCTAGTAGAGGATTTTTTTTTCTTTTGCCTTTATTTTGTTTTGAGGCAGGGTCTCGTGCAGTCCAGGTTATCTGGCCTCAATACAGAATGCCAGGCCCCTGGCCTTGCAGTTTATGTATTTGTTTATAGTACTGGAAATCGAACCTTGGGCCTCACTCCACCAGGCCTTGAGCCATACCCACAGTCTGAGAGGCCAGGTTCCACTTGAGTTGGAATTTGAGTTTGACACCAGGGCTGCAGGCAGTGAGTGCAGGCCAGCTGGAGCTGAAGGGAATCACCTCTCCTTTTTGTTGTTAGCAGTTGTTCTGGTTTTCTTTGTAACTTTGCTTTGAGACTGTTTCTTCTTAAACTGTCCCACACAAAATAACTAAACAGACAAAAAAAAAGCTTGCTTCACCTAGGAAGACCAGAGGGATCTTTATGGAGAAAGAAGCAGGAAGGAACTAATTTGACCTTCAGAAGTTCACTTCCCACTCAGAAGAATTCCACCTCCCAGCAAGCTTCGCCCTCAGTCTCTCAGCTATCAAGATCAGTTCCTCTGGAAACGGACTTCCTGTTCCCACTTCGCTCTTCTTTCCAACTTCCTCTAGCTAGGGGGGGTTGTTGACTCCACCCTTAAGTTACCCAGACGGATTTTCCCGGAGCTGTAAAATAGGTTTAAGCAAAGATCTTATTTTTTTCACCACTGGGGGAAAAAAAATCCCAATAAATTTAAAAATGCAGATGTCGTCTGAAGCACATTTCCTGTTCCCAAAATGATACGACTGGAAATTAGTGCTATGAGCCACTTATTGGGGATTCTATGAGGTAACTCTGGAATAAAAGAGAAATAAAAAATAAAGCATCCCATTTAGAGGACAGCCCAATGTCTCCGGCCATATCTCTGTGAATGTATCCTCTTTCCTCTAGTCTCAGAAGCTAAGCAGGGCCAGTCCTGGTCGGTACATGGATGGGAGTAAACAGGGAAAAACAGAAGAAGCTCAACCATGGAAAGCAACAGCATACATGCAAAGCTGTGCTTGTATAAACATATATGTGTACATATGTGCAAGACTGTGCTAATATGTATATATAAAGTGTATATATATTTGTATATGTATGTTTGTGTATATAAGTATATACTCATATATACATGGGAGAGATGGCTCCGTGGTTAAAAGCACTCACAGTTCTTGCAGAGGACCCAGTTTTGATTCCCATCACCTACATGGTGGTCACAACCATCTGTAACTCCAGTTCCAGGGCATCTGACGCCCTCTTCTTATTTCTTCAGGTACAGAGCATGCGTGTGGTTCATATACACACATGCAGGGAAAAAATCCACACGGTAAAATAATTTTTAAAAAAGTATATCAAGGCCATCCTGGTCTACAGAGTGAGTTCCAGGATAGCCAGGGTCATACAGAGAAACCCTGTCTTGAAAAACAAAACAAACAAAAAAAGTATATATTGGGGCTAGAGCGATGGCTCAGCAGTTAAGAGTAACAACTGCTCTTCCAGAGGTCCTGAGTTCAATTCCCAGCAACCACATGGTGGCTCACAACCATTTGTAATGGGATCCGATGTCCTCTTCTGGTGTGTCTGAAGACAGCGACAGTGTACTTACATATAGTAAATAAATCTTTATAAATAAATAAATAAATAAATAAATGTATGCCAGGCAGTGGTGGTGCATGCCTTTAATCCCAGCACTTGGGAGGCAGAGGCAGGCGGATTTCTGAGTTTGAGGCCAGCCTGGTCTACAGAGTGAGTTCCAGGACAGCCAGTGCTACAAACCCTGTCTCGGAAAACAAACAAAAAGAAAAGAGCACTGTTATCTGTTCCACATAGGGGTTAGCAATCAACCATCTCTAAGTACGTTTCCAGGAGATCCAGCGCCCTCTTCTGGCTTCCTTGGACATTGCATACAGGTGGTGCACAGACTTAAGTGCAGGTGAAACACCTATACATAAAATAAAAATAATATATAAAAACATTTTTTTTTTTGGTTTTTCGAGACAGGGTTTCTCTGTGTAGCCCTAGCTGTTCTGGAACTCACTCTGTAGACCAGGCTGGCCTCGAACTCAGAAATCCGCCTGCCTCTGCCTCCCAAGTGCTGGGATTACAGGTGTGTGCCACCACCGCCCGGCTCATTTTTTTTATTTTTTAAAGATCCATTTATTTTTATTTATATGAGTACACTGTAGTTTTCTTTAGACACACACCAAAAGAGTGCATTGGACACCATTACAGATGGTTGTGAGTCCACCATGTAGTTGCTGGGAATTGAACTCAGGACCTCTGAAAGAGCAGTCAGTGCTCTTAACCTCTGAGCCATCTCTCCAGCCCTAATGTTATTTATTTTTTATTTTTTGTTTTTCGAGACAGGGTTTCTCTGTACAGCCCTGGCTGTCCTGGAACTCACTCTGTAGACCAGGCTGGCCTCGAACTCAGAAATCCGCCTGCCTCTGCCTCCCAAGTGCTGGGATTACAGGCGTGTGCCACCACCGCCTGGCTATAAACATTTTTAAAAGAGTCAGGCCAACCTTGATTACATACAGTTTAGGCCAACCTGGGCCACACAAGGCCTTGTCTCAAAAAACAAAAACAAAAACAAACAAACAAACAGCAACAAAACAACCAAAACCCCCAAAACAGAAGAGAACTAGTTAGAAATTTTAATTTATTTATTTATTTATTGGGTGTTTGTCTGTTTGTTTGTTTGTTTTGGTTTTTTCCAGATAGGCCAGCCTGGACTACAGAGTGAGTTCCAGGACAGCCAGGGCTACACAGAGAAACCCTGTCTTGAAAAACTCAGAAATCCGCCTGCCTCTGCCTCCCAAGTGCTGGGATTACAGGCGTGCGCCACCATGCCCAGCTTTTTTTTTTTTTTTTAAATAAATCAATTCAGACTTTTTTTTTCTACATGAAGGAAAATACACTCTCACCCAGAGGGACATAAGAGGCCCCCGAGGCTGACAGAACGGCTCAGCGCTTCGGAGAACTTGTTGCTTTTCTAGAGAACCCAGGTTTGATTCTCAGCACCCACATGGTGGCTCACAAACCCAGAGAGTCTGAAGCCTTCGTCTGCCCTCTGAGGGTACCAGGCATCTGTGTGGTACATATGCATACATCCAGGCAAAATACACACATAAATAAAACACATTCAAAAATGTAAAGAAAAGCTGGGCGGTGGTGGTGCACACCTTTTAATCCCAGCACTTGGGAGGCAGAGGCAGGTGGATTTCTGAGTTTGAGGCCAACCTGTTCTACAGAGTGAGTTCCAGGACAGCCAGGCCTACACAGAGAAACCCTGTCTTGAAACCTGTCCCCTCCCCCCCCCAAAAAAAATGTAAAGAAAAGAGAAAGAGCTGAGGCCAGTGAGATGGTCGTCAGGTAAAGCCCAAAGCCTAGAGACCTGAGCTCCATCCAGAGAAGTCCTGTGAGGATGGAGGGAAACATCATCCTCTGGCTTTCTTATGCACAGTGGCATAGGGACTGGCATACATCACACATGCCTCATGCACACAGACACACACACACAGACACACACACACACACACACACACCATCATCACCACCATCACCATCATCACTAAAAATGAAAACTAAGTCTAGTCATGATGAAGGAAAACCTCAGACATGGGCACCTGGCTTTCACAGGCAAATACTCACACAGGCAGGTGTACCTGTATGCACCTGTGCACACACCCACAGGAATGGAACCTGCACTATATACACGCATGCGTAAACACGCACACAGCTGGCATGGTGGCAAACACCTGTAATCCAGCACTGGAGAGCAAGAGGCAGGAGGATCAGAAGTCCGAGGTCATTTTAGGATATATAATGAGCTCAAGGCCAGCCTGGGCTACATGAGATCCTTCTAAAAATTAAACAGATTGATGAATGGAGGAGCAGGGCACACATTTAGCGTGTGAGAAGGCCGAGGTTTGGTCTCCGTAACCCATCGGCCACAGAGAGCTCACTCCGGACTTGACAATGACACCACATAGAATTATCTGGGGTTGCCAGGCACGCTGACATGTACCTGGACCCTCCTCAAGAGACTGAGGGAGCAGGTTCATGGTCAGCCTGGGTGCTAGAATGAGAACCCCATTTCCAAATTAAACGAAGACCTTCCTTGTTTTTCTCTCCTTTGGAGACAAGGTCTCACGTAGCCCTTTGGGCTTGAAAGTGCGGTGGAGCTGGGAGGACCTTGAACTTCTGATCAGCTTGCTTCCACCCCTCCCCAACCCTGGCCTCACCCCCACCTCTGTTCTGGGATTACCTTCCACATTTGATTTATTCAGCATTGGGAAATCAAAACTGGGGCTTCATTCTTGCTAGGCAAGCACTTCAGCGTCTGAACTACACATACAGCACCCCTTCCCTCTCAGCACATGACCGGCTCCTCACAGCCACGGCAACCCTTTCCCTCAGCCTCCTGAGCGCTAGGATCACAAGGGTATGTATGCTTCCACACCTGCTTCCATCACCAAACCAAGTGAAACAAAGTGAAGTAACACACACACACACACACACACACACACACGTACACACACACACATATGCGCACACACACATATGCACATATACATACACATACACCACACACACACACACACACACACACACACACAAATTTGAGTTAACTAGCTGGCAAGTTATGGGAAAAAATTAGTACCTCACATAATACAATAAGTAAATTCCATTGACACTTAATAATCATAAGATCTAACTATGGACATGTGGTGAATCAAAGAAAATAGTCACCAGCAGTACCTCATACCTTTAATCCCAGCACTTGTGAGGCAGAGAGAGACAGGTGAATCTCTGTGAGTTGAGGGCCAGCCTGGTCTACAGATCTGAGTTTCAGGATAGCCAGGACTACAGAGAGAAAAAGCCCTGTCTCAAACTACCAAAGGAAGGAAGGAAGGAAGGAAGGAAGGAAGGAAGGAAGGAAGGAAGGAAGGAAGGAAGGAAGGAGGAGCTGGAGAGATGGCTCAGTAGTTAAGAGCACTGACTGCTCTTCGGAAGGTCCTTAGTTCAATTCCCAGCAACCACATGGTGGCTCATAACCATCTGTAATGAGCTCTGACGCCCTCTTCTGGTGCATCGGAAGACAGCTATAGTGTACCTAGATATAATAAAAAAAAAAAAATTTTAAAAAAAAGGAAGAAAGAAAATAAGAAAATATTTTTCAGGTACCAGGTAAAGCAATAACTTTTGAAGCTTTGATATGGAAATCAAAAGGAAAGAGGGCATTATGGGTAAATCAGTCAAGCTCAACAATTTTAAGAAAACCGTTTTCAATACATATTTGTATGTGTGTTATATGCATGCTTGTGTGTGTGTGTGTGTGTGTGTGTGTGTGCGCGCTGGAAGAGGGAATTAGATCTTCTTTGGAACTGCTGTTATGACTGTGAGCCGGCTGATGTGGGTGCTGGCACCAAACTTGGTCCTTTACAAGAGCAGCAAGTGCTCTTAGCAGCCGAGCCAGCTCTCTGGCCTCAAACAACACAGAAAGCATGAGCTGGGGCGGTGACGAAGCACCTGGAGGCCAGGGGAGGAGAGTTCCAGGCTGACTTGGGGCTTCTGGAGGCCTGTATAAAAGGACAGGAAAGGACGGTAGTATTCTTATCAAAAATAGAATATGTCCTGCATAACGGCACACACCTACAACCCTAGCACTAGGAAGACAGAGGCCGAGGGCCGGGCGTGTAGGACCAGACTTGGCTACTTGATATCCTAACTCAAAACTTGAAAAAGAGGGAGGAGGAAGCGGAGGAGGAAGAGGAAGAGGAGGAGGAGGAAGAAAGAGGAGGAAGAGGAAGAATAAGAGGAGGAGGCAGGATGTGTGTGTGTCACGGGGTGGGGTAAGGCAGGCCTGTAACCTCAGGGCTTGGCGGGTTGAGGCCAGGGACCAGGACTTACAGGCCAGCTCCAATTACAGATGAATTTGGAACTACCCTGAGCTACAATGAAATCTTCTCAAAAGCCCAGAAGAAAAAGCAGACTAAACCGGGCAGTGGTGGCACACGCCTTTAATCCCAGCACTTGGGAGGCAGAGGCAGGAGGATTTCTGAGTTGGAGGCCAGCCTGTTCTACAGAGTGAGTTCCAAGACACAGCCAGGGCTACACAGAGAAACCCTGTCTTGAAAAACCAAACCAAACCAAACCAAACCAAACAAAACAAAACAAAACAAAACAAAACAAACAAACAAAAAAAAAAAAAAAAAAAAAACAAGCCGGGCGTGGTGGCGTACGCCTGTAATCCCAGCACTTAGGAGGCAGAGGCAGGCAGATTTCTGAGTTCGAGGCCAGCCTGGTCTACAGAGTGAGTTCCAGGACAGCCAGGACTACACAGAGAAACCCTGTCTCGAAAAACCAAAACAAACAAACAAACAAAAAATACAAACAAGAAAGAAAGAAAGGAAGGAAGGAAGGAAGGAAGGAAGGAAGGAAGGAAGGAAGGAAGGAAGAGACTACTTAAATATTTCAAAACTTAGATTTAGGAATATATATATATATATATATATATATATATATATATATATATATATATATATAAATGAGACAGGTTACTCAGAAAATTCCAGAGACTAAAAATACAGAAAATGTCTCACTCCAGGTCATTTAGATCAATCCCAGGACTCTGGGATGCAGAGGCTGACAGATCTCTGTGAGACTGAGGCCAGCCTGGTCTACAAATCAAGTCCAGGACATCCAGGATTGTTACATTAAACAAACAAACAAACAAACAAACAAAACTATCTTGGCCAGGCGGTGATGGCACACGCCTTTAATCCCAGCGCTTGGGAGGCAGAAGCAGGCGGATTTCTGAGTTCGAGGTCAGCCTGGTCTACAGAGTGAGTTCCTGAACAGCCAGGACTATACAGAGAAACCCTGTCTTGAAAACAACAAAATATGAGTGCCTGCATGCCTGTATGTGTATGTGTATGTATATGTGTATGCGTATGCGTGTGTGTGTGTGTGTGTGTGTGTGTGTGTGTGTATACAAAGACCAGGGCACACAAGTACCAAAGGGTGTGAGGAAAACCTTCCGGGTTTATTCTCTTTCCACCATGTGGGTTCCAGGCATCTAAGTGATGTCATCAGCCTTGGCAGCAAACACCTTCACCTGCTGAGCCCCCGCCAAGCCAGCCTGACAAGCCAGCTTGCCGTGGGGTGGAAGCCCTGGAGACTGGCACCTTCTCTTAGGCTGCACCGATGCCTGCTGTCTGCTCACACAGAGTGAACAGAGTGCAGGAGGCGGCTCAACTCTCCCTTTCCAGTCAACCAGGACTTACACCCCAGGTCTGCCTACGTGGTGGAAATCACAGAGCCCCTTGAGTTCTGTTTCTTTTTCTAAAGGTCTGTTAAGAGCAGGGTCCCTCAAGAGCTGCCACATTTAGGGCTTAGGCTCCGCACAGATCTTGCTGCCGGACGAGAACAGGCGTTCTCCAGTGGCCGGCCTTAGCAGCGGCTAAGCACTCGTGAGACTTGAACTGTGTGGTTCATGGCCGCCGGCCCACTTCACCTGTATGCTCTCCCGATGAATCACCGCCTGTGTAAAACAGCTCGCCAGCCCCTGCCAGCTTCTGTGCCAAGCCTGCCTCACACTGGACTTCATCCAAGTCCCGGTGACCATCCGGAACCCCCTGAAAGCCTGCCACTCCCTCTTCCCCAGCTCCATGCTGTTTAGCATCCAGGACTAATTGTCATCTCCCCCTTAAGCTGTAGGCCGAGTAAGACCCGCTCTGCTTCTCAGCCAGGGCCAGCCCACATCTCCCTCCTCCCTTTAGCAGGCTGCAACTATTTTAAGTACGGGCTGCGAACTCAGGCTACCCGGCTCTCTTTTCTTTACTTGCTTGTGATGGTTTCGAGCAGTCCAGGCTGACCATGAACTTCCAATCTTTCTGCCTCCATCTCCCAAGTGCTGGGATGACAGACTTGGGCCACCCTGACCCGTGTTTGTGGTACCGGGGACTGTATGTGCTAGGCAAATGTCCTCCCCACCGGGCGCCTCCCCAGCCCTAGACTCATGCTTTTGAAAGCATTCTCTCAGGGCTCAGTGAGCACCGTGTGTGTACGTGTAAGCCTGAAGCTCAGCCTTAGGACCCCGGCAGACACCCACGTTAAAGCTGGCTGGACAAGGTGCTGTGGGCCCGGCACTCCAGGACTGAGGACGGGGGGGGGGGGGGGGGGGGGGGGGGAAGATATCAGCAAGAGATTGTTTTAACAAAAGGTGGTGGGGCTGGAGAGATGGCTCAGTGGTTAAGAGCACTGACTGCTTTTCCAAAGGTCCTGAGTTCAAATCCCGCCTCACAACCATCGGTAATGAGATCTGACGCCCTCTTCTGGTGTGTCTAAAGATAGCTACAGTGTAGTCACATATAATAATAAATAAATCTTTGACCGGGCGGTGGTGGCACACGCCTTTAATCCCAGCACTTGGGAGGCAGAGGCAGGCAGATTTCTGAGTTCGAGGCCAGCCTAGTCTACAGAGTGAGTTCCAGGACAGCCAGGTCTACACAGAGAAACCCTGTCTTGAAAAACAAAAACAAAAAACAAAAACAAAACAAACAAACAAACAAAAACAAAAGGTGGAGAGTGATAGGGGAAGATGCCCCAAGTCTCCAAAGGGGTACGTGCAGCTGAGAGTGCGTACAGACACAGACACACACAGAGACACACACAGAGAGACACACACATCCTCTCACACCAATGGTGTTTTGGCTAAATGCAAGTGTAAATAATCTCTTTCTATATTAAAGCATCCCCCACCCCGGCCGGCCTTTCTGTTTTCTAGTTATTTATTTATTTTTATTTTATGTGCGTTGGTGTTTTTCCTGCTTGTGTGTCTGAGTGAGGGGGTCAAATCTTGGAGTCACAGACTGCTGCGAGCTGCTGTGTGGGTGCTGGGGACTGAACTCAGTCTTCCTGAAGAGCAGTCAAAGTTCTTAACCACCGAGCCATCTCTCCAGCCCCTCTTTTTCTTTTTTAAAACACTGCTCATCTAGCTAGGGCCTTGATTTTTGCTTTTTGAGTTTTTTGTTTTGTTTTGTTTTGTTTTGTTTTGTTTTGTTTTGTTTTGTTTTGTTTTGAGACAGGGTTTCTCCCTATAGTCCTGGCTGTCCTGGAGCTCACTCTGTAGACCAGGCTGGTCTCAAACTCAGAAATCTGCCTGCTTCTGCCTCCCAAGTGCTGGGATTACAGGCGTGCACCACCAATGCCTGGCTAGCCAGGGCCTTGAATATGATAAGCAAGTGGGTTACCATTAAACGAATACCCTTAGCAACCCCCCAACCCCCATTGATTGGGTTATGTTTTTCAGTTTTTGGGTAGTTTTGGGCAGTGTGGGTGGGTGGGGTGTTCAAGACAGGGTTTCTCTGTGTAGTGCTGGAACTCTCTTTGAAGATCAAGATGGCCTTGAACTCACAGAGATCTGTCTGCCTCTTCCTCCCAAGTGCTGGGATTAAAGCTGTGCACCCTCACTGCCCAGGTGGACATCTTTTACATCAGGAGAGCATCATAGCTCTGTCGACTTCCTCAGGGAGTCAAGGGCCAGTACCCTGAAGCCCTAGCCCTTTCCATCCACCCAATCACGATCCACGAAGCTCTCCTGGACCTCTGCCCCTCTCCTGCTACCTCGGAATCTGCTCTTGGCTCAGGAGCTGTGGGACGGCCTCCTACTCTCCTCTCTCTCCCATGGATGGCATTCATGAGTCACCGTGACAGTCACAGTGCGGCTGCAAAGAGTCTCCTTTGTGCGTCTGTGAAGAGAAGACATGAGGAACGCTCTGGGTTCATCCCTACCGAGAGAAAGCAGAACCACAACCCAGGAAGGAAAATTCTCCATAACTGAGAGGCACGCTGTCAAACTCTGAGACCTTGGAAATGCTCCGAAGCCCCCTCCGGGTCCCCACCGGAGCCTCCATCTGCCAGCCCAGGCGTGTTAATTAAGCTTGCTTTCTCTGGAGCACCAGCGATGCAAGCCAGTACAGGGAAGGTCTCCCACCCAGTGGCTTTCCGACTTGTCACCCAGCCTAGTACATTTTGATTTCTAGTTTTCAGTGCAAATATCTAGTATCTCTACCATATTGCGGATGAAATAATATTTCTTCAGACTAGCCCTCAATACTTACAGTGAAAATCTGCCTCCTCTCCCCACCCCCCACCCCACCCAGGTAAACTGCATTGACTTCCAAACAGATTAACAAGTGATCTTTTTGAGCGTACCCTTCCTAGACTCTATTTGTCAGTTTGCTTTTTTTGTTTTCTCAAGATTTATTCATTTTTTATTTGATGTGCGTTGGTGTTTTGACTGCAGGTATGTCTGTGTGTGAGTGTCAGATCCCGTGGAACTGGAGTTAACAGGAAGCTGTGAGCTGCCACGTGGGTGCTGGGGGTTGAACCTGGGACCCTCCGGAAGAGCAGCCAGTGCTCCCTCTGCAGCCCTGGTCACGTGGCTTTCAATCCCATGTGGAGTCCTGGCCGTTGTGTGCCTTCCTCCAACCTTCCTTGTCTCTCCTTGTCCCCCCATTCTCATCTTCTGTCTCTCACACCCCATGCCCCGTCCTTTCTGCTGCTTTGGGCATGTCTGGTGTAGGGAAGCAGGTGAGAAAGAACCTAAGGCCTCACTCAGATGCGTGAGGCAAGCATCTGTCCACCGACCTACAGCCCTGCCTTCTTTTTACTTTTTATCTTGAGATAGGGTTTTGATAAGTTGACCAGACTAGCCTTGAACTCATTCTGTTCCAGCAGGCCTTTAACTTGTGATCCTCCTGGCTCAGCCTCTCAAGTAGCCTGAGTTATAGGCCTGCCTTCTCCTCCTCCTCCTCTTCTTCTTCTTTTTCTTCTCTTCTTCTTCTTCTTCTTCTTCTTCTTCTTCTTCTTCTTCTTCTTCTTCTTCTTCTTCTTCTTCTTCTTCTTTTTGAGACAGGGTTTCTCTGTGTAGCGTTGGCTGTCCTGGAACTCACTCTGTAGACCAGGCTGGCCTCGAACTCAAACTTCTTTGCCTCCCAAGTGCTGGGATTACAGGCGTGCGCCACCACTGCCTGGCTCAAGCCTGATTCTTGTAAGGTATCCTACTACTGTCTGAGAACACTTCCCTTCATTCCGACCAAGCCTGTGAGACTAGTGCCATTGGCACTAAAGGTACCCAGGCATGGCAGATCAAAGGAGCCATGTTTTCTTTTCTTTTTGTCTCCTGTCCTCCCCTCCCCTCCTCCACCCCCTTTTGAGATCAGGTCTCCTGTAGCCTGGCCTCAAACCACACAGATGACTGAACGCCTGATCCTCCACCTCCCAGGTGCCGGGATCATTGCGTGTGCTAACACATTTGGCTGACATCACTTTTTCCTGGTTCGTATTGAGCCACTTAGAGCCAGTGAAGCTCACTTATTGGAAACACATGCTCCTTTTTCCTAAGAGGAGATAAAGCTTAATTGTGAAATGTCCCTCCAGGCTCATAGCTGAAGGCTTGGTTCCGAGCTTCCGACACTATTTTAAGAGTCCTGGAAACCTGAAAAGGAGAGGCCTACCCCAAGGAAGTGAACCACTCCTTTGGCGGTGCCGGTGGGGGTGGGGTGGGGATGAGTGTGGGGGTTGGTGCTTTCCCCAAGCATGCATAGACGGAACCCTTCGAGTCTATGAGCCCAAACGAGCCATTCCTCCTTGGAGATGCTGTCTCAGGTGTTGGGGTCACTTGATGAAATAGTACTTAACACAGCAGCCATCTTGCTTTGAAAGAGAAGGCAGAACTGAGAAGGTGGGACTTGGAGTCTCCTTGACCTCTTGATCAAGCTACACCTGAAGACGGACCTGCTCCTGGGCTTTCCGCCCTGTCAATCAGTACGTGTTTTCGCTTTACCTAGTTTGGCTTGGGTTTTCTGTTAACTGCAGTCAGTCACAAGAGCCCTCCCTGGTTTCCTGTCTCTACGGTCCACGTATTCTTACAGGTGGGTCCCCAGTACTGATTTTATTCTCTGTCTCCTCTTCCTCTTTGGAAGATGAGTGCTGCACACACATCTCGCCGAAGAGAAAGAAACTGTTTTGAAATAGTCAGGGCGCTAGTCTCCTCCGCGCCTCCAAATAGACGTGCCACATATGTTTCTGGGGTTCCAGCAGACACTCGAGAGAGCTGTCAACTGGCTTCCACCCTGAAACCCAGACAGCTCTGCAGAGAAGCAAAGACAGCCTCAGGCAGAACTGTGGTGCCTGGAGAGCCAGGCCAAGCCGACCAGACAGAACCTGTCCTGCTTCCTGAAACAGAAATCTAGAAACAGTCAACCCAACTCTGAAGGTAGGGAGGCAGTCAAAGGTCTAGACCCAGGAGTCAGCTAGATCTGGGTCTCATCTCCCTGATACTCAGAAGCTGTGTGCTGGGTCAAGGTCCTAAGTCTCCTGAGCCTCAGTTTTCTCATCTGCCAAATGGGAGAGTGGGGCCCACTTCATAAAGCACTTTGTGGGGACTGAATGAAGATCTTATTGAGGGTTCCCATTGCTGTGATAAAACACCATGAACACCATGAACAAAAGCAGCTTGGGAAGGAAAGGGTTTATTTCAGTTTATGACCTGTAATCCATCATCCAAGGAAGTCAGGGTAGGAACTCAGAGGCAGGAACTGAACCAGAGGCCTTGGAGGAGGAGTGGAGTAAGAATTTTGGAATTTTGGTTTCTTTAGAACACACAGAAATATATGTTTTCATTTTAATTCCAGGTGTGGGATATGGGGCTGCTTCAGACTGTCTGTGGCAGCTGATTGTGATTTGCCCTGTGCTCGAGCAGGAGTGTGATTTTGCCAGTTGCAGATAGTTTCTGCCGTTGTGTGAAGTTTGGGATTTTGAGGACTTTTCAGAGGGTGTATAAATGCTAGGGCCCCAAGGATAGGTGAGTTTGTTGGTCATTTGTGTGTGTGTGTGTGTTGGGGGGTTGTTGGTTGGTTGTTGGTAGTTGTTGGTCATGGCTTGTTAAGCAGCTGTGTGCAAAGAAGAAACCACAAGAAGAAGAAATTAGGTATCCTGATGTTGAAGATCAAACTTACCCCAAGGAGCTCAACACCCCTAACCAGCAGGAAGTAGTCTAATGATAATGTTGCCCCCCTCTCTGGCCCCTGACTTTATTTAGGGATTTCTTTCCTTTCCTCTCTGTCTTTTTTTTTTTTTTCTTATCTAGTGTTAGGGGATTGAAAGGGTGGGAGAAGGAAGAACCCACAGAGAAGCCAAAGCCAGCTACAGAGGCGCTCCGCTCTCAGGCTTGCTCGTCGGGGATGGCTTGGTTTTCTTAGAGCCAAGGTCACCAGTCCAGGCTTGGTTCGCAGCACACACATGGGGGCTCATAGCCACCTCTAACGCTGGTTTCTGACAGCCTCTCCTGGTGTCCTGTGGCACTATGCACATGTGGTGCCCTTACATACTTGCAAGCAAAACATACATTTTTAAAAAGTTGCGTGTGGCTACCTCAAAGCTGTGGGGGTGGGGCACCAGGAGCTTTCTGGCCGTGCTTACTGCCAGCCCAGCTCCGGGTTCATGGAGGGAACCCGTCTCAAGGGAATAAAGCAAGGAACCATAATGAAGAGCACCTGATGGTCTCCTCTGGTCTCTACATATGCACAGGTGACTGCACGTGTGTACAAACGAGACACACACACACACACACACACACACACACACACACACACACAGTTTCAGTGAGAAAGGCTCCCAAAGGCCTTTGAATACTTTGGTCTTTAGTTGGTGGCCCTGTGCCACTGGGGGGTGAGTTTTGAGATGCCAAAAGACTCATGCCAGCCGGGCAGTGGTGGCACACACCTTTAATCCCAGCACTTGGGAGGCAGAGACAGACAGGTCTTTGTGAGTTCGAGGCCAGCCTGGACAGCCAGGGCTACACAGGGAAACCCCATCTCAAAGCAAGCAAGCAAACACTCCTCTTCCCCCCTCCCCTAACCTCCCCCCACCCCCTCACCCCCTCACCCCGCCACCCCCACCCCCCCACCCCCCCACCCCCCGCCCAAAATACAAACAAAGCCAAAAGCTCCAAGTCACTTGGTCTAGCACTCCCTGATCCCTGATTACTGCTTACTACTGCCACTTCGGCCTTTGCTCCGGCAGCAGGGACTTTAACCCTTTGGAACTATGAACCCAATTAAACACATTCTTTTCTAAGTCTTGGTTGGTCATGGTGTTTTTGGTTTTTTTTTTTTTTTTTTTTTTTTTTTTTTTTAGGTTTTTCGAGACAGGGTTTCTCTGTGCAGTCCTGGCTGGACTGGAACTCACTCTGTAGACCAGGCTGGCCTCAAACTCAGAAATCTGCCTGCCTCTGCCTCCCAAGTGCTGGGATTACAGGCTTGCACCACCACGCCTGGCTGGTCATGGTGTTTTATTATAGCAATACAAAATCAGCTAACACACGCACACACACATTCACATAAAGAAAAGGAACAGCCTGCTCTCTAAGTGGAACTGGCTGGAAAATTTAGGCAGAAAGCAATCACTCTGTGCAGGAAGCCACGAGCAACCCTCTGAACCTTTGCTAGCTCATCTGTAAAATGGGCACATGGAAACCCATCTCTAAGACTTGTGTGTAGTGCATCGAGTGCCCAGAAGCACCTGCCTGCTCTGTTGTTGGAAGTGCAGTAAGGGCTGAGGATGAGGAGCCTGACCCTGGGCGGGCTCTGCAAAGGACTGCCTACAACTGGGTTATCAGGAGTGAGGCTGCTCTTTATGTGGACTAGGCAGGCGAGCAGGCGGGTTACTTAGATGGGGATTTTATTTATGGTGAGAGAAGAGGAAGAGGAAACAGAAAAGAGGAAGAAAGGATGGGGTGTTGGTGAAAATCTACCGTGCTGTGGAGGAAGAAGACACAGTGACCTTGCCTTTGGGTCTTTAAGTATGTGCTGCTGCCCTCTGGGGGCCGTGTGGCTAGTCCCTGCCACTAGTTTGAGGAGAGCTGAGTTCTAGCCAGCACGCTTGAGGGCCTCAGAAATTCCTTCCAGTTCTAGCTGAGACATTTCCCTAATTGTTTTGTATTGCCGCGACAAAACGCTCAAGGCGGGGTGCTTTTTTAAAGAAAAGAGGTTTGCCATACATGACCTCCCAGCAACTCAGGAGGCACAGGAAGGAGGGTTGCTACACATATCAGGCTAGTCTGGGCTTATGGAGAGAGTCCCAGGCATGTAGCAAGACTGTCACAGTGTGACGGATGGCTCCACAGACAGCATCAAGGAAGAAATGCTAATGGGAGGGAGAGGTTTCATCTCGTGACAAGAAGCCAGAACTAGCTGCCCCTCCCCCCCTTTGACATGGTCTCACTATGTAGCCCTTGCTGGCCTAGAACCTGCTCTGTAGACCAGGCTGTCCTTGAACTCACAGAGATCTTCCTGTTTTGTTTTTTTTTAAAGATTTATTATATATATATATATATATATATATATATATATATATATATATATTTTTTTTTTTTTTTTTTTTTTTTTGGTTTTTCAAGACAGGGTTTCTCTGTGTATCCCTGGCTGTCCTGGAACTCACTCTGTAGACCAGGCTGGCCTCGAACTCAGAAATCCGCCTGCCTCTGCCTCCCAAGTGCTGGGATTACAGGCATGCGCCACCATGCCCGGCTATTTATTATATTTTATATGAGTGCACCATAGCTGTTTTCAGACACCAGAAGATCGATCTCATTACAGATTGTTGTGAGCCACCATGTGGTTGCTGGGATTTGAACTCAGGACCTCTGGAAGAGCAGTCAGTGCTCCTACCTGCTGAGCCATCTCTCCAGCCTGAGATCTTCTTGTTTCTGCCACTTGAATGTTGGTGTGAGCCACCATGCTTGGCTAGCTCTTTATAAACATAACAAAAAAGCACTCTCAGCTTGTCATATGTGCACACACACACACACACATACACACACTGACACACACACATACAGACATAGACACACAGACATATACACAGACACACACATACAATAGTAAAATTAAAAGTGACGATTCTTTCTAAAGCCCACCACCACCACTGAGCTATGCCCCCAGCCTTAGTATTTCTCAGGTTTTGGGTGGCTGCACATCTATTTCCATGCACAGGTGGAAGGGACATAGCCAGGACTTGCAGTTGGGACCTCAGGAATCCGCCATCCAGCAGCGCTACCCCAGTGCCAGAGTTCCAGGGATTTGCTGTTGAAAAAGTCTGGAAAACTCCCCCATCTCGAGGCGCTGTTTACACGGGTGGCTGAGACTCTCCTGTGACTGACCAGCCACAGGAGATTAACTGCTTTTTTTTTCTGAATTTGGAAGGTAGTGCTCCATCCTGACCATCGGTGTCCAACTTCTAGATTTGATTTCTAGAATTCTCCATTCTGTAGAAGATTCCCAGCATGGAATTCCAGTAGCTCTAGGGTCCTGCTGACTTAGGAGGCAGGGGCTGGGGACAGAAGGCTTTCAGAGAGCATCAGAAGACCAAGGGAGCCCAGAATCCTTCAGAAATCAATCCTTGGGAGCGGGGGTATCTCAGGTCTCAGGGGCCTTTGGGAACACGAGCCCTGTCCTTTGTGAAGCTATAGGCTGATACCCAGCAGGATGTAATTAATATCATGGAGACTCTTGAAAGACATCCTGCGGCTCTAATGAAAAATGAAAACCCATTGGGCCCAGTGCCCAGAGCCTGCAGACTCGGCCAGGCCTGAAGTCTCCAGCAGAGGGTGCTCACAGGGACCGGAGGGCTTGCTCCCCTGCATGCCGAGCAAGGCCGGCATTGCCAGTCACCCGATGGGGATGGAGCCCTACTTTTTACTCAGCCAGAGCAGAGCATTGCATATGGCAGAGACCTGCTGCCTCAGGGTGTGAGTTGTTCAGAGGAGAGGCCTGGAATCGTGGGGATGCCGGGAGGAGGGGCGGTGGGGGGACAGGAAGCATGGACTTCAGAGATCTTTTGACCTCTGACTATTTGTTGCTCGTCTTGCTGACTGCGCTGAGGGCATGGTCCAGCCAGTCCTTCCTCTGCAAGAGAACATCCCTGGACAGCACTGATTATGCTCAGGGAGCTGCGATGACGCCCTGTGACCCTCACGTGGCCGTCTCTGCTGATGTCAAGGCCTCCACTCTGTTCCAGTGCTTGCCACAAGCTGCATAAGGTGTCTCCGTCTTGGCGGCTACAAATAGCCTTCCACGCTCTCTTCCCCTCAGGAAAAGTAGAGGGATGCTGCTTGGAAGGCTGAAGGGGAGAACGCAGCTGATCACACACTTACCACAGACTGGGCAGGCGACAGTGTTGTCCCCTGACCCCCCACCCCCAACTGCTGGCCTTGAATCTGATGTTTACCAAAAGATTATCTGGAACTCCAGATCCTTCTGTCTCTACTCCAAGACCCAAGTACTTGCTTTGCAGACCATGGGTTTGTGTGTACCTGCGCACATTGTGTGTGTGTTTGTGTGGGGGGTTATAATTTATGTGTATGGGTGTTTTGCCTGCTTGTTTGGGTGCCATGTGAATGCTTGGTACCTGTGGAGGCGGGAAGAGGGCATCAGCGTCTCTCTGGAACTGTAATTGTAGAAGGCTGTTGCCTGTCTGTGGTGTTTGGAATTGAATCAGGGTCCTCTGGAAGAGCAGTCTGTACTCGTGACTGCTGTGCTGTCTCTGCAGCCTGTTTATTTAATAATGTAGGTATTCACAGCTATGCATCTGTTTGTTTGTTTGTTTTTACTGGTCACAAAATATTTTTAAATCTCCCTTGTGATTTCTCCTTTGGCCCCTTGCTTAAGAGCCCGTGGCCTAGGGTCTGCAGAGATGGCCCAGCAGGCAAGAGGATGTACTGATGACGCAGAGGACCCCAGTTCAGTTCCTTGCACCGACATCAGTGGATCCAGCGCCAGGGGAAGAGGCACTACACCCGTAAGCCTGTCAACATTTTTCTTTAAAACTCTGTTCTTTACTTCCCCAAGTTGGTGGGTTTGTTTTCCTTCTGCTGTTGGTCTTTGGTTTTTCCACACTGCTATTGAAACAGGCGCTTTCTTTGATTTCAGTGTGGGGTCTATCCTGGAGAATGTTCTGGATGCCCTTGGGAAGAATGCATATTCTGCGGTTCTGGGGTAGCATCATATATATATATGTATGTATATTGGTTAAATCTAGCTGGTCTACATTGTTGACCAGAGCCCATATTTCCTCATTGATCTCCTGTCGGGTTGTTCTATTTCTTTCCACTAAAAAATTTATGCTCTGTATTAAAAGGTGATACGTTCACATGGTTCAGAATTTTAAAAGTGTAAATGGTCCTTCCGTTTCTGACTCCCAACCCACACTTTTCTTCTGCAGAGACACCTAAAGTTAATAGTTTCATGGGTGTTCTTGAAGCACTTTAGACAAAATATACATTTATTTTTTATGTACTTTAAATATTTTATGTGTTCAGTTTTATGTGTATCGGTAGGTGTTTCGTCTGCATGTATGCCTGTGTGCTACATGCATGCATTGACCATGAAGGCCAGAAGAGAGAGCTAGATCCCCTGGGACTGGAGTTGGAGATAGTTGTGAGCTGCCGCGTGGGTGCTGGAAATTGAACCTGGATCATCTTCTGAAAAAGCAGCCAGTGTTCATAACAGCTGGGCCATCCCTCCAGCCCCCCCTCTCTCCCCCTCCCTCCCTCCCTCCCTCCCTCCCTCTCCCTCTATCTCCCTTCCTCCCTCCCTCCCTCTCTCCCTCCCTCCCTCATTCCTCTCCCTTCCGTGTCCCATGTCTCCCTCTTTCCCTCCCTGTCTCTCTCCCTGACTCCTTGCTATGCATCCCTGGCTGGCCTCAAACTAGGTAGATGAGGCAGCATTAGCCTCTGGAGTGCTGGGATGTGCTGGTGTGTTTCACCATTCAGAGCCTCAAAATACATATTTGTAAGCCCTTTCTCAGAGGTGTGTGTGTGTGTGTGTGTGTGTGTGTGTGTGTCATTGCACCTAGCACCCGCTCATTGGCTAGGCAGGCTGGAGAGCCAGCTGTAGGAATCCTCCTATCTGCCTCCCCAGAGCTGAGAGCCCAGCTCCCGAAGGGCCAGCCCATACTCCTGCAGCAAACACTTTCCAGCTGAGCCTTTGACCCTGGTCTCCCATAGGGTTTTATTTATTTATTTAAGTATTTTTTAAAAAAGATTTATTTTTATTTTAGTATGTGAGTACACTGTCACTGTCTTCAGACACAGTAGAAGAGGGCATTGGATCCCATTACAGATGGTTGTGAGCCACCATGTGGTTGCTGGGAATTGAACTCAGGACCTCTGGAAGAGCAGTCAGTGCTCTTAACCACTGAGCCATCTCTCCAGTCCCCTCCCAGAGGGTTTTAGACTTGGAATCTGGAGAAGGTTTTGGAGACCTGTTCCCAGTCAGTCTCTGTGATGATCCAGATACTCCAGCATTTGAGAATTTCTGTTCCCCTTCCCTCCAGTACAGGAAGACATGGTTCAGGGCAAAGACATTGCACAGGGTGGGATACCCAGGGGAGATTACTGAAAGAAGAGAACCATCCAGGCGGGGCTGGAGTGCTGGCTTAATGGCTAAGAAAGCTTGAGGCTCTTGTGGAAAACCCAAGTTCAGTTCCCAGGACCCACTTTGCCTGGCCCTAGTTCCAGACTGAGGGTGTCAAGCACCCTCACCTGGCGTTGGATAGCACCCTCTCACATGTGTGTGCATGCATGAGAGAGAAAGCATGCACAAGAGCACGCGCGCGCGCGCGCACACACACACACACACACACACACACACACACACACACACTAAATCTTCGCCAAAAAGGGGGGAGGGCAATAAAGAAACTTTCTGAGATGTGAAGTCACCAAGAGGAGCTGTGCCCAGGAGGTTGTAGGAACATCTAAATGGGAATTGGGAGCTGACCTCCTACGTCGGATTTGGCAGTGTTTGCCGTGGGATGTTAAGCATGCGTCACTGCCTCCACTGACCTACATTTCCTAGTCCTGAAGAGAAGAGGCTACGAGTCCAAGGAACCCCTTTCCTCTGCTTCTAACTTTTTTGTTTGTTTGTTTGTTTGTTTTCGAGACAGGGTTTCTCTGTGTAGTCCTGACTATCCTAGAACTTACTCTGTAGACCAGGCTGGCCTAGAACTCAGAAATCCGCCTACCTCTGCCTCCCAAGTGCTGGGATTAAAGGCGTGTACCACCACCACCCGGCTTGGTTCTAACTCTTGAACATCCAGACCTTCCTCCCACAGGCACCCAGGGCCTCAGTGCATCCCAAATGTTTGGATCCCTGGACGCCATTCCTTACTCCCTCAGATCTGTACTGAGCTGCAGGAAAGGGCCTTTTAGATGGGGAGATTTCTTGCATGGAGGGATTAGCATGTGGGGAAAATGGGTGTGGAGAGGCAGGTGGGGAGGCTGCTTGCACAGCACTGGTCGCAGGGTGGGAGCGAGGCCAAGGCTTTTGGTTGAATCCACAATGTCACAAAAATGAATGAATGGATGAATATCAGGAAAAGAAGGAAAGAAAAAAACAGAAAATGGGGAGGGGAAAAGGAGGAGAGAGGAGCGTGAGGGAACTCATTTTGGAGGAGGTAGTTGCCACTGATTCAGCATGAAGCCTTCCTAGGGGAGGAATGGGGAATTAGAGACCCAGCTGAGGAGGGAGGCGGCTCTGGGCCCCCAGAGCCTTATGGGTAAGGTTAAAGATTGCCAATAAAACACCACAGCTCTCATCTTAAAGGAAATAAGAGTTTATTCTGGAGCCCTTTTGAGTGACCGTAGATTTAGGTTATCCCAAATACAAATTTTAACACAAAAGCAGTTACTGAAGTTTTATCATTTTACAGAACAAAGAAAGTCAGAAATCAGGGCAAGTTTAAAATACATCCAAGAACAGGCACAATGAGATGGGGGAGTTTCCATCCACGCCCAGGATGCTGTCCCATGACATCTTAGCTTGTGGGTTGGTGGAAGCCAGGGGTCCACTAAGTCAATGGATTCTAGAAGCTTTCTCTGTTAGTCCCAGGATCAGTGCCCCGTGTTAGGGACAAGGAATGGCTGGTCTGAGGCTGGAACTTGCCCGGGGTTGGGCAGTGAGCTGTGGGCCTGCAGCGTTCAAACCCCCCCTCAGGCCGGAAGCTCTACCAGTCAGTCTGCAGACAGAGCTTCTTTCCAGGAGTTTTGTTCACAGCCTTAAGTAGGATCTCATTGTTTATTTTTCCTTTCTTTTCTTTCTTTTTCTTGTGAAGCTGGGGATGGGCCCAGGTCCTCATTTGTACTAGGCAAGAAGCATTTGACAATGGAACTGTAGCACCAACGCTCTATTTTTTTTTTTTTTTTTTGATTTGGTTTTTTCGAGACAGGGTTTCTCTGTATAGCCCTGGCTGTCCTGGAGCTTACTCTGTAGACCAGGCTGGCCTCGAACTCAGAAATCCGCCTGCCCCTGCCTCCCAAGTGCTGGGATTAAAGGCGTGCGCCACTACGCCCGGCTATATTATCATTATTATCATTATTATTATTAATTTTTTTGAGACAGCATCTCACTGTGTAGTCCTGGTTAGCCTTAACTTTTTATGTAGAACTGGTTGGTTCAAACTCAGAGATTTTTTTTCTCCCTGAGTTCTGGGATCACGGGCATGTACCACCATACCCAGCTATTATGATTAGTATTATTAAATGTTTTACTTGGCGTATGTGTGTGTGAATGTATTCAAGGCGTGCTTGAGTGGCTGTGGGACCAGACGTAGGGACTGGATGCCTGGAGCCGGAGGAATAGGGCTGCTTTGAGCTGCCAGACTTGAGTGCTGGGGACCGAACTCAACTGTGTGGTTTTAACCACTGGGCCATGTCCCCAGAGCTTATTTTGTTATTTTAATGCATGTCTACATGTGTGTGTGCATGAGTGTGTCAACGTATGACACATATGTGCTGGCGCCTCAGTAGACTAGAAGAGGGCATTTGATCCCCTGGAGTTGGAGATACATTTTCTGTGAGCTGCCCAAGGCGGTGCTAGGTTAAGTGACCTTAACCACTGGGCCACCTCTCCAGCTTCCAAATTCTCTCTTTTTTTAAAATAAAGATTTATTTATGTTCTGCATATGAGTACACTATTGCTCCCTTCAGACATACCAGAAGAGGGGGTCAGATCCCATTACAGATGGTTGTGAGCCACCATGTGGTTGCTGGGAATTGAACTCAGGACCTCTGGAAGAGCAGTCAGTACTCTTAACCGCTGAGCCATCTCTCCAGCCCCCAAATTCTCTCTTAAATGATATTTGTTTGTTTGTTTGCTATTGAGACAGGATCTAGGTGTGCCTCTCTAGGTGGTCCTGACTGGTAGTTATCCTCCTGCCTCTGTCTTCCAAATTCTGGGATTATATGTGAGTCAGCACACAGAGCTCCTATGTGAGACAGTCTCTATATCACCCTGGCTAGCTCTGAACTCATGAACCTCCTGCCTCAGCTTCCTGTGTATGAGATTACAGGTCTGTCCCACTGGACTCCAGAATACATAGATTTTGGAGGGTCAGAGGCTCGAGTACCGTTAGAGGCTCTGATTCAGGTCTCATGAAACATTAAAGTGGGTCTCTATTGACACTGAAGCGACATGCAAGGCCAGCCACAGGAGTCCTGCTGCCCTTGACTGCTTTTGTTTGTTTTTTACACAGGGTGTCATGTAGCCAAGGCTTGACCTCAAAATCATTTTGTAGCAGGGCATGACCTTGAATTTCTCATCTTCCTGCCTTCCCCCCCCCTAGTGCTGGGATTACTGATGTAGGCCATGGGCCCAGTATAAGATTCTGGGACTCAAACCCAGGGCTTCACGCATGTCAGGTGAACATTTACCTGTGCCCCCAGCCCACGTGGTGGTGTTTTGAGACAAGATCTCACTTTAACTTAGGTTGGCCTTGAATTCAGTATAGCTCAGGCTAGTCTGGAACTCATAATAACACAATTATATTATGAAAATATTTATACACACACATATATTTGGAGTTGATTTTTTGGGTGTGTGTGTGTTTGATTTTATTTGAGAGAGGTTTCAGTCTGTAGTCCAGGCTGGCTTCAAACTTATGATCCTCCTGCCTCTTCCACCTCCCAGATTCTGGATGTAGAGTATTACAGGTTACCCCTCTGGGGGTCAATATTTTTATTGTCGCTGAGGCTTGAGCTCAGAACCTGTGCATCCCGGGTGAGTGAGCCATCATGAAACTACATTTCCAAACAGGGTCTCGCTAAGTTGCCCAGGTTAGCCCTGAACTCCCTCAGTAGCCCAGTCAGACCTTGAATTTACAATCCTCGGCCTCGGCTTCCTATGGGCGGTTTTTGGGTTTGTTTGTTTGATTGTTTGTGTCTCTCCTGTCCCTGTTGTCTGCCTTTTAAGTTGCCAGCATTTTGCTTGGCTTGCCACTGTGGTGGGCGAGGCAGCTTGACGTGTGCCGGGACACTGAGTGACAGACAGTTCTAGGGAGCCTGTGCTGACTTAGCAGAGGAGCGTTCTGAGGTCATCACTGTCTCCACCCCGAGAACTTCCTGCTCCTGTGAGCCTCGTGCCTCAGGCCAGCGTCTATCTCCCAGCACCTGACACCTGGTGGGCGTCATTCATCATCAGAGACAAGGCCAGAGCGGCTGGAGAGGTGGCTCGTGCTTAAGAGCATGGCTGTTCTTCCAGATGATCAAGCTTGGCTCCTCCCGCCCACACCAGGTGGCTCTCATCCACCGAAGGGCACTGTAATATGGCCTGTACTCCTCTAAACCCAGTGTCTAGGTGGTGGAGGAGGCAGGAGGATTACATGATTGAACACACACACACACACACACACACACACACACGGCACTAAAAATAATTTTCCCCCTTCCCTTTCTCCTTCTTGCTCTGGCCCCAGCCTGCTCTGGGCCCCATAGGTTTTTTTGTTTTTGTTTTTTAAAGATTTTATTTATTTATATGTGAGTACACTGTAACTATTCTCAGACACACCAGAAGAGGGCACTAGATCTCTTTTAAGGATGGTTGTGAGCCACCATGTGGTTGCTGAGATTTGAACTCAGGACCTTTGGAAGAGCAGTCAGTGTTCTTGTTTGTTTGTTTGTTTTTGTTTTTGTTTTTTGAGACAGGGTTTCTCTGTGTAGTCCTGGCTGTCCTGGAACTCACTCTATAGTCCAGGCTGGCCTCGAACTCAGAAATCTGCCTGCCTCTGCCTCCCAAGTGCTGGGATTAAAGGCGTGCGCCACCACCGCCCGGCTGTTTTTGTTGTTGTTGTTGTTGTTTTTTGTTTGTTTGGGGTTTTTTTGGTTTTGGTTTTTCGAGACAGGGTTTCTCTGTATAGTCCTGGCTGTCCTGGAACTCACTCTGTAGACCAGGCTGGTCTCAAACTCAGAAATCCGCCTGCTTCTGCCTCCCAAGTGCTGGGATTACAGGCGTGCACAACCACACCTGGCTGTGCTCTGTCTTTTAAATACAACTTCACTACATACGCTGCAGTGGGCTCATTATTATAGACCTCTTTTTTCTCCAGTGGCGTTTTTCCCTGGCTGAGACATTCTACAGTTCCTACTTAACTTGTCCCTATATAACATTGCAAATCTTACCATGTACATATGAGCACGTGTGCACATGACCTGGGTCAAGTCTGCCAACCTTTTCCTCTGTCCTGGCCGGTTTGTGACTAGGTTGAGTGAGGACTCTGCTCCAAGATTATGGAACTATTTACTTCTGTTTTCTTCCAAAGCATTCATGTTTGTACTTTAGAAAGTAAGCTGTAAGTCTTTGTTTGCGTTTACTTAGCATCTGGGATGAGGCAGGGTTCGACTCCGTCTTCTGGGGTCTTAGACGGTAGGGCCAATGAAATGCATTGAACTGCCTGTCTCTTCCCCATTGATTCAAAATTCTACCTTTATCACACACCAAATTCTTATACCCTATTGAATCTCTTTCTCAGTTTTCTATTCTGTTTTTATTGATCTGTTGGTTTATTCCCTAGTCGATACCACAAAATGACTTTATTTCTTATTAGAAAAGCAATAAAGACTTATTACAGAAAGATCAGAAAATACACAGACACACACAGAACCGAGCACAAAGTACTTGGCGATTGCATCCCCACGATAACCACCATTTTACTGCGGTGTGTCTCACTCGGGCCCTCTACTATGTACCAAGATGCATAGGTAAGTATGTATTCATAAAGCAAAATCAAAACCACACCGCACGAATACCTTGGGTAACTCTTTCATTTCATGATACTTCAAGCTCAGATTTTGTCAATCAATAGTTTTCTTCTTCTTCTTCTTCTTCTTCTTCTTCTTCTTCTTCTTCTTCTTCTTCTTCTTCTTCTTCTTTCTTCTGCTGCTTCTCCCACTCCCTCTCCCTCTCCTTTTATATTGTCTTTATTGTCACTGTCCTGTCCTTTTTGCAGGACTAGAAGTGGAGCTTGGGGCATTATGTATTCTAGACAAGTGCTTTTCTTCAAGCTTTTCAGTGATAAAACACAAGGTGTATTTTTCTTTTCTTTTTTCTTTCCTTTTCTTTCTTTCTCTCTCCTCCCTCCCTACTTCCCTCCCCCTCTTTCTTTCTTTCTTTCCTTTCTTTCCTTTCTTTCTTTCTTTCTTTCTCTCTCTCTTTCTTTCTTTCTCTCTCTCTCTCTTCCTTCCTTTCTTCCTTCCTTTCTTTCTTTCTCTTTCTCTTTCTTTCTTTCTTTCTTTCTTTCTTTCTTTCTTTCTTTCTTTCATGCAGGGTTTCTTTCTGTAGCCTTGGCTATGCTGTCCTGGAACTCACTCTGTAGACCAGGCTAGCCTCTAACTCAAGATCCACCTGCCTCTGCCTCCTGAGTGCTGGGATTAAAGGTGTGCACCAACACTTCTCTGTACAAGCTGTATCCTCACATCTCTATTTATCTATATAGAGATGTATCCTTACATCTCTATTTATCTATATAGATATGTATCCTCACATCTCTATTTATCTATATAGAGATGTATCTTCATATCTCTGTTTATCTATATAGAGATGTATTCTTACATCTCTGTTTCTCTATATAGAGAAAGACACAAAGCAGCGTGTTTGCCTTCATGATTTTGCCTCAACAATTTATTGAAAAGTGATACCCTGGCCAGAGCGAGCAGAAGTCTTGAGTTCAATTCTCAGCAACCACATGATGGCTCACAACCATCTGTACAGCTATAGTGTACTCATATACACAAAATAAATAAAGTAAATCCTAAAAAAAAAAAAAAAAGAAAAGAAAGGAAAAGAAAAGTGATGCCCGTGTAACATAATCTGCTGTGGGCCTTCACAAGGACAGACTCCTAGTCTTGGCCCCATGTCCTCCTAGGTGCCCACTGACTTACCACTGTCTCGAAGATAAAATTCCTGTTTTTCTTTTGGAGTTTTACTACCTAAGCTGCCTTTATTCGTGTGTGTGTGTGTGTGTGTGTGTGTGTGTGTGTGTGTGTGTGTAAAATCAGGCTTTCTCTGTATAGCCCTGGCTGTCCCAGAACTCCCTCTGTAGACTAGGCTGGCCTGAAACATAGATATCTGTCTGCTCAGATTAAAGGCGGGTGCCACCACCTCCCGGTGCCTCTACTTCCTGGACAAGCTTTCATTTTTAAATAATAGCTTGGCATTGTGTCTTCTTGTTGGTTAGTTTGCTTTTATTATTTTTTTTGTTTGTTTGTTTTTTGGTTTTTTCGAGACAAGGTTTCTCTGTGTAGCCCTGACTGTCCTGGAACTCACTCTGTAGACCAGGCTGGCCTCGAACTCAGAAATCCGCGTGCCTCTGCCTCCCAAGCCTCTGCCTCCCAAGTGCTGGGATTAAAGGCATGCGCCACCACTGCCCGGGCGCTGCTATTATTATTATTATTATTATTATTATTATTATTAATTTATTTATTTATTTTGGTTTTTCGAGACAGGGTTTCTCTGTGTAGCTCCAGCTGTCCTGGAACTCACTCAGACCAGGCTAGCCTCGAACTCAGAAATCCACCTGCCTCTGCCTCCCAAGTGCTGGGATTAAAGGCGTGTGCCACCATGTCCGGCACGCTTTTATTATTTTTTAAAACCTATGTATATGGTTATTTTTCCTGCATGTATCCCTGTTCACCACGTGTATGCCTGGTGCCCATGGAGGCCAGGAGGTGTCAAGTGACCCGAAACTGGATTACACAGGGTTGTGAGCTCCCTGTGGGGGCTGGGTAAGCGAGGCAGGTGTTCTGGACTGCTGAGCCATCGCTCCAGGCCCAGTGCTGACGAAGTCCCACACAGCGAGGAGGAGGCTAAGCACTGTGTGTGTCTGCATTATGACCATGCATATCCTTAGCCAGCACTCAGGAGGCAGAAGTAGGCGGAGCTCTGTGAGTTCGAGGCTAGCCTGGTCTACAGAGCGAGTTCTAGGACAGCCAGGGCTACACAGAAAAACTTTCTCAAAAAACAAACAAAACCCCACAAAACAACAACCCCTGCCAAACAAAACAAAACAAAACAAAAATTGCTGCCAGTCCCCAGGCTGACCTCCAACTCTGCGTCCTTCTCTGACCTTGGTCCTCCTGAGCGCTGGGATTAGAAGCGTGCGTCACTGCCCTCTGCTAAGCTTGCCTGGCTTTAACACTGCGCAGATGGAACATTTGATCTGCGAATTCCCTTTTGACAGGCCTCCTTCTCTTGGACTTTTATTTATGAGAGTTCTCCTTTCTGTGAGCAGAAGAGGCTGTATCAAGGACTCACCACAACTAAATTGTTTTGTTTGTGTGTTGTTTTTTTGGCTCTTTTGAGACAGTGCCTTATGTAGGTTATGATGGCGTCAAAATTCACTATCATGTCACGGGTGACCATAAACTTTTTTTCTTTTTCCTTCTCCACCTTCCAAGTGGATTTATTTCACTTTGACTCTGAACTGTCTCCCACAGGTATGGCGTGCTTGTTCCTCACTTGATGTGCTGTTTTGTGGGGCAGTAGAGTCTCTAAGTGGGTCCTCACGGGAGGGCCTGGCTTGGCTGATGACGTGTGTCATGGGGGCCAGACTATGAGCCACTCTGGTTCTCTGCTGCCTGGTCCCATGATGTGACCACATGGCAGCTCACAGCTGTAACTCCTGTAGCTCAGGGGATTTGACACTCTCACACACACACACATACATGCAGGCAAAACACCAATGCACACGGAATAAAAAGAAAGGTTTTTTTTAAAGAATGTAAAATGACATAGAATTAATAATAATAATGATAATAATAATGATAAAATCTTTTCTTCTGCCATGCTGTGGTAGTGTGCTCCTTTAATCCCAGCACTCAGGAAGCAAAGGTGGACAGATTCCTTGGTTTGAGGCCAGCCTGGTCTACATAGTCAGTTCCAGGACAGTCAGGGCTATTATACAGAGAAATCCTGTCTCTGAAAAAACAAGCAGTCGGGCGGTAGTGGTGCATGCCTTTAATCCCAGCACTTGGGAGGCAGAGGCAGGCGGATTTCTGAGTTCGAGGCCAGCCTGGTCTACAGAGTGAGTTCCAGGACAGCCAGGGCTACACAGAAAAGCCCTGTCTCGAAAAACCAAAAAACAAACAAAACCGCAAAGGGATAACCTCTCCCTTAAACTGTTTCTGAAGGCGTTATTCCTAGGATAAAAGATGTACACAGGTCCTACCCATGACAGCTCCAAACTGAACACTATGGACATGTCAACACAAAGTACTGGTTAGGGTTGAAATGGAGCCAAGATAGTAGACTGTTTGCTTAGCATGCACAAAACCCCTGGGTATCTCATAAGACCAGGCAGGAGGACACAAGAGACTCTATCTCAAATTATCACGAAGGACGATTTAGACAGCCCAGGGTAATGGCCCATGACTGTAATCCCAGCATTAAGGGGTAAGGCAGGGGCATCTGGAGCTCAAGACCATTTTCAGCTACAAAGGAAGTCTGATGCCAGCTTGAGCTTTGAGGAGGTTTGAATATGTTTGGCGCCTCAGGGAATGGCTCTGTTAGGAGATGGGGCTTTGTTGGAGTAGGTGTGTCCTTGTTGGAGGAGGTGTGTCACTGTGGGGTGGGCTTTGAGGCCCTCTTCCAGCACCATGCCCGCATGGATGCTGCTGTGCTTTCTGCCATAATAATAGACTGAACCCCAGAACCAGTAAGCCAGCCCCAATTAAATGTTGTCATTCGGAGACTGAGAGATGGTTCAGTGATGAAGAGCTCTGGCCGCTCTTCCAGACGTCCTGAGTTCAATTCCCAGCAACCACACGGTGGCTCACAACCATCTGTGATGGGCTTCAATTCCTCTTCTGGTGTGTCTGAAGACAGCGACAGTGTACTCATGTACATAAATAAAATCTTTTTAAAAAAATGTCCTTTAAAAGAGTTGTCTTGGACATGGTGTCTCTTCACAGAGATGGAAACCCTAAGACAGGCTATATGTAATAATAATAAAAAAAAAGCAACAAGTAAAACCAGAACAATAACAACCCAGATTCGAACCAGAGCAGTGCACCTGGACACGTATTTCTCTGGGGTGAGTGTTCAGGAGAGAAAGAGACACATAGGTTTTGCGTGGATTTGACTGTCATAGACACCAAAATAGTTGTCCAAAATGATGGTACTGTACCCCCAGTGATATGTGGATTCTAGGTATGTGAGGACCAGAGGGTCAGAGAGATGTCTCAGCAGCTAAGAGGACCAGTTTTGATCTCAAGGACCCACAAAGCGGCTCACAACAGCAGCTATCTAACTCCGGTTCTTCTGGTCTCTATGGACACCAGGCACTCAGACAATACACGGGCACTCATGGATTGCTTTGCTATGCTTATTTGTGTCTGGGTATCTCTCCTTCATCAGCATCTACCTACATGCTTGGTACCGATGGAGCCAGAATAAAGCCATGGAGCCCCTGGAACTCACTATATAGACCAGGCGGGCCTTGAACTCATAGTGAGCTGTCTGCTTCTGCCTCTCGACTGCCGGGATTAAAGGCACATGTTGGTAACCCTCGTTTTCACAGACTCCTCGGTCACATTTCCTCCATATCCACCGGCGTCCGGCACTTTCCCTATCTTATCGACCGACCACTTAGGTGTTTTTTTATTTCAAGTTGTTTGCTTCTCGTCTCCTATTGTGTTGTCTTTATTTCTTATCGACTTTTGAAGCTCTTTGTATTTTCTGAATATGAGTTCTATTTTGATTATAGGTGTCATAAATATCGTCGTCTGTGTGGTTTGCCTTTGTACATTTTTAAAAAAACAGCGTTGTAGCTTCATACCGACTAGCTCGCCCACTTAAAAGTGCAATTCGTTGGCTTTTAGTATCTCCAGAGTTCCCTACTCACCGCTACCTCAATTTTAGAACATTTCTATCACTCCGAAAAATGCACCCCGCATCCATTAGCTGTTACTCCCAACTCAGCCATCACCCCTTGTCCTAGGCAGCCACCAGTCGGCTTCCTGCTCTACAGACTTACCTCTTCTAGACATGTGTACAGACAACTACAGTCGGGCAGTGGTGGCGCACGCCTTTAATCCCAGCACTTGGGAGGCAGAGGCAGGTGGATTTCTGAGATCAAGGCCAGCCTGGTCTACAGAGTGAGTTCCAGGACAGCCAGGGCTACACAGAGAAACCCTGTCTCAAAAAACAAAAAACAAAAATAAAAATAAAAACAAAAAAGACAACTACAGTGTACTCATATAAATAAAATAAATACATCTAAAAAAAAAAGTACCTGGCTCTCTCTCTAATCCTGGCTGCTTTAGAACTCATTATCTAGACCACACTTCCGGGAATTGCAGCTGTCCACTCGATTCTGCCTGGGTACCAGGATACTTAAGTTCTTGTCTTTTGGGGGGTGGGATGAGCACGGTCTTACTCACAGCCCCCACTTCCTATGTAGACCAGGCTGACCCAGAACTCAGAGAGCTCCACCTGCCTCTGCATCCCAAGTACTGGGTTAAAGCTGTGTGCTATCTCACCCCGGCCACTTGCCTATTATTGTACTACTTTTTTTTTTTTTTTAAATATATTCAGGAAACTTGGGTAGGATACTTACTCTGGAATCTGAGGGAGTATCTTTTTGTTTTGTTTTTAAAGATTTATTTATTTATTGTATGTGAGTACACTGTGGCTGTCTTCAGATACCCCAGAAGAGGGCATCTGATCTCATTACAGATGCTTGTGAGCCACTATGTGGGTGCTGGGATTTGAACTCAGGACGTTTGGAAGAGCAGTCAGCCATCTCTCCAGCCCCTTACTCTGGAATCTGAATCCTAACCAGTGACCCTTGCCTCCATCATACAGAAACAGAAGAAGCACTTTTGCTCAAATTCCTGGTCCACAGCGTGGCGAGGAGCAACGAGAGGGTCTGTGTCAGGTTGACATAGGGTCTTACTGTGGCTGTGTGGTTTAGGCTGGCCTCGAACTCTTGATCCTCTTGCTTTAGTCTCCAGAGTGCTCAGATTTCCGGGGTGTGCCACCACACACCTGGAGCTTTATTTTGCTGCAAGTGCTGAGATTGTGCTCCCGCTTTTTAAAACCCGCTAAGCCTTGGGTGGCTTCTCAAGGCGCAGCAGCCAGCCGGGGCGTTGCTATGTGCCCAACTCTCGGTCCTGTTATTCCCTCTTCTCTTAGTTTCACCTCAGGTGCACAAGATTAAGATTTACTTCCTCAGCTGGCCTGTGTGAAATCTATTTCATTTATTTATTGTTTTGGTGCTGGGATCAAAGCCAGGGCCTTGTGCTGCACCGATCAATACCCCTCCCCCAGCCCTGATTTGCCTCACCTGTTTTATTTGTCTTGTTTATGTGGCCACCTTCTCTAGTGTAATTAATATAGGCCTCTTCCCGATTCACCATCTGTGTTTTAGTTAATATATGTTAATTCTTAAAACTCTGTGAACTTCTAATTTGGTATATACTTCTAAAAGTATGCAATTGATACTGTACTGAGAATCACTGGGAGATTTGTTTTGTTTTGTTTTGTTTTTTTGAAACAGGGTTTCTCTGTGTAGTCCTGGCTGTCCTGGAACTCACTCTGTAGACCCGGCTGGCCTCAAACTCAGAAATCCGCCTGCCTCTGCCTTCCCAAGTGCTGGGATTAAAGGCATGCGCCACCACACCTGGCTCACTGGGAGATTTGAATATCTGAACACTCAAACTCACATTGAAATTAATTGATTTATTCACATACTGTTCCCCGCCCCCCCAGACAGGGTTTCCCTGTGTAGCCCTGGCTGACCTGAAACTCACTTTGTAGACCAGGCTCACATACTGTTTTTATTAAGGAAGGGGCTCACGTAGCCCAGGCTATCCTTGAACTCCTGAGAGATGGCTCAGCAGTTAAGAGCACTGACTGCTCTTCCAGAGGTCCTGAGTTCAATTCCCAGTAACCACATGCTGCCTCACAACTATCTATAATGAGATTGGATGCCCTCTTCACCTGTGTCTGAAGACAGCTATAGTACACTCATAAAAAACTTGTCTTACACAGAGAAACCCTGTTTAAAAAACCAAAACCAAAACCAAAACCAAAACAACAAAAAAATCCCTTGACCTTAGATTAGTGGCATAAGCCTTTAATTCCAGCATTCCAAGCAGATCTCTGTGAGTTCAAGGCCAATCTGGTTTACAGAGTGAGTTTCCGGACAGCCAGAGATACACTGAGAAACCCTGTTTCAAAAAACAAAAACAAAAAAACAGAAAAAAGTTGCTTCAAACCCCAACAACAACAGCAACAACAACAGAACAAACTGTCTGACCACTCCTTTTTTTTCCTGACCACTCCTTTTTTTTTTCTGACCACTCCTTTTTTTTTCTTCTGACCACTCCTTCTTAGGAAACCTTTGTCTTAGCTCTTGGGCTACTGAGGTTTCAATTCCTAGTCAGATGATCCCATTGTCTGAGGCCAGAGGTGAGGCAGTTCAGCCACTGGGGAAGGTGTGGTGGACGGAGGTGCCTCTCTAAGCAAGACAGATGGAGGGGTGGAGGTGGGCCTTAAAGTCCTCTCAAGGGCGTGCCTTCCACTTCTTTCTTCCTTCCATAAAGACACGTGTCCTCAGGCAGTGCTGCTCAACCTTCCTAAAGCTGCCACCTGTTAGTACAGTTCCACGTGCCGTGGCGACCCCCAACCATAAGATTATTTTCGTTGCTACCTCATAACTAATTTTGCTACTGTTATGAATGGTAATGTAGATATTGGTGTTTTCCGATGGTCTCTGTAAGGGTCCTAGAATTGATGACAGAAGACCTCTCAGACTTCTTTTTATGCAAAGACAAAGAGTGTTTGTTCTGCAGAAACAGCCAGCGTGTGGGGGTCACATCCAAGCAAAATGGTGACCCCAAAGGAAGCTCGCAGGCCCCTTTTAAAGTCAGGGGTTTTCCAAGTGCAGTTGAGTCACCTTCATCAGGATTGGTTGAGCTTATAATACAAGATATTTGTACACTTCTGATTGGTTCATACCTCAAGGGAGAAAGGGTTACCTTATAGGGACTTTTTCTTTCTATCATAAGTCCCTGGCCAGATGCCGGGGCAGTTGCTGATGGGCTTCAGTTTTTCCAGAGTCACTTGGGCTGTCCTGGGAATTGAAGTTTGTTTGTTTGTTTGTTTGTTTGTTTGGCTTTTTGACACAGGGTTTCTCTGTACAGCCCTGGCTGTCCTGGAACTCACTCTGTAAACCAGGCTGGCCTCCAACTCAGAAATCCGCCTCTGCCTCCCAAGTGCTGGGATTAAAGGCGTGCACCACCACCGCCTGGTGGAATTGAAGTTTAAGGCCTAATGTGGTTTCCTGTTCTAAAATGGAGTGAGTTAGGTCCTCTTACTCCAGAGACTCTTGTGGTAACAGGGTCTTGACTCTTCAAAGGGTCAAAAACCAGTGTCCTAAAGTTCCACCACCTCCCAGTAACGTCACGGGTTGTGAGTCAAACCTTCCACGTATGACCTTCAGGGAACATTCAAGCTCTAAATCACAAGATTGCCTTGTCTGCCAGTGTCCTGAATCTATGACTACCAACAACACCCTTTGAGCTTCCTGAGGTAAATGAGAGAATGGTGTCTTGTGTGACAGAGGTCGTGAGGACCCTTGGCCAGGGTTCTGCCTCGCTCCTGTGCCAGGCACACCTCTCCTGCAGCTCCACCCTCACCCCTGGGCTGAGCACCTGGAGACCCCAAACTCTCTGCTGTTTCCAGAAAGACTCCTTCGGATCATCTGCTTTCCCCACACCTGTCTTACTTCAGGTTAGTCATCCCCCTGTCCCAGCTCCCACCATCCTCAAGTTCATCCTACTTTCTTCATTGTCCCCCTCCCAACCACTCCTCTTGTGCTAATGCTTGCTGAATTCATAATGCATAGAGATGAATCATTCAACACGCTGGCCTCTTTGTGGCTTTTCTTTTCTTCTTTTCTTTTTTTTTTCTCCCCTTGCTGTACTCACTGTTCCCCCCCCTCCCTCCCTGCCCTGCTCTGCTTAAGTCATTTTCTCTGTGGCTGGATCCTAACCCTCACCCCCCTTTTCCTTATAAAGCTGAGTTCCTGGCTGGGGTGCAGGCAGTGGTGGCTGCTTGCTAGGTAAGGGTGTGACACGGTGTTCTACCTTCTGCACTGGAAAAAAAAAGTTAATTCTTAAGTATTGTGTTCCTTGACTACCTTATTTTTTAAAACATGTTATTATACTTGTTCAGTGATGCTTTATTTGTGTGTGTGTGTGTGTGTGTGTGTGTGTGTGTGTGTGCACATAGGCATGCACGTACTGTGGCATGCATGTGGAAGTTGGAGGATAATTGGTAGGATTCCCTTCTCTCCTAGCATGTGGAGCAAACTCAGGTCGCCAGGCAGTGAGCCTCCTTGCTGGTCCTTAACTTATCCATTGTTGCTGCTTTTTAAACTTGTTTTGTGTTTCTGCTTTGTTTTAGTTTTTTTTTTTAAATTTTCCATGTGTATAAGTGTTTTGCCTGCATGTATGTATGTATGCGTATCAGTCACATGCATGCTTAATGCCCTTGAACACCGGAAGATGGGGTCAGATCCTCTGAGTTACAGGTGACTGGGAGTCACCATGTGGGTGTTGGGAACCAGACTAGGGTCGTCAGAAAGAGCAACAAATCCTCTGACCTCCTGAGCTATTTCTCCAGCCCGTGGTTTTGTTTTGAGACAGGGTTTCGCTCCCCCGTGGCCCAGACTCTCCTGGAACACACTCTGTGGACCAAGCTGGCCCTAAAGCCTTGGCAGTCTCTCTGTCTCCCTCGTCCCTCTGAGTTGGAGGTGTGAGCCCCCGTGCCACCTTTCCTGCTTTTCAGAGATAAGGCCTTACTCAGCGCAGCCCACGCAGGCCCGGAACGATCACTGATCTTGGGCCGCATAAGTGCTGGGACACCCAGCTCAGCGACTTCTTTATTTACAGCTCATTGCTGCTGTCCCATCGATGCCTGTTGTCGGGGGCAGACCTTACAACACTATGACAATTAACTGAGAGAACAGCTTGAAGGCGCGGAACATCTATGAGCACGCTGACTCTTCTCCATGTTGATTCAGGACCAAACCTCCCCACGTCTCTATTGATTATTCCTTCTGTTTCCCACCTGGCGTTGAGTGATACACTCGCTGTTTAGTTTAGGTTTCTGCACTAATCACTTCTTTAGAAATTCTTTTCCTGTCACTCAATGAGACTCTGCTTCCTATAGCACCACAGTCCTGGCCCGCCTCCTCCATTTTCCTGTATGGTGCATAAGCTCTCCTGATATCATAGATCTGATAATTCAGATGCAAGTTCAGCAGCTACCATTCTATCGGTCCTCCTCAGTGCCCCAAAGTGGAATGTCCCGCAAGGATCAATCTGGCCTTGCTATGAAGCCTCAGTTAGCTAAGAATTTTTGCTTTCCTTCTTAGGTTTGCTAGTGTGCATGAGTATGTGTGCATGTGTGTATGTATGGATCGTGCATATGTGTGTGTGTGTGTGTGTGTGTGTGTGTGTGTGCATGTGTGTGTGTGCGCGCGCGCGCTCTTGCCTGCGTGATCTTAGATGGGATTAGATGCCCTTTGTGCTCTGCCTTCGTCCCTTCAGGCCAGGTCTCTCTCTCCCTGAGCCTGGACGTGTGTTTCTCAGCTATGCTCACAGCCTTGAGTCCCAGTGGTCCCCTGGTCCCCATTCTCCCTGATCGGTGTTACAGGTGTGTGCAGGACCACGCCCAGCCCATCATGGGTGCCGAATTCAGGTCCTCATGCTTTTGTGCAGCAGGTAAGTTTATCCACCGAGCCATCTCTCCAGCCCAGGCCAACGCCTCTCCTTCCTTCCACCCGGCTTCCTGAGTAGTGAGGAAATGTGGTGTCCATACACAGAGGGTGAAATCACACCTAGGACAATGGGTGGAACTGGGGTTAATAATGGCACAAGTCGAGTCTTCTCTCAGCACAGGTGGTCTCTGAAAGCCCGCCCTCTACAGCGTGGGTTGACAGCGTGGGTTGACATGCCTGTTCTGGCCTGAGTTTCAGTGAGAACAGAGGCAGTAATAGCCTAACTGGAAGAACAGAACGTATCCTGAGGAGACCGTTGCAGTTTCTTGTGTATCTAGGTATGCTCTCTACGGTCCCAGGTCTAGCAGGTCTCATGGCAGCCCTCACGGCAACGGAGGCTGGCAGAGTCCCCTGGGACTCCTGCGGGCAGGAGGCGGAGCCAGAGGAAGTGGGCGGTGAGTGGATGAGGATGGAATCCAGGATGATGCTAACAGCTTTGTTTTATTCTGTTTTGTTTTGAGATGGGTTCTCATTCTGAAGCCCCTGGAACTCATGCCAAGTCTCCTGCCTCAGCCTTCCAAGTTCCAGGATGGCAGGAGCAAACTCCAGCTTGATGTCACCAATTTGTAACAAACAGCTTTAATCCCAGCACCAGGGAGGTAGAGGCAAGACTATCTTTGGGAATTCCAGGTGAGCCAAGACTACATGAGAATCTGTTTCAAAAACACCACCACCACCACCACCACCACCACCACCACCACCACCAACAACAACAACAACAACAACAACAACAACAAAAGAGGAGAGAGAGAGAGAGAGAGAGAGAGAAGGAGGAGGAGGAGGAGGAGGAGGAGGAGGAGGAGGAGGAGGAGGAGGGGAGCTGTGAACTATTATACCTTGCAAAAAATATATTTTAAGATGGCTGGAAAGCCGGGCGTGGTGGCACACGCCTGTAATCCCAGCACTCTGGGAGGCAGAGGCCGGCAGATTTCTGAGTTCCAGGCCAGCCTGGTCTACAGAGTGAGTTCCAGGACAGCCAGGACTAGACAGAGAAACCCTGTCTCGAAAAAAAAAAAAAAACAACAAAAAATAAATAAAATAAATAAAAATGAGCCGGGCATGGTGGCGCATGCCTGTAATCCCAGCACTTGGGAGGCAGAGGCAGGTGGATTTCTGAGTTCGAGGCCAGCCTGGTCTACAGAGTGAGTTCCAGGACAGCCAGGACTACACAGAGAAACCCTGTCTCGAAAAAAACCAAAATTAAAAAAAAAAAATGGCTGGAGAGAGGCTTGGCAGTTCAGAACACTGGTGTTCTTCCAGAGGACCCAGGTTGGATTCCTAGCATTCACACGGTGGCTCACAGTTGTCTGTAATTCCAGTCCCAGGCCGTCCAACGTTCTCTTCTGTCTTTGAGGACATCAGACGCACAATTCATGCATAGACACACATGCAAGCAAAACATCCATACACATAAAATAAAAAATTTAAATTCTAGAAAAAAGAAGTATTAGCTAGGTGTGGATGTGAACGTCTAGTATTTCTGCATTTGCGCAGTGGAGGCAGATAGATGCAAGCCAGCCTGGGCTGCATGAAATCCTATGAAAGCACCAAGGAACAGCAAAACGAAATAAGGCAAAACATTCAAAACAAATAATAAAAAAAAAAAAAAACAATTCACTGTCTGACATCTTTGACAGCATCTAGGCAGTCTGGGAGTTGGGCATTAATGCCAACAACGTAGAAACCATCATCAAATAAATTTAAAAATAAAGCAATAATTGATTTCTGGGGAAAAAAAGCTATTCCCAAGGGGCTGGAGAGATGGCTCAGTGGTTAAGAGCACCGACTGCTCTTCCAGATGTCATGAGTTCAATTCCCAGCAACCACATGGTGGCTCACAACCATCTGTAATAGAATCTGATGCCCTCTTCTGGTGTGTCTGAAAACAGCTGCAGTGTACTTATATAAATATAAATATAATAAATAAATCTAAAAAGCTATTCCCAGAAAATAAACAAAATTATGGCACTGTGCATGAACTTATAGGAAGTGTAAGCGTGAGGGAAAGACCTCGCCGGAGAGTGAGCCTGACAAGGAGACTTCACCGACAGCGGGGAGTCCTCTGAGCAGGTCCAGCCTGAGAAATCAACAAGTAGCTGCCCACGCTTACACTCAGAAGCAAAGGCAAAACCAGGAAGAAGAAAATAAAGATGTTGATGCTTAGCGGCAGGACTGAGTGGTAGGGAGGGAATTTGAATCTATTTACTTTAATAAATTATTGCTTTAAAAGAAAGAAAAAGGACTCTTTACTGACAAAGGGAGTAGAGCGACAGAGAGCGAATCCGGATGAGGGCGCGTGCTGCGTTAGGAAGGACCTGGGTTTGGTTCCCAGCACCCATACCTAGGAACTCCAAGTCAGGCGACCTGACACATAGTCTCTATGGGTTCCTGTATGTATGTGGTAGACAGACAGACAGACAGACAGACAGACACACACACACACACACACTCTCTCTCTCTCACATGCACAGGCATACTCATATGTACACATAAATATGGCCTAAAGTTATATTAGTGGTACTGCATGTATACATGTGTGGAGGTCAGATATTGAGGTAAGCACCAATGTTTATTACAGGCATGCAATGTTTAAATATTTTGCAAACATATTAATTTATGTGTGTATGTGTGAACCCTAATGAATATATTCGCACCATGTGCTTGTGGGAGACTGAGGAGGTCAGAGGAGGGGTCTGATCCCCAAGAACTGGAGTTACTTGCCATTGTGAACTGATATGTGAACGCTTAGTACTGAACCCAGTAGTCACCTTTAATCCCGAGCCCTGTAATGTTCAAATCTTTTTTTTTAGATTTATTTTTATTTATTTGTTTGTTTATATGAGTCTGCTGTAACTGTTTTCACACACACATACTAGAAAGAGGGCATCAGATCCCATTACAGATGGCTGTGAGCCACCATGAAGTTGCTGGGAATTGAACTCAGGACCTCTGGAAGAGCAGCCAGTGCTAACTGCTGAGCTATTTCTCCAGCCTCGTTCAAATCGTAAGTATCTCTAAAAGTATCATTTTCTTTTGATACAGCCATTAAAAACCTTTTCTTTTAGTTGGGCCTAGTAGTACAGGGATATAATCTCAGCTACTTTGGAGGCTGAGGCAGGAGGATGACAGTTTTTTTTTTTTTTTTTTTTTTCCAGACAGGGTTTCTCTGTATAGCTCCGGCTGTCCTGGAACTCACTCTGTAGACCAGGCTGGCCTCGAACTCAGAAATCCACCTGCCTCTGCCTCCCAAGTGCTAGGATTAAAGGTGTGTGCCGCCGCTACCACCACCACCACCACCACCACCACCACCAGGCTTGTTTGGGTTTTTTGTTTTGTTTTGTTTTGTTTTTTTGTTTGTTTGTTTGGTTGGTTGGTTGGTTTTTTTTGAGACAGGGTTTCTCTGGGTAGTCCTGTCTGTCCTGGAACTCACTCTGTAGACCAGGCTGGCCTCGAACTCAGAAATCCACCTGCCTCTGCCTCCCAAGTGCTGGGATTACAGGCGTGCGCCACCACTCCTGGCTTGGATGACAGTATTTTACCTGGGCTGTTTGTTGTAGGTGTTCAGGATAGCCTAGGTGACTTATCTACATTCCATCTCTATCAATGGATCAGTGAACTGTTCCCCCGACACCCCCTATCAGTGTGATCCCCTGACCGCTGGCCAGAGTGGGAAAAGCAGGGCGGAACGGCTGGGGGCGATGGAGAATTTAGGCAGCAAACAAAGACCTTAGGTGGCAAATGATCACAAGAACAGACTCAGTGGAGATGGATCCCGGGAGCTGCTCATTTGAGGGGAAAAAAGGCTACACAACCTTTGTTCAGTAAGTGTTGTTGTTGAGGGGGGGGGTGTCTTTGGGGGAACAGTGTACGTGACTGGCTGAGGCCAGTGCTGGGAATGCCTCATTTGCATAAAGAGGAACCCCGCTTGCTGCTGCACATGATATATGAGGGAAGAGGAAGTTTAACCTAGCTACTGAGCTACGTGACCTCCGACCTCCGTGACTTCCACGCTGCGACCTGCGGGGCCCAGGGTAGGTGGAGGAGCCGTTCCTCTCCTGCCGATCTCAGGATGAGATTTGCAGGGTTTGGACACTCCTCAACCCCACTCTTGCTCCGGCCCACAGTGAATCAATGTTTGAGTCAATCAACTGATCAATTGGTCAGTTCTGCCTGCAGATGTGACACTTTAACTGCAAAGCCTTGCACTGCCAAAAAAGAAAAAAGAAGAAAAGAAATAGTCCCCCTTTCCTAGCTTTTTGGAATAGCCAGTGCATTATCGTTCTCTGTGATCTGTGCACCATGCTGCAATACACCACGACTTCTTACTTTTGTCCAACCAAAGCTCAGGACCCCGGAGAATTCTCATATAGAAACAGACACACCTAACCAGAGAGTGCTTAGACCACACTCTTTATTGGTAGCTGCTGCCCAGGATGGTCTGTATTTCTTGTTTCCCATCAGTCTCATGAAGTAAATGTGTAAGGGAGATCCCTTTAAATTGTCTTTTTTATAGTTAAAATTATTTATCTTCACCACCACCATCACCATCATGTGTGTGTTAGCACATGTGGAGGTCAGAGGACAGCTTGTAAAGTTATTTCTCTCCTACTTTTTTGGTTTTGTCAAACAGAGTTTCGCTGTGTAGACTTGGCTGTCCTGGGCTTTGTAGACTAGGCTGGCCTTTAAACCCCAGAGATCTGGCTAGAGGCAGAGCCCCACCACCACCTAGTTTCTCCTTCTACTTTTGGGGGATTGAACTCAGATCATCAGGCATGTGAAGAGTGCTTTTACCCACTGAGCCATCTCGCTGGCCCTAGGGGACTTCTTCTCACATTACTAACCAAACATTTAAAAAACCAAGGCCTGGTGGCTGAAAGCCCATTGAGTACAAGCTTTTGTAGAGCGCCCGCCCTTACCTTCCGACTGAAAAGAGATTCAAGCAACTGGATGAAGCCATGCGAGTGTTTTCCTTAGCCACCGAAGAATCACCGAAGAATCGCTACAAATATCTGTCTAGATAGAGGTGTCACCACAGGCTCCTAAGGACAATAGCGACATCAAATAATTAAATGTATTTAGCTGTGTGTAACCAGTTGTAGTGGTTTGAACGAGAATGCCCTACCCCCAACCCCAAGGCTCCTTTGCTTGTGTTCTTAGTACCCGGTTGGTGAACTGTTTGGGAAGGATTAAGAGGTGTCACCTTGTTAGATTAAGTGTGGCCTTGTTGTTGGAGGTGTGTCAGTGGGGGTAGGCTCTGAGGTCTCGATGTGCTCACCAGGCTGCAATGATGATAGCACAAGCCTTTAATCCCAGCACTTGGGAGGCAGAGGCAGGTGGATTTCTGAGTTTGAGGCCAGCCTGGTCTACAGAGTGAGTTCCAGGACAGACAGGACTACACAGATAAACCCTGTCTCGAAAAATAAACCAACCAAACAAACAAACAAAACAAAACAACAACAACAAAAACCCAAACAAGCCTGGTGGTGGTGGTGGTGGTGGCGGCGGCGGCGGCGGCACACACCTTTAATCCCAGCACTTGGGAGGCAGAGGCAGGTGGATTTCTGAGTTCCAGGCCAGCCTGGTCTACAGAGTGAGTTCCAGGACAGCCGGAGCTACACAGAGAAACCCTGTCTCGAACAAACAAACAAACAAACAAACAAAAAACCCAAAAACCAAAAAACAAACAAACAGCTGGAGACCTAGCTCAGCGGTTAAGAGCCCTGACTGCTCTTCTGAAGGTGCTGAATTCAAACCCCAGCAACCACATGGTGGCTCACAGCCATCTGTAATGAGATCTGACACCCTCTTCTGGAGTGTCTGAGGACAGCTACAGTGTACTTACATATAATAAATAAATCTTTAAAAAACAAACAACAGCAAAGCCCCCCACCCCACCCCACCCCGGCCCCATCTCTCTCTCTCCCTGTGGCCTATGGATCAGGATATAACTTTCGCATCTCTCAGTACTGCCCTGGCACCAGTCCTGTCTGCTCCCCCAAATGGTGATCATGAACCAACTCTATGAAACCGCAAGCAAGCCCTCAGTTAAATGCCTTCGTTGATGAGAGTAGCTATGCCCATGGTGTGTCTTCACAGAGACACAACAGTAACTAAGACACCGGACCAGCTATGATACTTCTCATGAAGATAAAGTAAATGACTGTAACATCTACTTATGGTGTTGGGGATTGAACCTGGGGCTTTGAGCATACTGAGAATATGCTCTACCAAGGAGCTCTGCTCCCAGTCTGTAACCATAGTTTCAGTGAAGATTTTTCTAGTAAACAATTAAGTGTAGATATTTCCTCTGGATTGGAGACTTTCACTCCTGGAGGAAAGAGATGCCTGTAAAATTTAGGATGCTGGTGAAACCCACAAGTTACAGAGTTACATGGTCTCAGGTGTCTCCCCAAGGTTATATGGGCAACACACACACACACACACACACACACACACACACACATAAATACACACAGACGTGCACACAGACACACACACAGACACATACACACAGAGATACACACATACACACACACACACACACACACACACACACACACACGAGTCAGCACCCTGTGGGCAGGCTTTAATGTAATGCTTCTGCCTGGCTCATTCATTCCTCTAAGTGACCCCGGTAAACTCTGGTTCACCGAGCTAGACTTGAGTAGTGGTGTTTTCCGTGGTCTGTCTTTTGCTTGTACCACCCTAGGAAAAATTGCAATCCAAGGGGCAGCACAAGTAGACCATCTACAAAACGTTTTTGAACATGTTTGAAGTCTGCCATTTCCTGAAGAGGCATCTGTTCTTTGGTCACAAACTGCGCTGGCCCCATGACAAACGGCATCTCCTTCCAGGTGGGTCTTTGGGATCTGAAACGGGATTCTGAGGAGCAGACTGGAAAGCTAATTTGGATGGCCTCTTCTGTGGTGTCAGGGCCCTTCAGGAATTCTCTGTGATATTTATTGATCATAACTGCATCCACTGATCTATTGAGCAGACATTGGCGTCTATTTTTTGAACCACAGAAAGTAGTTTTTATTTGACTACATTGATTATATTTGAGAGTATCACAGAAATCTTGGTGTGTGAGTGTGTGTGTGGTTTTTTTGTTCTTGTTTTTGAGGCAGTGTCTAAAGGTGTAGCTCAAGCTGGCCTACAGCTCTTGGTAATCCTCCTGCCAAGTGCTGACGTCACATGCCTGCCTCACCAAGACCCACAACTATATCGCAAGAATCATAAGCTTTCCCCAACAGTCCTGTGTTAGAGACAAGTCAGCCCTTAAAACGACAATGTGAATATACTCATTGTTCATTCATTTTCTGTTTAAATACATACTTACTCTAATCAAGTCTGTGTGCGTGTGATTGGGGGGCCGTGCATATGGAGGCCGGAGGACAACTTTGAAGTCAGTTCTCTCCCTCCTCCTTTATGTGGGAACCCAGGTCAACACTCGAGTGTGTGGCAAGAGCTTTTACGCACTGAGCCATCTCATCGGGCCTGCTACGCATATTCTAATGCTGAACGGTGGAAGCAGAAACACAAAGGACCCAGTAACAGGAGAAACCCGGGAGACAGGCCAGAGTAGACACGATGCTTTTTGAGAAGCCTGGTTTTTGTAGCTTTAACTCTGGAATTATGTGAGTGTTCAGCCTAGGAGGAAAGCTAACTCTGATCAACGTGCATTGATAGTTTGCATCTTCCAGCCGCTTTTCTTGATCAGTCTATCTAGAGGCTTATCAATGCCATCGATCTCACTGGAGGACCATCTTTCAGGTGCATTGATTTCTCTTTAATGCGAGTCTGTGCCCCATCCCATCGATTTCCTCTCCCATTTCCTTTACTTACTTGGAGTTTAATTTGCTCTTTTCCCTCTAACGATCTAGAAAGTTGATTTTCAAACTTACTCTCTTTTTCTTTTTTCCCCCTGGAGACGGTTCCTCTGGGTGGCCCTGGCTTTCCTGGTGCTCACTCTGTAGAGCAGGCTGGCCTCAAACTTCAAGATCCACCGGCCTCTGCTGGGACCCAAGGTGTGCACCACCATCACCCAGCTCAAACTTTCTTCATTTCTAACACAAATATTCTTTCATATGTCTGTGCGTGTGAAGGTTGTGTTATTACTTGTTTAGGCTGTTCTTTTTTTTTTTTTTTTTTTTTGGATTTGGTTTTGTCGAGACAGGGTTTCTCTGTGTAGCCCTGGCTGTCCTGGAACTCACTCTGTAGACCAGGCTGGCCTCGAACTCAGAAATCCGCCTGCCTCTGCCTCCCAGAGTGCTGGGATTACAGGCGTGTGCCACCACCGCCCGGCAAGTTTAGGCTGTTCTTAAACTGTCTCTGTAGCCTAGGCTTGCCTCAATCGTACAGTGATTCTCTTTCTTCCATTTCCCTAGGGGCTAAGACCACAGATGTATGTTACTGTACACACACCCAGTTAAAATTGTTTTTTGCAGCTGGGTATGGTGGTGCACACCTTTGTTCCCAGCACTCAGGAAGCAGAGACAGGCAGATCCCTGAGTTTGGGACTAGCCTGGTCTATAAATTGAGTTCCAAAACAGCCAGGGCTTCACAGAGAAAGCTGTCTCATAAACAAAAATAATTTTTCCCTTTGCCATAGTATCCGGTGTTAAAGGACAACACTGAATTTCTAATTCCCTGCCTCCATTTTCCTGAGATTACAGGCTGGAACCACCGGAGCTGCCGCCGTTGGAGTGCTGGGATAGAATCCAGGGCTTTGCCTATGCGGCCCACTAAGCCACATCCTCAGCCCAAAGTTTGTTTTGAAGTTACAAATTCAGGTTTTTTTTTGTTGTTGTTGTTTTTGTTTTTTTTGTTTTGTTTTGTTTTGTTGTTTTTGTTTTTCGAGACAGGGTTTCTCTGTGTAGTCCTGGCTGTCCTGGAACTCACTCTGTAGACCAGGCTGGCCTTGGACTCAGAAATCCGCCTGCCTCTGCCTCCCAAGTGCAGGGATTACAGGCGTGTGCCACCACGCCCGGCTTCAGGTTTTGTTTTTTTTGTTTTTGTTTTTGTTTTTTGTTCCCAGGCTGCCAGTGTTGTGGTTTTGCTTTTTTTGTGTGTTTTTCTGAGACAGGGTTTCTCTGTATAGCCTTGGCTATTCTAGAACTTGCACTGTAGTCCAGGCTGGCCTCGAACTCCGAGAGACCCACTTGCCTCTGCCTCCTGGGGTCTGGGATTAAAGGCGTGCGCCACCACCTCCCAGCCTCCATCTCATGACTTTAGGAGTGCATTCTGTGGTGACATTTCAAAGAGCGCCCTGGTATGGCGCAGTCCCTTCCCCGGGGCTGCCGTGGGCTCGGGCTCGGCTCTATCCTGACTTCTGTCCCACTTTCTGGTCGTTAGCCGTCTGTCTGCCCCGCACCCCTGGCCCTGTGCGTTGCCTCTCCCCCAGCTCCTCTCAGTGCACAGAACTTGGGATATAAGTGTGTGTCTACACTTGTCTTACCTGAAAATCACGGTTGGCATGACCCTATGAGCTTTCCCTGTTGCACAGTTGAGACTCCATTTTCCGACGGCGAGACGCTTAGCTTTCCACACCTCATGTGACGGATGCCCTCAGCTGGACCCGCCTCTTACTTCTGCCATCTTTTCTCAAATGTCTCTCATCCTTTCTGGGCTCTGTCTCTGCAAGAAGGATCACCTCTCTGGGAGAAACCCGCGTGTGGTCACCTTAGGCAAGGCTGTGTAGCACCTGCCTCTGCGGCCTCTAAGCCTGGACGCACTGGGACATTCCACACAGGACCCAGAGGCCCTCCACCCAGGCCTCGCTTCGGGCCTATGCTTTAGTATGGCTTATTACTTTATTAAAAAAAATTAGGCTATTATTTTAAATTAATAATTTCTATATCTTGGCCTTCTACCTGGGAACATGACCATATCATTATTTCCAGTTCTTTTTGCTAAGTTCTTCTTCTTCTTCTTCTTCTTCTTCTTCTTCTTCTTCTTCTTCTTCTTCTTCTTCTTCTTCTTCCTCTTCCTCTTCCTCCTCCTCCTCCTCCTCCTCCTCCTCCTCCTCCTCCTCCTCCTCCTCTTCTTCTTCTTCTTAGATACATACAATGTAGCAGAGGCTGGCCCAAAATCATTATTCTCCTGCCTTTACTTCACAGAGACGCAGATGCCTCTGCCTCCCAAATGCTGATTTCAAATGCTAATTTAGGACTAGAGTCATGCACCATGTCCCCCTCCATTAACTACTTTAATCCATGCACTGGTTAGTTTTTTGCTTTTTTTTTTTTTTTTTAAATTATTTATCAACTTGACACAAGCTGAAGTCATCTGAGAAGAGAAAACCTCAGTTGAGAAAACCCCTGTCAGGTGGGTTGGAAGACAAGCCTGTGGGGCATTTTCTTGATTGAATATGAAAGGCCGGGCCCAAGGTGGGCAATGCCACCCCTGAGATGGTCCTGGGATGCTTGAGAAAGTAAACAGGACGGCCAGCAGCAAGTCAGTGAGGGCTGGAAAAGGTAGGCAAAGTTAACCCTTTCCTCCCAGGTTGCGTTTGGTCTTGGCGTTCATCACAGCACTAGAAAGCACACAAATACAACCCCTGGCTTGCTTTTCAGTCTGCTTTAGAGTTTCCTTGGATGTAGATGCTTAAGCACTTGGTTTTGGTTAGCACATTTTTTTTTAAAGATTTATTTATTTATTTTGTGTATATGAGCACACTGTCGCTGTCTTCAGACCTATCAGGAAAGGGCACCAAATCTCATTACAGATGGTTGTGAGCCACCATGTGGTTGCTGGGCATTGAACTCAGGACCTCAGGAAGAGCAGCCTTAACCGCTGAGCCGTCTCTGCAGCCCTGGTTAGCCTATATTACCCGCACATATCACTGAGGTCCATTGTGATGTCTCAGTACATGCATGAATCAATCAGGTGGAGCTTCCATCACGCCATCTCCCTCGCCTCTTTTGCTTGGGTTAAATTGTCACTTTAAAAAAAAAAAAGACTTATTTTATTTATTTAATGTATGTGAGTACACTGTTGCTGTCTTCAGACACACCAGAAGAGGACACCAGATCCCACTACAGGTGGTCATGAGCCTCCATGTGGTTGCTGGGAATTGAACTCAGGACCTTTGTTTTGTTTTTTGTTTTTTTGTTTTTTTGGAGACAGGGTTTTTCTCTGTGTAGTCCTGGCTGTCCTGGAACTCACTCTGTAGACCAGGCTGGCCTTGAACTCAGAAATCCACCTGCCTCCGCCTCCCAAGTGCTGGGATTACAGGCGTGCGCCACCACGCCCGGCTGAACTCAGGACCTTTGGAAGAGCAGTCAGTGCTCTTAAGCACTGAGCCATCTCTCCAGCCCAAATTGTCTCTTCTTGTGATTAACTTCTATCTTCACTAAGTTCTGCTCAGACAGCCGGCCTGTATACACTGTATGCATCGCGAATGGTGCTCAGTAAGTCCGACCTATAGACCCCGCATGCGTGGAGCGGGCTGTGCTTTCCTTAACGTTTGTAGCGCCTTGTGAGTGAACGAGGAGAGAACTCTGGCCCCTCCCTCCGCGGGCTGCAGAGCGCCCTGTGCTCATTAGGCCACACTTGCTAATGGCGCTGCCCGGGTCTGCTTTGCAGCTTTTCTGCCGTTCGACCCACTTAAGAGCAATTTGATGGGATCTCCCACTTTGATGATACATTAGGCACTGCTCTTCGTGGCTTTATCAAGTTTTTGCTTCATATACTTTATTAGGTGCACACAAGTTTAGAATTGCTACCACAGCTTGGAGAATGATGTCATTTATCATAACAGAGTGAGTTTGCCCATTTGTAATAATGTTCTACGGCTAAAAGACCAGTGTATCTAATATGAATAGGAGTACATACTTTTACATTTCTTTGTTTGGTTTGGTGTTTTGAGTTCATGTAGCCCAAAAGTGGCTTCTAACTTGCTATGCAGCCAAAGATCACCTTGAGCTCCAGGTCCTTCAGCCTCTACCTGCCAGGTGATAGGGTTATAGGCACGTGCTATCATATTTGCTCGATAAGACTTTTTCCATATTTGCCTACCGCTGATACCCAAGTGTTTGTATTAAAAGCATATGCTAGTTAACCCAATCACAAAAGAATACACATGAAATGCAATCACTGGTAAGTGGATATTAATGAGCCCAGAAGCCCTAAATACTCAAGGCACAATTAGCAAGTCAAATAATTCCCAAGAAGAAGAAAGGAGAGGACCCTGGGCCTGAAAAGATTGGATCCAGTTTTGTAGACCCAGAACAGAGAAATCGTGGGGGCCGGGGGGGGGGAGGGATGATTGGGGAATAGTGGGGGAGAGGAATTATGGGACGTATGGTGGGGGGGAACTGGGAAAGGGGAAAGCCTTTGGAATGTAAACATAGAATATAGAAAATAAAAATTTAAATTAAAAAAGCTTATGCCAACGTGCCTGGGTCCCTCCTTTTATTTTATTTTATTATTTTATTCAAAAAAAAATCTGTATAGGTGCTTTACCAGGATGTTTGCACCTCATGTATGCAGTGCCCATAGCGGCCAGAAGAGGGCGACAGATCCCCTTGAATTCAAGCAGGGGCTGGTGCTGGGAATTGAACCTGAATCCTCTGGAGGAGCAACTGGTTTTCTTTTTTGTTTGTTTGTTTGTTTGTTTGTTTTTTGGTTTTTTTTCGAGACAGGGATTCTCTGTGTAGCCCCGGCTGTCCTGGAACTCACTCTGTAGACCAGGCTGGCCTCGAACTCAGAAATCCGCCTGCCTCTGCCTCCCAAGTGCTGGGATTACAGGCGTGCGCCACCACGCCCGGCTTAATTTTTTTGTTTTTGTTTTTGTTTTTTTTTTTGTTTTTTTGAGAGTCTCTCTGGTTGTCTTGGAACTCACTCTGTAGACCAGGCTGGCCTCAAACTCAGAAATCCACCTGCCTCTGCCTCCTCAGTGCTGGGATTAAAGGCGTGCGCCACCACTACTTGGCACAACTAATTCTCTTAACCGTAGAGACATCTCTCTATCCCTGGCTCCGTCCTTGTTATTCCAAGTATCCTTCTAGTTTAGGTAGATTCTAGATAAAGACCATATAGCTGGGTTTTTAGAAATTCAATATGCACGTTATTATCTTTTTGTGTGTGTGCTGGGGAGGTTCTTCAGAGCCTCAGGTATGCTAAGCGGTGTTCCACTGTTGAGCTACCTTGAAGCCCGACTCACTATCTTTTCAAATTCTTCCCCGGAGACAAGCTCACCTTGTCGCTCAGTCTGGTCATGAGCTCCCGAGCTGAAGTGACCCTCCTGCCTTAGCTGGCCTGGTTGCTGGGTCTATAGTTAGTGCTGCGTCACCGGCCTTTTGGGGTTTGTGCGTGCATAGGGATGCACACCTGCAGAGCCCATAGGTGCACAGTGGCTCTTCCATTATTCCTCTCACCCCCTGAGACGGGGACTCCTGTGGGAACAGAAGCTTCATGCTTTGGCTAAGATGGCTAACCAACGCACTTCCAGAATCCTCCTGTCTCTGTCCAGAAATCCTGGGGTTAGATCCACAGCCATGTTCAGCTTTTTATGTGGGTGCTGGGAATTTGAGTTTAGATCCTCAGTCTTACTAAGTATTTTACTAACTTATTACAGTCTTTTTCTTTTCTCTTTTTAAAAGATAGATTTATTTATTTATTTTATGCAAGTATATCGCTGTCTTCAGACACACTAGAAGACATCAGATCCTATTATAGGTGGTTGTGAGCCACCATGTGGTTGCTGGGAATTGAACTCAGGACTTCTGGAAGAGCAGTTAGTGCTCTTAACCGCTGAGCCCATCTCTCCAGCCCCAGTCTTTTTCTTTTTCTTTTTCTTTTCTTTAAAATAAGTTTTTGTTTGTTGCTCAGACTGCCCTTAAATTCCTAGACTCAGATAATCCTCCTGCCTCAGCCTCCAAAATAGCTGAGACTATAGGTGTTCTCTTAGCGCCTGGCAGTTATTTTCTTTACTTAAAATTTTTTAGCTGGGCAGTGGTAACACTAGAAATAAAGGTTCGGGATTTCATAGGTAAAAATAAGGCAGATGCTGCAATATTAGAATTACAATACAAAGAGAAGCTAAGATTATGGAAGCAAGGTTTAGAACAGAAGATACAGGAAATTAGAGAACAGAATAAGAGACAGAAGGAGGAGAATGAAGGTGGGAGACAGGAGTTAGAAAAGATGTTAGAACAAAGGATGCAGCAGTTCGAAACACTAGAATTGAAGACCCAGGAAATTATAGAACAGAATAAGAGACAAAAGGAGGAGAATGAAGGTGGGAGACAGGAGTTAGAAAAGATGCTTGAACAAAGGATGCAGCAGTTCGAAACACTAGAATTGAAGACCCAGGAAATTATAGAACAGAATAAGAGACAGAAGGAAGAGAATGAAGGTGGGAGACAGGAGTTAGAAAAGATGCTGGAACAAAGGATGCAGCAGTTCACAGATCAGACTGAGCAGCAGAGAGAAAAAAATGAGGATTGGAAGCTAGACTTGGAGAATAACCTTTTAAAATTAATCAGAATAAAATAGACAGTAGACTATCAGAATTGCAATATAAAGAAAAGATCAAAATGTGGAGGCAGAACCTTGAACAGAAAATACAGGAACTCAAGGAAAAGGAAAATACTCAGGGAGGGATAGAAGATAAAAGTAGAGAAAGCCAACGAAAAGTTATTAAAAAACAAACTTTAGTCTATCCTGTCAGTATACAACAAAGACCTCCAGATAATTTTTTAAATGCCAATGAACAAAACACCACAGCTGCTGAAAGACATTGGACTGTGGAATGAACTATTGAACTAAACCAGCCTGTTTATATTAAGGATATTCTAACATCAGAATGGAGAATGGGAAATGTGTTACGCTGGGGGAGGGGCTATGCCTATGTTTCCACAGGAAAAGAAAAGCTGTGGGTCCCTTCCAAGTTGATAAAAATCAGACATGACAAAGGGAGACCTCCTGAGGACCTTGGCAACAGAGAAGAAAATGGAGACTAACCCAATCAACAAAATAGGCGATGTATATGTAGTAATGTTTATGTCTCTGTATATGGAGACAGCTCTGGAACTGGCTGAGACTAAAATGTCTATAAACAGCCATTAACACTTATTGGGTGTTACATACCATCCTTTACGAGGACATGGATACACAGTTACATTTTAGTTTGACCAAGTGATCAAGCTAATCTGAGGAAAGGCAGTCAGATGTCTTTCTTTATTGATCTTCATTGGCCAATATGTGCCCCCTGCATGCTCTGTGTGAATGTCTTTACCTGTTTACTTGTTGCTTTTAAGTTTTGTATACTATAGGGATGAAAGAAGAGAAAGACAGCCCTGAAAAGATTCATACACCAGGATGCTGAGATTTGGGAACTTCCATTCCAGCTTCACACTTGACTCTATTTCAACTACATCAAAGACTTGCTTCCAGAACTCTACTTGCCTCTCCAGCCTTTCAGAATGTCATGGTCAAGATGTCATCTGACATAGAGGCACGGACTTTCTCAAAACATAGTGACTGGAAGGCAAATAATGCCAGCTAGTTTTCAAAATTTCCCTTTGGGCCCCCAGATGGGAATTCTTCGCCCCAATTCAGCTGGAAGCAGACAGGAGACAATCATCGTCCCAGTTCCTTATGTGGGGTGGATGGTTATGGTTATTTTAGGAATTATAGATATGTTATAATTTTAGGGATACGTCACAAATGTAGCTTTGGTCAGGGAGGAAACTAAAGAACTTAAACTCAGGAATTTCTACCTTTCCTTTCCTCTTCTCTATCCTTCATTCTTAGGTAAAGGAGAAGTGGGTGGAAAAGAAAAGGGGGATAAAGTAATATCATAGAAATTATAGAAATAGACAAATAGGGATTGGTGAGAAAATGTACTTTTAAGCAAAACATTACATAGCCAGATCTTACATTGGTAGAATTCTTTATAATTGATGCAAAGTCTATTGGTTCAGAATTTAGTTGATGTAAATTTAAGGTTTTCATTGGTATGAATTTACTATTGATATAAAACTGGGATTAAAATTGTTACTCCCATGTAGGCATTGTGCCTATATAACACATTTAAGAATACAAGGCTTAGCCCCAGTCCTTCTATAACTGCTAGTATAAACTGCTTTTAGATGATTAAGTAATACAAGTTAAGGGCCAGATAGCAAACTAGTGGTTATGAATTAGTTAAAAGAGTGTTCCTGAAGCCGGGGCGGTGGTGGCCCACGCTTGTAATCCCAGCACTTGGGAGGCAGAGGCAGGCGGATTTCTGAGTTAGAGGCCAGCCTGGTCTACAGAGTGAGTTCCAGGACAGCCAGGGTTATACAGAGAAACCCTGTCTCAAAAAACAAAAAAAAAAAAAAAAAAAAAAAAACCAAAAAACAAACAAACAAAAGAGTGTTCCTGAGCTATTTTGATTAGAAACAGCAGAGAATAGTCAAGGCTTAACAGTTCAGAGATGTCTTAGGTAGACAAATGGTCTTCAAAGGTGTCAGAAGTCCACAGAATATGTTTATTGACATTTCTTTATTAAAGATCATTTGACTAGAGACCTGTCTGCTCCTGACAGCACCCCTTTCTTGAATTCAGAGAAGAACTTGAGCATCAGTGGAGTTGCTTCAGTTGTGGTGAGACAGTCACCAGGCAAGAATTGCCTCATTTCATCTACAGACAAATACTGTCCAAAAAAAGGACACACTGCGGAATAGTCGACTGATAATCTCTGCCAAGACAGAGTAATCAGCCCTTCAAAATTCTGCATTACCAAGGTCTGTCAGATGATCCTGGGCCAGAAGGCTGAAGACTGATTCTCCAACGTTTTGGTGTATAGGGTCTGTCCAGGTGATCAGCAGTCTCTATAAATTGGCTGTTTTAGAAGCTATATTTTGTGCTTCTCATACTTTCAGGTAATATTAGTCATTCTTGGATTTCTGATGGGGTTGAAGACTAATAGTCTTATAGCCAGTCCAAGCTGGTTAGCATTTAGAAAGATAATACAGATTTGAGAGGATGGTTTTCAGGTGGGTTACAGTCTAAAGTGTACTTGAGTCAGGTGTAGAATTATAAGCCTTTTAAGTTCCAATAGATGACAGGGGTACTACTTAATTGATAAAAAATGATTGACTGGGTGTTAGGTCTATCCTGTATGCTATATATTACAAAATGGTAATAATTGTGCTCAATTGATGTCTGAGATAAAAGAGTCTTTTTAATTGGACAGAAAGGGGGAAATGTTGTGGATAGCCCTGGGCTCGTACTTCGATGTTAATTCCGTTCCTCAGAGGGGCTGCAGATGAGGAGTTACCTTGTGAACCGTCTCCCCACCTTGACTTTTCAAATAAAGGCTTGAGCCAATTATTGGGCAGGAGGAAAGTGGGAGGAGCAGAGTCTAGGGGAGGAGCTACGGGGTATAAAACAGGAGAAGAAACGGAGAAGAGAGAAGGAGAAACGAAGAGAAGAAACGGGGAGAGAGAAATGGTTAAAGAGAACCGGAGAAGCGGCAGGGAGAGAAGCTCGGGGCCTAGAGAAACTGCAAGTTGTATGGGATAAAATACATCTGGGCTCAGTGGCCATCTGGGCTCAGTGGCAAGACTCTGTCTCTGAACAAAATCAACAAAGGCTTGTGAGTGTCTTTCCTTTGAAAAGGGCTGGCAAGGTGTGGAGAGACGGCTCAGGGGTTGAGAGCTCCCTGCTCGTTCTTGAGGACTGGAGTTCACATTCCAGAGCCTGTGTCCCCCAAATGCCTGCTGCCCCAGCTCCAAGGGATCTGTTTTGCTTTTCTGGCCTCTGCAAGCTCACAGAAGTTGGCACAGGAACAGACAGACAGACAGATTGACACACACACACACACACACACACACACACACACACACACGACATAAACGCTTCAAGCAAGGAAAAAACCAACATCTTTAAGACTTTCTTTTAGGTCTGTCTGTACGTGTGTGTGTGTGTGTGTGTGTGTTTCTGTTTGTGGGGACGTGTCCTGGGGATCAAAACCAGATCCCCCTCATGCTAGGCAAGTGCTCTATCATTGACCCCTTGACTTTTAAAAAGACAAATGTGATTATTTTAACTTCTCTTACTTCTGGAATCGACCAGATTTGTCTTTCCTATTATCTAAGTATTTTATTCAAAACTAGCTCCAGCCTGAATCTTTGTGTGGTGAGCCTTCTCAGGCTTGCTATGAATGATGGGATTTTTTTTTTTATAAGTCATGGTCTCACAGTTGAATGAAAGTTCAACTGGATGTGAAATCCTAGGCTTTAAAATTCTTTCTCTTCAATTGTTCGAAAATGAGGCTCCATTGTCTTTTTGTCTCCGTTCCTGCAACTGAAGAATCGACAGAAAGTACATTCTTTGTCTCTTCAGTTCACTCTGTTCTTCGTTTGTAGGACTGAAGATTGGCAATCTGGTCTTCTTTATTTTGGCTGTGTGTGTTTGCGTGTGTGCACACACTGGGCGTGCATGTGCCCAAGCATGCAGACATGGAGACCACGGGTTGGTGCAAGATGTCTTCTCTTGCTACCTCACTTTTTGAGACAGAGTCTCTCAGTGGACCTAGAGCCAACAGTTCAGCCACGCTGGTTGGCCAGCGAGCTCCAGGGGTTAGCCTGTTTTCCAGCTGTCAGCACTGGGGTCATAGTCTGGAGCTGTCATGCCTAGCTTTTACATTGGTGTTGGGGACCCAAACTTGCTCTTCAAGTTTACACAGAAAATACCTCAGCCCAAATCTATTTCCCCCTCTTCTTGCTGATATTCTTTTCTTTCCTTTCTTTTTCTTTTCTTTTTTTTTTTTAAGCTTTAATTTAAAAAAATGCATTTATGTGTAGCTGGATATGGCAACCCAAACCTTTAATCCCAGCGCTTAGGGCACAGAGGCAAGCAGATCTCTGTGAGTTCAAGGCCAGCCAGGTCTACATAATGAGTTTCAGGACATCCAGGGATATGAAGAGAGACCCTACCCCCCCTCCCCACCCCCACACCCCCAAAAGGAATTTATGTGTGTGTGTTTACATGTGCACTAAGTGTGTGCAGGTACCCGAGGAGGAAGATGGTGCTGGATCCCCTGGAACTAGAGGCTCAGGCAGTTTTGAACTGCCGGATGTGTTTAGAAACAGCTCAGGCCATGTGAAACCGACAAGAGCTCCCAGCCCCTGCTGCCGACATTCCTAAAGTATACTGCTGTTAGCAGGCAAGGTGGCGTGTGCCTATAATGCTGGCTATTTAGGAGGCAGAGGCAGAGGATCACTTAGAGCACAGGTTCAAAACCACACTGGATAGCAGCAGTCTCTGTCATCCTTAGTCTCCTGTAGGTTCTCTCTCTGCCTTTTTCTGTTTTTCTGTCTTCGTCTCTGTCTGTCTCTGTTTTTGTTGTTTGTTGTTTTAGACAAGGTATTATATATCTCAATCTGGCCTCAAACCTCTGACTCCAAATGTAGCAGAGGATGACCTTGAACTGACCCTCCTGTCTCCCCTTCCCAAGTGCTGGGATTATAAACATGAGCCTCCGAGCCTGGCTAAGCCTTAGCTCTTAAAAAAAAAAAATCCCCCCACTCCCCTACCCCACCCCTGCCTTGAAAGATGGCTCAGCAGTTAAGAGCACTGACTGCTCTTCCAGAGGTCCTGAGTTCAATTCCCAGCAAGCACATGGTGGCTCACAACCGTTTGTAATGGGATCTGATGCTCTCTTCTGGTGTGTCTGAAGACACAGTGTACTCACATACATAAAATAAATAAATCTAAGAAGAAAGATTTTTACCCATTATGATTTCTGTCAGTGGTTTTCTTCATGCCCGCTCTTTGGCTGCTATGGTCCATGTCCATCTGAAATCTGCCATCTCGCTTTAATTTTTGGTGAATTTATTTCCAATGATCCACATCCTTGTGCTTCGTCCTGCGAACACGGTATTTACACGAAGAGAGGAATTAGGTGCTACATAACTGACCTTAAATAAGAGTACCCTGGTCTGTTGGTAGCGGTGGCACAAGCCTTTAATCCCGGCACTTGGGAGGGAGAGGCAGGCGGAGCTCTGTGAGTTCAAGGGCAGCCTGGTCTACAGAACAAGTCCCAGGATCTCCAGGGCTAAACAGAGAAACCCCATCTTGAAAACCAACAACAAAAGACCAAAAAAGATTAAAGGGATGGTAAATAAAACTGAGGATGGTATTTACCTTCAGCTGGGGGGCGGGGAGGGAAATCCCAAAGAAGTAGAGGCACTCGGGTCCCGATGTCTGACCACCACAAGTGTGCCATGGCAGCCAGTGTGAGTGCACATGAACATATGTGCACACACACACACACACACACACACACACACAACTTTGGCCTCCTTGGGGTTTTTACCTCGTAGATCTCCATTATCCTCAAGGCAGGAACATGGCAGCAAACAGGCAGGCATGGTCCAGGAGGAGCTGAGAGTTCTACATCTTCATGTGAAGGCTGATATAGCAGAACACGAACCTTGTAGATCTCATCCTGGCCAGCTCACAAGGTACCATACTAAACGGGTTCCTTTGAGCACACAAAGGAGAAAATGTGCTAGAAAACCAAAGCCAGGAGTGTTGCTGTGATTACAGTGCTGGAAGCAAATCACAGGTTTGACTTACACTTATGGGGTGAGGGTCAGTGAGCCCCGAGGCAGGGACCCCTGGGGTCTGCTGTGGTACATGCCCACTGCAGACTTCTATTTCTCCCGGTTAGAGTATGTGCTCCAGTGGCTCTTCCATGTGGCTCTCGACGGTGCCTTAGTTGCTTTTCAGGTTGTCGTGATAATCGATCATCATGTTGTGATAGTCCCTCACGGCAGAGGAGCCTAAATGGCAGGAGTTTGAAGTGGCTGGCCACATTGCATCCACAGCAGAAGGCAGAGAGAATCGTGAATGTTTGTGCTTACCCTACTTCCTCCTCCTTATATAGTCCAGGATTCCCAGCACAGGGAATGGCACCACCCACAGTGGGCGTGTCTTCCCGTCTCAATGAACCCAATCCACGGGACCCCTCATAGGTCTGCTCTATAGGTCACGTTCCGTTGACAATTGAGAGTGGCCACACAGGAGGTAGGGCAGTTTAGAGCCCAATGGTCAGAAACTGTGTTTTGTCCTCCCGGTTTACTGGCAGTACCCATGGACGGCGTATAAAGCTCTTTCTTCTGCCTCAGAATTTTGCCACTGTCATCTTGTATCCCACGCTGGGGAAAAAATAGCTGGAGATGTAGTTCGGTGGTGGTATGCTTGTCCAGCAAGCGTAAGATACCCGGAATGACAGCCAGTATCAGAGGAGGTGGTCAAAGCTGATGTTCACAGCTGGGTGTGGTAGTGCATGTCTGTAATCCCAGCACTCTGGAAGTAAAGGCAGAAAGATATGGAGTCCAAGGTCATTCTGGGTACATAGCAAGGAAAGCCTGGGGTATTTGAGACCTTGTTTCAGCAACCAAACCAAACAATAAAAGGCCAGTCAATGAGGTTAGTCTAACCCATGTCCTTTTTCAGGCATTCTGGTTTTTTTCCCTTCCCTTCCCTACCCTCCCTTTCCCTCTCCTTTCCTTTCCTTTCCTTTCCTTTCCTTTCCTTCCTTTTCCTTGATTTTATGAGACAGGGTTCCTCTGTGTAGCCCTGGCTGTCCTGGTACTCTATCAGTATACTAGTCTGTTTTTGTTATAGTTTTTTGTTTTGTTTTGTTTTGTTTTGTTTTGTTTTGTTTTGTTTTGTTGAGACAGGGCTTCTCTGTGTAGCCCTGGCTGTCCTGGAACTCACTCTGTAGACCAGGCTGGCCTCAAACTCTGAAATCCGCCTGCCTCTGCCTCCAACTGCTGGGATTAAAGGCATGTGCCACTACTGCCTGGCTGTTTTCCCTTTCTTAAAGACTTCTATTTTAAATTAAAAACAATTTTTTATTTGTGTATGTGCATGTGCACACACACACAGGCACAAGCATGCTTGTGGTGATCAGACATCTAGGAGCTGTTTTCCTCTCTCTTCTTCTGTCTCTCTCTGTCTCTGTCTATCTGTCTGTCTCTCTCTCTTTCTCTCTCACACACACATGCACACAGATGGTAGCACCATGACACAAGGGTAGAGGTCAGAGGACTACCTTTAGGGGTCAGTTCTCTCTAGGATAGGTCCAGGGACCAGACTCAGGTTTGGGGCTTAGTGGTAAGCAGCTTCTAACACTGAGCCCCTTCCATGGTCCAGAGTCCTATTTTTAATATGAACTGTCAGTGTACAATACTTAAATATAGACCATTTATTTGTTTAGCTTCTTTCTTCTCATAACTGACAAGTAAAAATTGAATATATTTATGGTGATCAACCTGATGTTTACACATACAGTTGTACCTCACAGTGGCTAAATCAAGCTAATTAACATCTGTGTGAGAACATTAGAACCTGCCCTTAGCCGTTGGCCAGCCCACAGCACTCAGTCATGACAGTCACAGTGTGTGCACTGCACTCAGTTGTGACACAGTCACAGTGTGTGCACAGCACTCAGTTGTGACACAGTCACAGTGTGTGCACAGCACTCAGTTGTGACAGTCATAGTGTGTGCACTGCACTCAGTTGTGACCCAGTCACAGTGTGTGCACAGCACTCAGTTATGACAGTCACAGTGTGTGCACAGCACTCAGTTGTGACAGTCACAGTGTGTGCACTGCACTCAGTTGTGACACAGTCACAGTGTGTGCACAGCACTCAGTTGTGACACAGTCACAGTGTGTGCACAGCACTCAGTTGTGACAGTCACAGTGTGTACACAGCACTCAGTTTTGACAGTCACAGTGTTGCTCTCTTGACCCTGGAGTTCCTGCCTCCGTCTCACTGATAGTCTCTACCCTGTGGCTGTTATCTCCCCAATGCATCCCCACCCCTGGCTGCTCTAGCCCTTGGAAACTACTGTACTCTATGTTTCTCTGAGGTAGACATTTTTATTACTTTTGAGTTGGCTTATGCAACTTTGTCTTACCGTGCCTGATTTATTTCACTTATGGTAATGTCTTCCAGGTTAACTTTGGTTGCTGCAAGGGTGAGCTCTCCCCCCTCCTTTTTTTAAATTTGTGTTTTTAATTTAAAAATTTTTTTGCAAGGGTCTCACAGTGCCCAGCCTGGGCTCCAACTTCCCATGTGGCAAAGAATGACCTTAAACTTCAGATCCTTCTACTTCTGCTCACAAGTACTAGGAAGGTGCAGTACTGAACCACCCATATAGCCAGCCCTAGTTGTCTTTTATTAATTAATTTGAAAATGTGTTTGTGGGGCTGGAGAGATGGCTCAGCAGTTAAGACCACTGATTGCTCTTCTGAAGGTCCTGAGTTCAAATCCCAACAACCACATGGTGACTCATAACCATCCGAAATGAGACCTGAAACCCTCTTCTGGTATACCTGAAGATAGCTTCAGTGTACTTAGATATAATAATAATAATAATAATAATAATAATAATAATAATAAAAAATCTTTTAAAAATGTGTTTGTATATGTACATGGGTATATGTGTGTGCATGTGTGTAGGCAGGAGGCTGCTGTGGATTGTAGTCTATTCTCCATCTTTTGTTTTTTTAAATATTTATTTATTTATTTATTTATTTATTTATTTATTGTATGTGTGTCTGTCTGTCTATGTGGGCCATATTGTTCTCCACCTTTGTTTTTTTTTTTACATTTATTCATTCATTCATTTTATTGTGTATGTGTGTGTTTGTGTGTGTCTGTCTGTCTGCCTCTCTGTCTTAGTTAGGATTTTATTGCTACAAAGAGACACCAGGACCTTGGCAAACTCTTGGAGTTTCTCTGTATAGCCCTGGCTGGAACTCACTGTGTAGACCAGGCTGCCCTTGAACTCAGAAATCCGACTGACTGCCTCTGCCTCTGAGTGCTGGGATTAGAGGCGTGCACCACCACTGTCTCGGCGACTCTTATAAAGAAAACCTTTTAGTTGGGGCTGGCTTAGAGTTCAGAGGCTTAGTCCATTATCTCCATGGCAGGAAACATGGTGGCACCAGGCAGACATGGTGCTGGAGAGGTAGCGGAGAGTCCTATGGATCGAAGGTAACAGACATTGTTTGATATGATCCAACTCAATGTCTTTTCTATTTGAGCTCCTCTTAGTCTAATGTATTACTTGCTGAACTTGTTAATATGACGTGTATGAATATTATTAACTGTTTGCCATATGTAATATGGTGGAGGAAGCACAGGATACTCTGGGGGGACCAAAGCCACAACTTCCATCTTTAACTCCTCTTCGTCCTGTGAGTTGGTGGTATCCAAGGGCAACACCCTGCTTTCTGAGTTCTGGTGTCTTCCTGGCCACTCCTGGCAGCAGGCATGGCAGGGTAGGGGAAGAGAGGGCATGTCTCCTGCTTCCTCTGCAGTGACTCCCCCAAACACCTTCCAAGTTCCGCGAATTTTCCTGTCTCCAAGCTCAGAGCCCCAGAGAAAGATTTGGCTCAAGGGCAGTCTGCTCCTGTGATCTCTGAGGTTCCCTTCTGTCCAGGCTCTGCTCCTGACTCTTCGCAAGGGCATCTGGGATTTGTTGGCATTTTAGAAGACTCTTTGTTTTCCAGTCTCTCTCTCTCTCTTTCTCTCTCTCTCTCTCTCTCTCTCTCTCTCTCTCTCTCTCTCTCCTTCCCTCCCTCCCTCTCCCCCTCCCTCTCTGTGCCTACTTCATATCTACTTCAATAACTATAATTCGTATCTGTGAAAGGCATGGTCAGCCCCATTTGAAGTTTCTAAACCTTCTTTTAGGAGTCTCTCTAGACAAATGGCAAAATTGTAGTTAAAGTTTTATAGTTAAAAGATTCCTTTTCAGCCAGATATAGCAGTGCACACCTGTAATCCCAGCACTTAGGAGGCTGAGACAGAGGGACAAGGCGAGCCTATTCTATGCCGTGAGACTTATTTGAAAAAACAAATCTATCCACAAGGACTGGGGTTGAGGATGGGGCTCAGCTGGTGGGGCACTTGCTTAGCTTGCACGAAGCCCTCTGAAGCCCTCAGTTTAATCCTCAGCCCCTTGTAAAAAAACCCAGTTCTGTGGTACCACCTAGAGCAGTCTGGAGGAATCAGGAGGAGCAGAAGTTTAAGGTCATCTCCAGTGAGTACTAGGGTAGCCTGGGGTACCTGAGACCCTGTTTTTGTCTAAGACTTTTATTATTAGCCGAACCTTATAGCACTTCTCTGCCATGGTCATAGTCCTAAGTCTTACCATACAACACTTAAAATGAAAAAAAAAAAAGTCTTCCAGGTGTCTTAGGGTTTTAGAGTAGAAGTTTCTATGTCATGTGATGCAGACTCACATGGTGTTTTGCTGAGGAAGACATGTGATGTTTGGAGAGAGCATAAATAGAACTCACAGAAAGTGATGGCACTCTTGCATTGTTAGCCTTGCAGTACCTCCTTGGTCTTGTGTCTTTGCTAATCTTTACTCTCTTGAGAGAGGCACAGCAGAGAACTTCCCCAGCGGGTCCTGGTGGCTCCTGCTGACTCATGCTGGATCAGCGGAGGCCTGGTGGTTTCTGCTGGATTGTGCTACTGCTGCTGATTCCTGTTTGGTATCCTCACTCATCTGAGCTGGACTGCTAATGTCCTGACAAACGGAGATCACTCCAAGAACTACTTTTTTTTTTTTGGTTTTTCGAGACAGGGTTTCTCTATGTAGCCCTGGCTGTCCTGGAACTCACTCTGTAGACCAGGCTGGCCTCGAACTCAGAAATCTGCCTGCCTCTGCCTCCCAAGTGCTGGTATTACAGGTGTGCACCACCACTGCCCGGCCCTTTTTTTTGGTTTTTTGAGACAGGGTTTCTCTGTGTAGTCCTGGCTGTCCTGGAACTCACTCTGTAGACCAGGCTGGCCTCAAACTCAGAAATCTGCTTGCCTCTGCCTCCCAAGTGCTGGAATTAAAGGCGTGTGCCACCACAGCCGGGCAAGAACTACTTCTAAACAGGTCCACTTGTCCTATTTACCATCTTTCCCCCACTACCTTTGGATGATGGGCTAGAAGAGAACCCTTATTTAAAAAAATCTAAGCCTACTGGGTTTCTATTGCTGGGAAGAGATACCATGACCATGGTAAATCTCTTAAAGGAAAGCATTTAACTGGGGCTGGCAGTTTAGAAGTTTAATCCATTGTTATCATAGGAAGCATGGTGGCACAGAGTGCTGGAGTCCAACATCTGGATCCATAGGCAGCAGAAAGAGTAAGGTGCTGGGCCTGGCCTGAGCATCTGAAACCTCAGAACCACTCCATTGATGCACTTCCTCCAGCAAGGCCACGCCTCCTGCAAGGCCACGCCTCTACAATGCCACGCCTCCTACTAGAGCCACTCCCTAGGAACCTGTTAGCCATTTTCATTCAAACCACCACACCCGGGGTTAGAGAGGGGGCTCATTTGGTGAGAACTCTGGCTTTTCTGAGCAGTTTGGTTCCCAGCTTCTACATCTTACTGCCTGTAAGTTCCGTTTCAGAAGATCCAGTGCCTTCTTCTGGCATGGGTGGGTGCCCACACACTCATGGCATACACTCATACAGACATAAAATAAAAATAAATTGAAAAGAAATTTACAAAAAAAGTTCTTTTTTCTTGGAATAGCAATGTAGTAAGATTTATAGCTCAGAAAAGATCAAAGTCTCTCCAAGCACATGTACTCTCAACATGACGTACCCCCTGCCTAGAGGGAGCAGAAGAGGCCCGTGGAGGAGAAATCTCAAGACTCACTCAAATCCATCATGGCCAAGGCTTACATTTCTTTGGGACTGGCATGTGTCTTACAGTCAGTGCTGCTTAGAGAGCCGCTATGACTGGCAGCTGTTGTCTGCACACAGGCAAACTGGATCTGGGCTCTTTCTGTCAATGACTTCCGAAGGATTTTAAAAAATACTGGGTCAGGGAGAGCAGTCAGATGGCTCACCGGGTTAAAATGAAAGGGTTAACTCAGACTTTGGAAAGGTCATGGAACACTGGCCCCTCCCAGAAGGGAAAGGCTAAATTATATTCCTCAGACCACAGGATGGTCCCTGCGGCTAGGGAAGGCCCAGAGTCCGTTGGCCTCCTACCTCATCCCCTAACAACCAATTAGCTTAAAGGTAACACTGTTCTGCCAATCACGTTGTGCCTGATGGCGGCTGCCGGAGGACTGTATAAAGGCCCATGCAGCCCCGATGCATGTGGTTGTTCTCCCCATGTGCAGGGCGGCCCCAGCGTGCTGGATTGAATAAAACTCCTCTCCCTTTTTACATCAATTCCCATCTCCACGTGGTCCACTCAGGGGTCCCTCCGGTAAGTTAAGACTCCCCCGAGTCTTACAAAAACACCTCCTGGGTTAGTTTAATTCCCAGAACTCAGAAACCTCAGTGGAAAGCAAGAACTGATTCTTGAAAGCTGTCCTTTGACCTCTGACCCCTGACCTCCACACACACACATTGTGTGGCATGCGTGGGCTCACAGCCCCAGCCTCTCACACATATATACAGATAATAATAAATTAAGTTCAATTTTTTTAAAGGTTATGGGGTGTGCAGTTGAAAAGCTTGCAGAATGCACACCAACAGCTTGGGGGGAATTCTGGAAGCAGTGGTGGAGTACTGGGTTAAGAGGTTTCTTCCTGTGTCAACAATACTTGGAACACACAGGCACTCACACTGTGGAGGAAGAGCGGTCATGACCAACTCAGAGTTGAAAAGGAATTCAGAAATAAATTTGCCTCCGCACCAGGCTGTTCTTTAAGGAAGTTTTAGTAATAACTGCCAATTTATTTCCCTTTTTACCTATGCACAAGAGTGATGTATGATAAAAATATATGCTTAAGTAAGTCTAAAAAAAGAGCCTTTCAGTAAATTCTAACCAAAATCCTAAATAAGAACTCATTGTTCATGGCTTCGTTGGCAGCTTGGTTTTTGTCCTTAGGAGGATCTAAAACAGGAGCTCGGCTCGCGGATGATGGGAGCGGCTTGGGCGAGGTGGGAAGTGGGGTGGAGAATCGGGAAGCCGTGGAGTATCGGGAAGCCGTGGAGAATCAGGAAGCCGTGGAGTATTCCGAGTACCCGGCGTCCACATCCGGAACGGAATTGTGAAGCGAGACATTCACCTTGCAAATGGCTGCTTGTCCTAAGAGTCCTCAGCTTTCCCACAAACCGATTGGGGGTGGAGGTGCAGAGTCCGCTTTTGAACGGAAAAGATGGCCCTTGTAGGAGTGCTGGGGGAGGGGAGGAGACGCAAGCCAGAAGCAGAATCAAGGGGTCTCCCCGAAGAGGTGGGCTCTCTTCCCACTCGCGTCCCCGGGAGGAGGCTGCCACCAAGAATGCCCTGTCCCTTTCTGGGATGTTCTCTGTAACGTCCCAGATGGATGAAGGACTCACCTATAGGCAGGCCATCCTGAAACTGTGTGTGAGGGTTCATTGGATCCCTGCGCAGACTCACTACCAAGTCCTTTGGCCAGCTTGCCCCTGGTTGGAAAGCAGCCAACCTCTTTTTTTTTTTAATTAAATTAAATTAATTTTTGGGGGGGGGATTTTTTGAGACAGGGTTTCTCTGTGTAGTCCTGGCTGTCCTGGAACTCACTCTGTAGACCAGGCTGGCCTCGAACTCAGAAATCCGCCTGCCTCTGCCTCCCAAGTGCTGGGATTACAGGCGCGTGCTACCACGCCCGGCTTTAAATTTAATTTTTTGAAGATTTATTTTATTATATGTAAGCACACTGTAGCTGTCTTCAGACAGGCCAGAAGAGGGCATTAGATCTCATTAAGGATGGTTGTGAGCCACCATGTGGTTGCTGGGATTTGAACTCAGGATCTTTGGAAGAGCGGTCAGTACTCTTAACTGATGAGCCATCTCTCCAGCCCCTAATTTTATTTTTTTTATGTATTCACCTTACATCCCACTCACTGTCCCCCTCCCACACTCCTTCCCCCAGCAGCAAACCTCTAACTGCCGATCTCTGGAGCCCATACTTAGTATTATTTATTTATTTATTTATTTATTTATGCTTGAGACAGGGTTTCCCTGTGCAGCCCTGGCTGTCCTGGAATTCACTAGGCTGGCCTCAAACTCAAAAGATCTGCCTGTCTCTGCCTCTGGGATTAAGGACCACCACTGCCTGGTGAGTTCAGTCCTCAGAATCCACACGGTGACAAGAGAGAACTGACTCTGGCAAGCTGGGCTCTGACCTTGGCACTGTGTGTCACAGTGTACACGTGCAAGCGTGTGCACACACATACACATACACATACACGCACATAGGACATCCCAAATAAATATTAAAAGTAAAAGTGAAAATGATTTAAAATCAATTAAAAATTTAAAATAGAATAAACTTTAAAAAATGTCAACTTAAATTGCATTTTAATTGTACAATAAGTAGAAATAAATGTGGGTACATTTGATGATGGTACCATTTATATATTAAAAATAGATTCTAGAGAATTCATCAAACACAAGCAGTTATGATTTTGAATGGAATAGAAACCTGCTTCTGACGTTCTGCTCCTCTGAGATCATCTGCTTCTCCATCCGGTACTAAGACAAAGCTGGAAATCTGGCCCGTGTGTGCCCAGATGCCCAGGCACCCATACAGACGATGGCTGCCCCATCTGCAGAACAGGGAAACGTGGGAGGCCCTGAGCCGTGCTCAGGAGTCACGCTAGTCGCTTCTTGTTTTACCACTGCTCTGGGGAAAGGGTCCCGCCCCTGCTAAGGCATCCTATAAAGACAACCAGGCTCTGTGTGCAGTACGACGCAGAGATCTTCGGGGATCTGCACCTTAGGAGGTCGGTGTCTCAGGCACCTCTGGAAAGAGCCACAGTTTCCCTTGACTGAGGTGGGTCCAGTAGGCAGGCTTCTGTTTCACGAAGTTGTTTAACCCTTTTTCTGGAAATAGAGATTATTGTTTAGGTCTCTGAGGAAATCACCCATACCGGGTGAGCAGCAGGAAGGACCGAGTGAAGAGGGCACTGCTAAGAATAACATGGAAAGAAGACCCGAAAGTCATGGGGACACCGTTAGGGGTTCCTGGCTTCAAATGGCAGACAAGCTACTGTCCCTTCCACTCTGCCGTAAGGAACAGGAAACCAACATATGATGCTGTCCCAAAGGTCCCGATTGTCTGACTGACCCAAGTGTAGAAAGAAGCTTCTAGATCGAATGGACAAATACGGGGACTTATGCTACTGGTTATCGGAACATCACATTTAACAACAAAAGTCAAACAGTGTGGTCCTGCTGTTTTAGACAGTGGGTCAGAATGAAAACCTTGACGGACTGGACTATCAAGATGGCTTGACGCGGAGAGGCACTTGCCACTAAAGCTGATGATCTGAGTCTACGACTTTTTTATTTAAGAAAATTCATGGGCATGCAGTGGTTGAAGCAAGGAGACTTAAAACAAGAAGCCTTTGGTAGTAAACAGCAAAGGCCCCTTCAGCAGGCTCTTTCCCAGGAGCTAAATATGCGGTCTGCAGAGGAGCCCATTCCCCCACGGCCCCATCAACCGGGAGGTTTATGAGTTTTTAAATCCTTCCGAAAAAAATTCTGTTCCTCTGATGTTCAAATTTACATTGCTCTGATTATAACTGAGATGGCACATTAAGATGTTTTCCTAGTTTTAAAAAAATTAGCTAGTTTTTAATTGAAAAAGCAACTCATGGACATGGCAAAAATATCAAACAGCATTAAAAAAAAAATTGTCCTATGAAACACAAGTCTTTTTTCAGGCCTGGCGTCCATGTGCCCTGGACAACCACCATATTCAGGGTCTAAGAAATGTGTGTGTGTGTGTGTGTGTGTGTGTGTGTGTGTGTGTGAGAGAGAGAGAGAGAGAGAGAGAGAGAGAGAGAGAGAGAGGGAGAGAGAGAGAACGTTGTGTGTCGTGTCGAGGCTGGAGGACACCTTCAGGCTTCCTCCTCGGGAGTGCCGTCCAATAGCCAGATCGTTGAGCTTCAGGCTCAGTAGGAGATGCTCAGAAAAGGTGGAACGTGATTGAGGGGACAGAGGGGCTGCTGGCTTTTTGTTCTGTTTTTGTGTTATGGGACAGGGACCCATTATGTAGCCCTGGCTGTCCTCAAACTCACTTCATGGACCAGGCTGGCCTTTAACTCACAGAGATCCGCCTGCCTCTGCCCCCTGAGTGCGAGGATTAAGGGCGCTCCTCCCAGCTCACTCTTCCTGTCTCTTCCGTGCGCACAGACACATCCGACCTGACAACTATACAGAATAGACACCTGTTATAATTTGTATATGCTCGGCCCAGGATGTGGCACTACTAGAAGCTGTGGCCTTGTTCGAGTGGGCGTGGCCTTGTTGGAGTAGATCACTGTGGGCGTGGACTTTAAGACTGTCATCTAGCTGCTTGGGAGCCAGTATCTTCTTGAAGCCTTCAGATGAAGACGTAGACCTCTCAGCTCCTCCTGCAGCATGCCTGCCTGGATGCTGCCATGTTTCTACCTTGATGATATGGACTGAACCTCTGGACCTGTAAGCCAGCCTCAGTTAAGTACTGTCCTTTATAAGACTTGCCTTGGTTATAGAGTCTGTTCCCAGCAGTAAAACCCTAACTAAGACAACACCCCAACATCTCCATATACATGAATTTTATTTATTTATTTAAATCTCTCTCTTCTCCCCCCTCTACCCCTCTCTTGTGCGGGTGCATATGTGTGTGTGTGTGTGTGTGTGTGTGTGTGTGTATGTATGTATGTATGTGTGTATGTGCGCGTGCATGCACGTGTGTGATTACATATGTGTTTTCAAGTGCAAGCACCCAAGCATGTTAAAAGAGAGTGTCATGGCTGGTTTTGTGTGTCAACTTGACACACGCTGGAGTTATCACAGAAAAGGGAACTTCATTTGGGGCATTTTTTCAATTACTGATCAAGGGAGGGAGGGCCCCTTGTGGGTGGTACCATCTCTGGGCTGGTAGTCCTGGGTTCTATAAGAAAGCAAGCTGAGCAAGCCAGGGGAAGCAAGCCAGTAAGAAACATCCCTCCATGGCCTCTGCATCAGCTCCTGCTTCCTGACCTGCTTGAGTTCCAGTCCTGACTTCCTTTGGTGATGAGCAGCAATGTGGAAGGTGTGAACTCAATAAACCCTCCCCCCCCCAACTTGCTTCTTGGTCATGATGTGTGTGCACAAATAGAAACCCTGACTAAGGCAGAGCTTCAGATCATCTGGAGCTGGAGTGCAGGTGGTTGGGAGCTGCTTGACATGGGTACTGGTAACTAAACTTGGGTTCTCTGCAAGAGCCACGAGGCTCTTAATCTCCGAGGCATCTCTCCATTCCCCCAGTATTGGAGTGAGTTCTGTGCAGGCCTCCTGCCCACATCTGACCGCACTGCCTTCTGCACCAGCCCCTGCTTTCCTACCTAAGGCCACCAGCCACTGCTGCACCCCCCAGTACCCCAAGTTCTCTCCACTTCAAGCCCTTTGCCCCACCCCCAACTCCAACAGCACTCCTTAGGAAAGTCTTTCCTTACCACCCCAGTCTAAAGCAGCGCCCACCCCAGCCAACATCTTGGGGTCACATCCCTTGCTTGGGTTTCCTTTGTAACCCTAACTGCTGTCTGAGATGATCTCATGGCTGAGTCATCTTACCTGCTCATTGTCTATCTCTGGTACCAGGCTTTATGACCTCGAGGGTCTTACCATATATCTCCAGCACCCAGGAAGGCTTCTAACAGAGATGATGCTCCCTACCTCCCCCCCCCCCATAACTGGATGAATGAGTGAACACTGGGTCGAATGTCTTGGGTAGTGTGTGTGTGTGTGTGTGTGTGTGTGTGTGTGCGCGCGCGCGCGCGCTATTTTCTTTTTCTTTTCTTTCTTTTTTTTCCTTTCTCCTCCCTCCCCCCCCCAGACAGGGTTTCTCTGTATAGCCCTGGCTGTCCTGGAACTCACTCTGTAGACCAGGCTGGCCTCGAACTCAGAAATCCACCTACCTCTGCCTCCCAAGTGCTGGGATTAAAGGCGAGGGCCACCACTGCCCAGCTGTGTGCTGTTTTCTTTCTTTCTTTTTTAAAGATTTATTTATTTATTATATGTAAGTACACTGTAGCTATCTTCAGACACTCCAGAAGAGGGCATCAAATCTCCTTACGGATGGCTGTGAGCCACCATGTGGTTGCTGGGATTTGAACTCAGGACCTTCAGAAGAGCAGTCAGTGCTCTTAACCACTGAGCCATCTCTCCAGCCCTGTGTGCTGTTTTCAATACATGAAATACTTCACTACTGTGACTGTGCATGCACATACATTTGTCACATGATCCATGTCACTCTAAGTGAATCCATAAGTATTTGTCTTCTCTTTCCCCTCCCTTCTCATTTTTCCTCCCCCTCCCTCTCTTCCATTCATTTCTGTTTTTCTTTTCTTTTGACACAAGAACTTTTAATTTTTATTTTATTTCATGTGCATAGGTACTTTTCCTGCATGGATGACCACAGAGGGCAGAAGAGGGTATTGGATCCCCTGGAGCTGAACTTTGAGATGGTGAAGAACTGCCCTGTGGGTGGCATGACTTGAACCTAGATTCTTCTGGAAGAGTGGCCGGTGTTCTGAACTACTGGGCCATCTCTCCAGCCCCTCCATACTGGATCTTGATATGTAGCTCAGTCTGGACTAAAATCATTCTGTAGCCCAGGATGGTCTTGAACTTGTGATTTCCTTGTCTCAGCCTCCCAATTGCTGGGATTATAGGCATGCACCACCTGGCCCAATTTTTTTCTTTTGTTTTGGGTCTCTCTACAAAGCCTGTGCTCCCCCGGAGCCCACTATGCAGACTGGGCCGGCCCTGAACTCATAGTCATCCTCCTTCCCTGGCCTGTGCAATGGTGGGGTGACAAGGCCTGGCTCCACGGTATTTCTTTTCATTGTTATTTTGTGATGTGTTTAGCCAGTCCCTGGAGGATGGGCACCCAGGCTGGTTTTAGCATCTTGCTATTTCAAACAATACTCAACATACATACCATCTCCTACACAGTTATTTCTGTCTCTGGACATGAAAGAGTTGCTGAGTCAATGACATATGTGATTCAATTTTTAACAAACATTACTTAGTATCCCTTTGAAAAGTCAGATAGATTCCTGCATCTTCACCTAGAAAGGTACAGAAGAGTCGCTCTATTCTTGCTGTAACTAAATCTGTATTAACAAACCATCTGATCTTTACCAAACTGGGGAGGAATGAGTGAGAGCTCAAGTTTGACTTCACACAGGAAAAAGCAAATGTGTGGTTTACAAAACATGTTAAAAAATAGTGTTCCACCTAAGTGGGTGGTGCACACCTGCCATCCTGGCATGCTAAGGAGGATCAGGAGCTCCAGGGCAATGTGGACTACATGCATAGAGAGATCTTGTCTGTAAAATGAGGGCCAGCCTGGTCTACAGAGTGAGTTCCAGGACAGCTAGGGCTACACAGAGAAACCCTGTCTCGGGAAAAAAAAAAAAACCCAAACCAAACCAAACCAAAACAAAACAAAACAAAAAAAACAAAACAAGGGAGAAATTCTGAGCATGGTGGCATATATTAATCCCAAAGCTTGGGAGACAGAAGCAGGTGGATCTCTGAGAATTCAAGGCCAACCTGGACTACATAGTGAGTTCCAAGCTAGCCAAAGCTACCCAGTGAGATCCTGTCTCAAAAAGAAAAGGAAGTGATGACTGAGAATGTACCTCAGTTCGCAGAGTACTTGCTTAGCATACATGATGCACTGGGCTCGGTGTCTCATTAACTAGGCTTTGTGGTGTAGGAGTGCAACCCTAGCACATGAGAAGAGAGACAAAGTATCAGTAAGGTAGTTTGAACAGGTACGCCCACTGGAACTATTAGGAGGTGTGGCCTTGTTGAAAAAACTGTGTCACTGTGGGGCGGGCTTTATAAAGTTTCCTACACCTGAGCTCTGCCTGGTGTGGATTTGAGCCTCCTCTGCCCTTAGCTCAGGATATGGAACTCTCCCCTCCTCCAGGACCTGCACACTGCCGTGCTCCCTGCCATGAACTAAACCTCTGACACTGTCAGCCAGCCCCAGTTAAAGGCTTGCCTTTGTAAGAGTTGCCTTGGGGGCTGGAGAGATGGCTCAGCAGTTAAGAGCACTGACTACTCTTCCAGAGGTCCTGAGTTCAATTCCCAGCAACCACATGGAGGCTCACAACCATCTATCTGTAATGGGACCCAGTGCCCTCTTCCGGTATGTTGGAAGACAGCTACACTGTACCCATATAGATAAAATAAATGAATCTTTCAAAAAAGAAAAGAGTTGCCTTTTGGCCATGGTGTCTCTTCACAGCAGTGAAACTCTAAGACAATTAGAAATTAAAGTCATTCAGCTATATAATGAGTCTGAAGCTAGTATCTATGAAAGAATGATATTCAACTTCATTCAGAGTTAAGGATGCACAGACTCTAGGTGCAGAGATACCTCAGGAGATAACAGCTTATTGTACAAGCAAGAGGGCCGGAGTTCAAATCCCAAGCATCCATGTAAAAAGTTGGGGGTGGCAGCGTATACTCATGTGTATCTGTGTGTGTGTGTGTGTGTGTGTGTGTGTGTGTATATGTGTACTTGTATGTATGTGTATGTGAGTGTGATCACTGGGACTCACTTGCTGGGCACCAGCCTGGCCCCAGGCTTAGTGAGGGATTGTCTCAAGGGAATAAGGTAGAGAGAACAATACGGCAGAACATTTGATGTTGTTATTTGGCCTCCTACAGAGGTATATGCATAAGAGCATACAGTGGTGTACAGATACACACACACACACACACACACACACACACACACTGCACAAATTGAGCAGGCATGTATAATCATACAGTATATGGGAAGTTGAGGCAGGGGGATTTCTACAAATTCAAGGCTAGCCTCTGATATGTAGTATCAAATCAACCAAGAAAAGCAAGACCCTGTCTAAACACAACACAATATAACATAACGAAATAAAAAAACAGAATACAAAACAATAGAAACAAACATACAAAATAAGGGCTAAGGACCTGGCTCAGCGACAGAGCTCTTCCTGACAGGTCTGTAGGTCTGGGTTTGATCTCCAGCGCTCTATAAAGCAAGAGTGCCAACATATTCCTGGATTCTAAGTGCAGGAGGACCAGAGGTTCAAGGTCATGCTCAACTATGCAGAGTTTGAGGCCAGAATGGGCCAGAAGCTTGTTGTTGATAAAGCCAAACAACTAACAATCAAACCCCCTTTGGAGAGAAGGTTCAGTGGATAAGTGCACTGCTCTTGCAGGCCACTGGAGTTTGGTTCCCAGCACCCATGTCAGGTGGCTTGGAGCAGCCTGAATCTTGAGGGAATCTGATGCCCTCTTCTGGTCTCTGAGGGTGCCCGTATACACACACACACACACACACACACACACACACACACACTTAAAGATAAAATCTTTTTGTTTACAAAAGCTCTCTCATGTTTAAGCTATTAGACAATTCCCCCAACACATGTGCTTTCTTCTGAATTCTTTTTTTTTTTTCTTTCCCCGAGACAAGGTTTCTCTGTGTAGCCCTGGCTGTCCTGGAACTCACTCTGTAGACCAGGCTGGCCTCGAACTCAGAAATCCACCTGCCTCTGCCTCCCAAGTGCTGGGATTATAGGCATGTACCGCCACCGCCCAGCAGATTTATTTTTATTTATGTGTACAAGTCTATGTGAGTGTGAGTGAAGGCCACATGTGTGCAAGGATCAGTGGCCAGAAGATGGAATCTGATTCTTTGGAGCCAGAGTTACAGGTAGTTGTGAGCCGCCCTACATGGGTGCTGAGGACTGAACTCTGGTCCTTTGGAATAGTAGCAAGGGCTTAACCACCGAGCTATCTTACCAGTCGCATAGCTTCTTGTTTTAGTGGCACATCAGTTTTACTTCCTTAGCTATAGAGATTTGGCTGTTTTGATCTCTCTCTCTCTCTCTCTCTCTCTCTCTCTCTCTCTCTCTCTCTCAAAGATTTATTCATTTATTTTAGATGAGCACACTGTAGCTGCCTTCAGACACACCAGTAGAGGGCATTGGATGGTTGTGAGTCACCGTGTGGTTCCTGGGAATTGAACTCATGACTTCTGGAAGAGCAGCCAGTGCTCTTAACCGCTGAGCCATCTCTCCAGCCCTCTCTCTCTCTCTTTTCTTTTCTTTTCTTTTTTTTTTTTTTTTTTTTTTTTTGGTTTTCTGAGACAGGGTTTCTCTGTGTAGTCCTGGCTGTCCTGGAACTCACTCTGTAGACCAGGCTGGCCTCAAACTCAGAAATCCGCCTGCCTCTGCCTCCCAAGTGCTGGGATTACAGGCGTGCGCCATCATGCCTGGCTTCCTCTCTCTTTCTCTTATGCACAGTATCCCATGAATTCCAAGCTGGCTTTTAACTCATTTTTGAGTTCAAAGTTCAAAACTAGCTGAGGATGACTTCTAAGTCTCTCTGGGATCACAGGAGCGTACCGTCTTGAATGACTCTGTTTTGCAGTGTACCCAGCTGCCTCTGACATCCTTACAGTCATTGCTGATTCCGTCTACCTAGCTCATCAGGTGTCAAACCCTGCCAGAGCTTGGCATCCTGGTCTGGATGCCTCAAATGTCTAATGACAGCAAATACCCTCATCAGTTGCAAAGTCTAGCTCAAAGAGATCCGATGTACCTTAAATCTTCTGGACCCTCCTGAACAGGGCAGGTAGGGGTGACCCTGCAGGTCTTAGGGAGTAAATCTACTGCAGCACTCCTCAGAATCACTTCCTCAAGATGGCATCAGAGTAACTCTGACAGTTCACACTGATCTTCCTGCTCTAGGATTTCGGCCTTGACCACCCCGTGCCTCCAGCCCTGGTGTCAGCAGGGTGGAGAGTGGGACGGTAGGGCTGCCCTTCACCACACTCTGGAGTGTGATAGTTCTAGAAAGGCGGCTCCTTTGGCAGCCGTGTGCCCCTTACTACCAGATGCTGACCTGACTCTCCTCATGGCCTCCAGACACCAGAACTGGCTCCTAGCTATACTGCGAATGTCACTTTCCTCTTCCTTTTCTTCTACTTCTCCCCCCCCCCCACCCCCAGGGGTTGTCCATGTTGATACTAAAAGCTGGTTTATGAGCTAGAGACGTAGCTCAACTGGTAGAAGTGCCTGTAGAGCATGCATCAAGCACTTGGGTTGACCCTTCTAGAATTTGGGAGGCAAAGGCAGGCAGATCTCTGTGAGTTTGCGGCCAGCCTGGTCTATAGAGCAAGTATCAGGAGAACCAGGGCTATATAAAGAAGCGTTGAAAAAAAATAAAAAAACAAAACAACAATAACAAAGATGTATCTCTAGCTGGCATGGTACTCACCATTATAGCAGGCTGATCTTGAGCTCAGGGCAATCCTCCTGCCTCAGGCTTCTAAGTGCTGAGATTATGGGTGTCGGGGAAGCACACTCGGCCTTTAGTTATTATTTTAGAGACAGTATTGTAAAACTATTTTCTCTGATTCATACATTCCCTCTGGAACAAGGAGACAGCTCCTGGCAGACAAGAAGCTAATGAAATTTATAAGACTCAGGAAGCCGGGAAAGTTACAGGTTTTCCAAGGTTCCTTTGCAAGTATATCTAATCAGTAAGCAATTGCTAAGGGAGAGGAGACTCTGGTGGAGCTGACTGAAAACTGGACAGGCCACTCCAGGGACACAGTGTCACCCATGCTGGAGTGGGTTTTTCAGAGATGCGGTTATTTTGAGTCATTCAAGCTCCTGTAAGTTAACTGCCCACCCACACTCCTGTAAATAATTCCAACAAACTCCTAGATTCTCCAAGTTAGGCTTGGACGGAACCTCTTTTTGCCTGACATTGGTGTCTCTCCAGGAAAAAGTCACACAGTTCAGGGTCTCATCATATTGCTCAGGCTGACCTCAAGCTCCTGGCCTCAGCCAGTCAGTCCTCTTGCCTGGCTTAGTCAATGTTGTATCGCTGTGAAGAGACACCATGACCACGGCAAGACGTACAAAAGAAAACCATTTATTTGGGGTCTGGCTTACAGTTCAGAGGTTCAGTCTATTATCATCATGGTGAGGGGCATGGTGGCACACGGGTAGACAGAGTAGCTGAGGGTTCCACATCTGGATCCATAGGCAGCAGGAAGAGAGTAAGCCCCAGGGGCCTGGCCTGAATTTCTGAAGCCCCAAAGTCCACCCCTGTAACATACGTCCCTCAGTAAGACCACGCCTATTCCAACAAGGCCACAGTCCTAATCCTTTCAAATAATGTCACTCCCTATGAGCCTATGGGAGGTGGGGTGCGGCAGTCATTTCATTCAAACCACCTCAGCGCCTGAGCCTCCTCAGAGGCTGGGCTGTATGCTTAGCTAAAGCCTTAGCCGTTTCGATGGCACTTCATGCCAAGGGTTATTACCGCCTACTCACCATGAGGGGTCATGTTCCTGATGCCATCAGAACAGGAAGTAAGCCTGTTTTACAGTCCTCTTCTGAGAGTTTCCTTCCAGGGACCATCTCAAGGAAAAACGCGCATTGCCATGGCCATGCGTTGAGACGGCCAGCGTTGTTCCTCAGTGAAATCAATTTGTCACTGTAGAGAGCGGGACAGGCCTGGAGGAACGTGAGGCTGAGAGACATCGAAGTGACATTCAGCGTTGCCCGATCCAAGGCATATGATAGATTTTCTTTCCGAAGCAGGCGCCCCCATTTGCATTTATTGATGGTCTGTTGATGGATGGGCCCGGCCCGCCTTCTGGCATCTTATTTCATGTTCGGTTTGCGTCCCCTCCCGAGAGCGTCCTTTGTTTTCTCTCTGGTGTGCGTGTGTGTTTTCTCCAGGCTATTTCACTGCATTGGTGGCAATTTAGCACGCTACTTCTTCTTCTGCAACCACCAGATGAACCGTCAGTGTGAGATGTGTCAGATATGCTAAGCTGTGACCCGATGCGTGAATGTGTTCCTGTATGTTCTTCTCCAAACAGATCTTGACAAAGTCTATTTTCTTGACGGAAGGTGTGGGGGCAGGGGGAAGATATTGGTGTGTTGTAATTACATGCATTGCTTTAGGAAAAAAAAAATTCCTGAGAGAATTTCAATTTTTGACTAGGCTTAATGAGAAAACAAACCTTTCGTTCACGATTTTACCTGCCTGCTGACTGGAAGAAATTTCCACACACTAGCTTCTGGGTCATTTTTTTTTTTAAGTTAAAAAAATTATTTATTTTTATGTGTCTGAGTGTTTGCCCACATGTATGTCTGTACATGCCTGTTACCCACAGAGGTCAGAAGGGAATGTCAGAGCCCCGGAATTGAAATTAGAGATGGTTGTGAGCTTCATGGATTCTGGGGACCGATCTGGGTCATCTGGATGAACAGCCAGTGCTTGTCATAGTCGCTGAGCCACCTCTTCGTCCCATTTGTCCTTTCTTTTCTTTCTTTCTTTCTTTCTTTCTTTCTTTCTTTCTTTCTTTCTTTCTTTTTCTTTCTTTCTTTTTCTTTTTCTTTTTTCTTTTTCTTTTTCTTTCTTTTTCTTTCTTTCTTTTTTTTTTTTTTTGGCTTTTTGAGACAGGGTTTCTCTGGGAAGCCCTGGCTGTCCTGGAACTCACTCTAGACTAGGCTGGCCTCGAACTCAGAAATGTGCCTCTGAGTGCTCCTCAGTCTGCCTCTGCCTCCCCAGTGCTGGGATTATAGGCGTGCGCCACCACCAAGCACGGCCCCAGTTGTCCTTTCTTAAAATAAGATCTCAGGTGGCATGTGCCACCACAGGCATGTGCCCCTGCAGGCTGCTCGCCCTTTGCCCCTCTCCTTCCTGTCATTGTTCTCTGTCAGTTCCTCAGAGTCTCAGCTGCAGGCTGGAGGACGCTCCTCTGTCTGAGGTCGTTTGCTCCTCTGTCTGAGGTCGTTTGCTTTGTGTCCTGCTGCAGAGAAATGGGCACTAGGGCAGGAGGGGGTCACTGTCCAAGGTGACCAAGGACAACTCCTTTAGACAAGGAAAGAGAGCCATGCTGTCAGTTCCACCAAGCCTCGTCAGACTCTCTCCACGGTCTTACGCCCTCATCGCCTGATGTGGGCAGAAGGAGAATCCTGCCTGGAAAAGAAAGGAAGGCCTTCATTTTAAGATGTGCCTAGCTGCCTGGCCTGGGGGCACACACTTTCGATTCCAACACTCAAGGGGCAGAGGAAGGTGGGTCTCTATGAGTTCCAGGCCAGCCTGGTTTAAGTAGTAAATTCCAGACAGGACAAGGCTACTTATTAAGATTTTGTCTCAGAACAAAACAAAACAAAACAAAACACAACACAACAATAAATCCAACCAACCAAAAAACAAAACGGGCCGGGCGGTGGTGGCACATGCCTGTAATCCCAGCACTCTGAGAGGCAGAGGCAGGAGGATTTCTGAGTTCGAGGCCAGCCTGGTCTACAGAGTGAGTTCCAGGACAGCCAGGGCTACACAGAGAAACCCTGTCTTGAAAAAACCAAAATCAAAAAAAAAAAAAAAAGAAAGAAAAAGAAAAAAAGAAAAAAGAAAAGAAAAGAAAAAAGAAAAGAAAAGAAAAAAGAAAGAAAGAAAAAAAGAAAAGAAAACAAACAAACAACTAGAAACCACTATCACCAAAGCCAAACAACTCTTCCCCCCACCCCCATACATGACTAGGGGCTGAGGAAGTGAATTAAATGTGCAAATTTACTTTTAAAAATTTTTATTGGGGGTTGGAGAGATGGCTCAGTGGTTAAGAGCACTGATTGCTCTTCCAAAGGTCCTGAGTTCAAATCCCAACAACCACAAGGTGGCTCACAACCACCTATAATAGGATCAATGTAGCCCTGCTAGTCTGGTACCCATTCTATAGCCCAACCTTGCCTCCAAATGTAAGTACTGGGATTCCAGGCACGGGCCTCTCTGATCAGCAGAGACCATGCCATTTTTCTGTTATTTAGATTTTATCATCTATGGTTTAGGCTGGGATGCAGCTCAGTGGTAGAATACTTGTCTGGTGTACACACACACCCTGGGTTCTATTTTCAGCACTGTTAAAATACAGTTTGAGTAGCTACATATAGTGCCCAAGAGGGCAGTGCATGTTTAGAGCCCGTGTGAGTGGACAGTGACCCAGGAGAGGGAAGGCAGAGGGGGCAGGTGGGGCAGGTGCCTGGGAGCCCGGGGCTTGGCAGAGGAGGCAAAGGACAGGCCTGCCCGGAGGATCTTGGCCTTTCTTTCTGGGAGATACAGAGCCCTGACAGGTCGGACACAGGCTAGGGCTGACTGATGGCAGACGCCCTGCCTTGGGTCTGTTATATTTTTAGGGATCTACAAAACTATATTTTTGGAGGTGGGGATATGGCTTAATTGGAAAGACTGTTTGCCTAACGTTCATAAAGTCCTGGACTGAACCCCCAGTACCAAATAATCCAGCTGCAGTAGTGGCCGGCACCAGTAATCCTGGTTCTTGGGGAGGTATTGTAAGGAGAAAGGGGTTTGAAGTTACCCTAGGCTACATAGTGAGTTCAAGGCCAGCCTGAGATATATAAACAATGTCTTTTTAAAAAAATTTATATTTTGTTAAAGGAGGAAGGACTCTTAAAAATAAAGTGACTGAGACCACTCTGTGGTCATAATATGTGTGAAAGAGAGAGCTTCCTCCAAAGCTTACATCTCACCCTGGACTCTTGGGTATCTCCATTGTTGCTGAGGCAGGGGCACGCCTGGCGGCCACCTGCGCCAGAATTTGGCACAAAGGAACCGATAAAACAAGACGACTTCCCAATGATTTCCAGGTCAGAGGAGATTCCCGGGTGCAGGCTGAGAATAAAAGACTTGCAGACACTCATGAGCAAAGGACACTGTGGGGCTGGAGAAGCGATCGATCAGAAAGAACCCTTGAGAAGTGAGAGACAAAGTAATGCTATGTCCACGAGACTAGGAGAGGGCGAGTTCTGTCTTTACAAACCATTACATACTTTTATTTCTATTTTGCGGAGCAAGAAGCTCAGGCTCAGAAAGGTTGAGGAACTTGCGGGGATTGCAGAGATTCAGGTTTCCCTTGCTGCAGATCTGACACCCAATCCCTACTCCGTCACACATTCACACATTCTCGGAACTCCCCTAAGCCATTGCGGGAACCGGGAACCGCCGGAAGGGCCAAAAGGGCAGCGTCCATGGAGACCACTCCGTGGTGCCTCATGGCTGTTCCCTCTCTCCCTGAGAACATATCCTTCTAGAACCGATCCCAAGCATGATCTACAATTCCTGAGCTTCAACTGCCGACTTTTTGTATATTGATGTGTTTTGAGACAGAATCTCTGTATAGTAAAGATGGGGCCCGAACTCTCCATCTTAGACTATAAGGACATGAAGGACAGTAGTCACTCCAAAAGCTCCCAGTCACTGCACAAGGTCTGACAGTCAGGAATGAGGCTCGGCCCCTTTAAGTCCCTACTGGGAACGCCTCGGGCTAGCAGCTCGGTTCCGGGATCTGTTAACCGGGAAAGCCAGTGCTGCAGCGACCTCCAAGCTCCTGTCCTCGAGGTTCCCCGCCCTACGCGCGCCGCGCCGGTTGCTTCCTGGAGCTGCAGGGCCCACGGAAAATGAGCCGCATCTACCACGACAGCGCCCTCCGCAACAAGGCGGTGCAGAGCGCGCGCCTGCCGGGGACCTGGGACCCCGCCGCCCACCAAGGGTAGGCTGTGCTCTGTCCTGCTGGTTGCTGGCCAGAGATGGGTTGCACTTTCTTCCGCGGCTGGCCAGGGGTGGGCTGTGCACTGTCCACCGGCCCTGGGACTCCGCTGCTGGCCAGAGGTGGGCTGTGCTTCCCTCCCAACTAGCCAGAGGTGGACTGGGCAAGGGAACTGCCTTGGATTGGCTGTGTCGGGGGCCCGGGGGTCCCTGGCCCCTGCTATGGCCAGCAGTGGCCTGGGAGCATCCCTGGGGCCTGGGCTCGAGGCCTCTGTGGATCTGAGTCCTGCCCAGAGATTGATCTGGGGCACAGAGGGCATTGGGGGAGAGAAACTGGGGTGCCAAAGCCACCCCAGACATCCAGTTTTCTCTTCCCAACATCCCTGGCCCACACATACCCGGAAGACAGATAAACTTGAAATTCCCGCCTGCGCACGTATCCACTGGAGGGACGCCCAGACTCCCAAATGGAACTCCAGAGGCAGTGCTGCGGCTCCCACTGACCTCGGCCCTTTCCCCACACCAGGGCTCCAAACTCTAGTCATCTGTCACACCACGTCACTGGTGACCAGCTTGTGGGGTGGCAGGAACAACAGGGGGAGGGTGGGAACATCCGGAGGTGCTAGTCTTGCCCAGGGTAATAAGCAGGATGGACAATTTAATTTACAGTCAGAAACAACAAGAATTATTCTATATGAAAGAGAAGCCAGGCCCAGAAAGCCAAAACATGGTGTCATCTAGGAAGTGGACTCTAACGTCCAACTCATAAGGTGTCCAGCCGAGCAGGTTCGGTTAAGCGGGCAATACGCTCTGAGGATCGGATGTGCACGTACATTTCGATGGTGTGAATCGTTATGCAGTGTGTATGTGTCAAGATTTCTTGATGAATGCCTTCAATATAGGTTGTCATTGCCAGTTAAATATTTTTAGAAAGAATCCGAGAGTATGTAGAGGCACAGAATGCTGGCCCAGCCCTCTTCTACCGCCTGTCTTAGACCCGCTCTCCCCCCCCCCCCCGTGTTAATGGTCCCAAAGAAGAAAGATCCCAGGTCCCAGGTTCTGCTTTTGTCAGGAGCCGGTTCTGGTTCCACTCTGTGATCTTGGTTTAATTCCTACATCTCAGAGTCTCTCATTTTCCAGCCATCTGGTGACATGAGCCATTTCCTTGGGTTGATGACCATGTAGGTATGAATGGGAACAGGAGCATGAAGGGTCTTTAAAAGAGGCAAAGCCATGTCTCACCAGTGAACAGGGCTGATTGGGCTTTCAGAGGACCTGGGTTCAGTTCCCAGCACCCACACCAGGGGCCTCAAAACTGCTTGTAAGTCCAGCTGTGGGGGATCTGACTCCCTCTTCTGGACTCCACAGGCACCAGTACACACCAGTATACATGTTTACATACTCACAGACACACATACTTACACATGAATAAAAAAATAATAAAAACACAGGGTATGGTGGCTCACAACCTTAATCCCAGTATGTGGAAGGCATTGGCAGGTTGTTCTCTGTGAGCTCAAAGCAGTTTGGTTTACTTAGTGAGTTCCAGGACAGCCAGGGACTCATAGGGAAACCTTGTCTTTAAAAAAAAAAAGAAAGAAAAAAAAAAAGTGAATCCAGGCAGTGATGGCGCACGCCTGTAATCCCAGCACTCTGGGAGGCAGAGGCAGGCGGATTTCTGAGTTCGAGGCCAGCCTGGTCTACAGAGTGAGTTCCAGGACAGCCAGGGTTATACAGAGAAACCCTGTCTCGAAAAAACCAAAATCAAAAAAAAAAAAAAAAAAAAAAAAAAAAAAAAAAGAAAGAAAGAAAGAAAGAAAGAAAAGAAAAAAGTGAAAAGGAAAATGATTTATTGATGATTTATTGTACCATAGACACTTGCTCTGGTTGGGGTCTGGGCATTGCCACTCAAACCATACTGACACCAATCTTAGTTAAGCAAGAACAGTTTATCGAATGCCTATCATAGCACTGGACTTCCATGTCCACAGGAGGGAAAAGCCTACCCGTCTGTCCTCAGCGCAGACTTCTTAGAGGAGAAACCAGGTTCAAACGTTTGACGGCAAGCAGGGAAGTGGTACGTTTTTGACTAACTAGACAAAGTATCATCAGCTGACCTTTAAGCTGATTGGTCCTGAGTGAGGTGGGAGGGGCGGTGGACAGGCGGTGAGCAGGGGAATTTCAGAACATTGAGATAACAGGCTACAAGGGATTTGGCCATAACTTTTTGGCTTCTTAGTGACATTCTTTAGTGTCAGTTATGGATAATTACTTCTGAGAAGTAGAGTCTGAGAATCTGAACTTAATTTCACCTTATGCGCAAGACGGAGACCGAATACAAAATGGCTACAGTTATGTTAAAAGGAACAGGCCTTGACACTCCCACATTTGCATAACTAAAAAATGTAGGACCATTTATTTATTTATTTACAGCATTTTGCTATGTATTAAAGGCTTGGCTTGAACTCACATTATAGCCCAGGCTAGACTTGAACTCACAGCAGTCCTCCTTCCCTAGTGCAAGGATTACAAGTGTGTGTCGTCAAGCCCAGCTGTTAAAAAAAAAACAAAAACAACAACAACAACAAAAAAACCCAAAAACCTTTACATTTAGTAAGTGCTTCACAGTTTACACTTACGTTTGCATTTATGACCTTAGGCTAGCCCAGTGCCAGAGGAGTGCAATAAGGTAGCAGTTGGCTCCTTGTCTGTGGGTGAGAATCCTGAGGGGTTGGTCATAATAATTCCCGGTGTGTCTGTGGTGGGGGGTGGGGGGAGGCACCTCTTGGTCTTGGCATAGCCTGGGAAGGTTCTTTGAAACGATGGAAGCTCTGATGGTGGAAGCAGAAGTTCTGATGGTGGAAGCAGAGTGTTGCTCCGTTCCAGGCCTTCTCAGAGACAGGGTGACGGGGAGACTGGGGTGAGACTTGTTTTTGTCTCAGTGCAGATTCTCACCCAGGCCGTTAAACCCGAGGGTGGCTTTCTTGAGGACTGACAACCAGCATTCCTTCCTCCCTTCTCATGCTCAGGGGAAATGGCGTCTTGCTGGAGGGAGAGCTTGTGGATGTATCTCGGCACAGCATCTTGGATGCCCAGGGCAGGAAGGTGAGGCTGTGTCCTGGTTGTCCCTCTCAGGGTCTCCTCCCTCACCCTCATGATATCTCCTTGTGCCGGGTTAAGATCCGGTACTGAAGTCACAGAACAGATTGCCACAGCCGAGCAGGACCAGTAGAAAGGGGCCTCCCGGGGCCTTGCAGTGGGTAGCAGACACGAGGGACTGACTGCATGGTTCCGCATGGAGCCTCTGCTACGACTGAAAAGACAGGCCCCAAACCCAGTCTAGCCTGAATCTACAGACCTCATGCTGACATCCGGCTCTGCAGCCGCTGTAGGACCTTCTGTCTGTGCTTCACAGCCTCTTCCAGATGTGTTCACAGCCCACACAGTCCAGGTGTCCCCGAGCATGCCCAGAAGCCATCCTGTACTAACCCACGTCTCCTTTCTGAGCTCTAGTCCTTCTGGCCTCCTTTCAGACAGCTCCTTCTAGTGCTCACCACACTGTCCCTGGGTCCCTGGTCTCTAAACTTAGCATCAGGCCCTCCCAGGGCGGGCTGAGGCCTGGTTCTTCATTCAGCCTAGGCTGTCTGTCTGTCTGTCTGTCTGTCTGTCTGTCTGTCTGTCTGAGACAGGGGTTTCTCTGTGTAGCGCTGGCTGTCCTGGAACACAATTTGTAGACCAGGCTGGCCCGGCGCAGGCAGGTGTTCACCCAGACCCAAATGTGTCTCTTGTACCCTTACTCCCGATGATACATACGGCAGAAGCCACGTCCTCTCCATTTTGTCACTGGTTTCTTGTAATGTCCCTGAAAAGACACAGCATGCTATTCCCAGAGAGGGGAAACTGAGGCATACAGAGCTTGGAGTGTTTTGCCCCACTGCTATGTCTGTGGGAGTAGCAAAGTGACTGCCCTCCTTTAAGTCACAGCCTTTCTGAGGCTTGCTGGCAACTTCAGCCCTGCCTTGTGGCTTGCAGGGAGGGAGGGAGGGAGGGACCTTGGTACTTGTATTATAGTCACAGGTCACTGGCTGTGTGGAAGCCTTGTCAGGGCTTTGGCTGCTTTGCCATGGCTTTTGTAGCACACTACGTGTGACAGGTACTCTGGTAAGTATAAGAATGAGCAAGTATTTAAATGAGGAGTCTGTCCAGCCTGTGCAGCAGTGTAGCACTGGGGATGGGATTCTGGGGCAGAGGGTGAGGTGGGCAGAGGTGTCAGGGAGAGCCTGGGCTATGTGTTTGGGCTATGCTGGGATTGGAGTAGGGGGTACAGTAGTCCCCTCACCCTTTCTTTGCCTCATCCAGGAGCGCTACTATGTACTGTATATCCGGCCCAGTCGTATCCACCGGCGGAAGTTTGACCCCAAGGGAAATGAAATTGAGCCCAACTTCAGTGCCACCAGGAAGGTGAACACAGGCTTCCTCATGTCATCTTACAGTAGGTATCCTGGGCTCTTCCTTCCCAAGAGGCTGTTAGACTGTCCTGTTTGTCCCCTGAGGTCCTTGAAAGTGGCTTCTCAGCATAGTTGGCTTTGATGCTATTTCTGACTTGAACATCCCTTACTGGATTCCTTCCCCCCAAACCCCCAGAATTCCCCACTGTCCATCTTAGTCCTGGGAACCAGGCTGGCATTCCTAATGGCTCCCATTTCCCGAAGTCTGGCCGAATCATCCCCGGGCTTGGCTTCAGGCTCTAACTATCATTGTGTGGAGAGCAGGCCAGGTCCCAGCAGTCTCTGTTCTCCTACCCAGATGTTTGCTTTTTGGCTCTCAGTCTATCTGTGTGGCATATTAGCTTCTTTTCTTGTTGCTATGACAAAATGCCTGACAAACCAACTTCAAAGAAGAAAGGTTTTTTGAGACTTGCACAGCAGGAAGTCAGACAAGCCCTGGGGATGCGGTGCTGGGTGCAGTGGTATCCATGCAAGCTTTCTGCAACCTTACTGATGGCCACCTGCAGGCTTAGGACTTGGATTCCTCTCTGGGCTGCTGGGAGTTGCCAGGGCTAGCCTGGAGTAAGCCAGAAGAGGGTGTGGACCACAGGCTGACTGCTGGATCTAGAACAGTCTCAGTGGGAAGGCAGTGGTGTTTGAATGCTGCCCCAGCTAAGTCTTGGTTTTTCTCACTATTGCAATGGGAATAACAAAACCAGAGACCCCTGCTGAGGGCTGGCTAGATGCCAGACACTGTACTAAGTGCTCAGGATGCTATTCCTTTCCTTTTCTTCCTTCCTTCCTTCCTTCCTTCCTTCCTTCCTTCCTTCCTTTCTTTCTTTCTTTCTTTCTTTTTCATCTGCATTGCACGCCATTTTTGTCCCCATCTCTAAGGACAAAGAGAAAAATCACTTGCCCTAGATGGTGATAGAATCTAGATTTACTTCAGGTAGCCTGGCCCCAGAGTCCAGGCCACAACGCCTCTGCTGTGGGATTCCCTGATGAGCCCTGGCAGGACAGATGCCCTCAGCATCCAGAAGGTCCTCAGAGCATGTTTCCTCTCCAGGCACACTAACACTCCTGCACCATATGCTCTACAGAGGTGGAAGCCAAGGGCGACACAGACCGGCTCACCCTGGAGGTGCTGAAGGGCCTGGTAAACAAGCCGGAGCTGCTGGAGTTGACAGAGAGCCTCACCCCGGACCAGACAGTGGCATTCTGGATGCCTGAGTCAGAGATGGAGGTCATGGAACTCGAACTGGGGACTGGAGTGCGGTTAAAGACTCGGGGTGACGGCCCCTTCATAGGTGAGCAGTGTGACTCACTTTGCCTGTTCCAGTAGCCTATGGGGTCCCTGGCCACCTCTCAGAGGCGCCCCATCTCTTTTGTTTAGAGCAATGAGAGAAGGCCAGGTCTGGTCTCCCGCAGGACATGACCTGTGACCTTGAGATTTACTCTCAAATCTGTGACCGACTGCTCTGGGACTATTGGACTAGATAGACTTCACATACTTCACTCCAGGGCGTCATCTAACCCTGTGCTCCCTGTGGCCGACCCCTGCTCTCTAGTGGTTTGAGAGTTCCACCAAGAGCCTTGGTGGTCACACCAGACAGCAACCCAGGCTTAGAGAACTTAGAATGGATGGCCTTGCGCTGACAAATCTACAAGGAGAAAGGCCATTGGACTTCTCTTCTTTCAGATTCCTTAGCCAAACTGGAGCTGGGGACAGTGACCAAGTGTAATTTTGCCGGCGATGGAAAGACGGGAGCATCCTGGACAGACAATATCATGGCCCAGAAGTCTTCAGAGAGGAACGCAGAGGAGATCCGAGAGCAAGGAGACGGGGCGGAGGATGAGGAATGGGTAGGTGAAGGGGGCAGCTGTGGAGCTGGGCCTGGCACTGTTGTGTGGGAGTTTTATGTATACGGGACACGGTTGAGGTCAAAGGAACAGAAGGCAAGATAAATTCCGTGTGACTCCCGAGAGGGTGTTAGCATCAGGGGATTAACAGAGGGTGACAAGCTAAGACTGTTCTCGCTGGAGGATCTGAACTGCCCTATGGACGGACCCAAAGCCCCAGAGACGTAGAAAAGCAAGGGTAGAAAGAAAGGATTACAGAAGGAACCAGGGACTGCCGTTTAGTTTGGAAATATTCCTCTTGAAGTGATACATTAAGCACGGGCTGGTCCTTGAGCAACCATATTCTTTCCTCCCTAGTCTAGACTGGGAAGCACGAATGCCTCCTGTGCTGAGAGGGAGCGCCCTACTTAGTTCTTGGCTTATGTTTAGTTGTTCAGCTGAAGTGCATTCACCTGAAGATTCGAGCTGATACCTACAGCCTCCAAAGAGAACATGCAGAACAAAGAAGCTGCAGAAAAATAGGGTATTCTCCTCAGAAATGACATGGACGACTTCGACCAAGGATCAGGGGAGAGATGGGGTGGGGCTGAGCTCCCAGCTGACAGGTGGTGGAGATGCTGGGCGGGCTCTGGAGCCAGCTCTCGTGAGGCGAGGCCAAGGCGGTGCCTGAGGGTCCCATGAATACCACAGGCCCAGACCCACCCCCCCCCACCCCCGTCTGAAGACTGTTAGGGATTCAGCCTTACTCACGTCCCTTGATCCCTTGACTGGGCCTCTTTGTCTTGTCTCCAGGATGATTGAGGTGCCTCCTCCCCTACCAGCATCTGGGATGGTGTCGTGGAGAAGTGGCCACACCAACTTCTACCTTGGAGAGATCAGTCTGTCAAGATGAATACCATTTAACACACTGTGATGAAATCAAATCCAAGACCTCAATACTCACCAAGGGCCTCCAGGCTATGGCTTTTGTATGTCTGTGTCTCTGTTTGGATGCAAGGCCGGCTTTCCTAGACCGATCTCCAGTATTCCTTTCCCTAGGTGGCGGACGCTTACTGGTACGTGTACTCCGAGGTACACAATTGACAAAGGCTCCTTGTCTGAGTCCAGAAGGGCTCCCGGGGTGAGAGTTGATGCCTTCCATTCCTGCGGGTTTCCCCTCTCTTTGCTTTCTGCCCTGTGCCAGCTTCTTCTTCTGCCTCTGTTCTCCTGTTCCAGTCTTCCTTGGTCTGTTCTTCCCTGCCCCACACCCAAGATACCACTTCTTTATTCCTATTTGGTTCTGTGCCTCCGCGGGGTTTCCTGCCTTAGACCTCTGTCTCAGGGTTCTTACTGCTCTGATGAAACACCATGACCAAAAGCAGCTTGGGGAGGAAAGGATTTATTTCACTCACAGTTCCATATAACAGCTCTCCATCAAAAGCAGTGAGGGCAGGAGCTCAAGCGGCATAGGAACCTGGAGGCAGGAGCAGAGACCATGGCGTGCTGCAAACTGGCTTGCTCTGCCTGCTTTCTTCTAGAACCCAGGACCACCAGCCCAGTAATGGCACTACCTAATGGACTGGACCCTCCCCTATCAACCACTAACTAAGAAAATGCCCTGCAGTTGGATCTCACTGAGATATTTTCTCAGTGGAGGGTCCCTCTTTCGGGGTACTCTCGCTCTGTCAAGTTGACATAAAGCTAGTCACCACAGACCTATCTGGCTGCTGTCCCAAACATACCATTCTTGGGAAGGCCTACAGCTTTCCCCGCTGTGTCTGGCTGGTCCACAGGTCTTGACTCATTCCACTGGGCCAACTTTTTATATTTTACAAAATTTTTCTTATTAATAAATAGTGCTGGTACTCAAACCTAGCGCTTCATGCTTGCTAGGTGAGTGATCTCCCATGGTCTACAATACAAGTCCTGGACCATATTTTCATGGTATGACTTTTTTTTTTGTTTTGTTTTGTTTTGTTTTTTGAGACAGGGTTTCTCTGTGTAGTCCTGGCTGTCCTGGAACTCACTCTGTAGACCAGGCTGGCCTCAAACTCAGAAATCTGCCTGCCTCTGCCTCCCAAGTGCTGGGATTACAGGTGTGCGCCACCACCTCCCTACTGAGTTCTTCCTGATGCTAGTGCTTATGCTAAGTGCTTGGAGTACTCTGTCAACAACCCTCCAATGTGCATAGGATTAATATCCTCATTTTTGATACATAAGACTGATGCTTTGAGGCTCTATGAATAGTATATATTGCCAAAGAAAGGAATTTACATCCAGGCAGTCAGGTTCAAAGACTCCATTTCTTTTGTTCTGAGGGAGGAGCTCATACTTTACAAGTTGACCTTGAACTTGCAGATGAGTATGACCTTAACCTTCTGATCCTCCTGCCTTTACCTGGTCAGGGCTGGGATTACAAGCATGCATCCAAATTCCTGGTTTATGGGTGCTGGAGCTCATACTCAGGGCTTTGGGTAGATGAGGCAAGCACTCTACCATGTAAGCTACACCCCCCAGTCCTAAAGTCCACACCCCCACTCCACCCCCACTTGTTTTTGTTCTTTTTTTTTTTTTTTTTTTTTTAGGCAAGGTTTCAGTATCCCTGGCTGGCCTTGAACTATAGCAATCTGCCTACCTTTGCTTTCTGAATGCTGGGATCAAAGTCCACATTTTCAATCACTAGACTTCTACTTCCACATGCACACCACAGAGGAGGAAGAGAGGTCCAGGCAGGTCAGACAGATCCTAAGGGGAGGAGCCAGGATTCAAGTCCAGAGCTTAGTGTCTTCCATTGTTCCCTGCCACAAAAGGTTTTTGGATATGGGGGCAAGAAGATGTAGAATCACATCATTGGTGTCCTGTATTGGGGGGTGGCTTACAGACTAGTCATGATGGGGCCTTACCGTTGAAGATGGTGGGGTACGTGGTTATCCATAAGGGTATCAGGTGAGGATCACTGTGGTTTGGTCTGCAGCAAAGACAGAGAGTGAGAAAGGGGCCCTTGCTCAGAGGTATTTAGAGAACAGAATCAAGTCCTAGGAAAGAGGAAGGAGTCAAGAAAGATGCTCTTATTTTGGTACACAGAAGTGTTGGGTTGCATAAGATTGTTTAGCAGGAGCCCAGCCTGAGGCTAGGCTGAAATCAGACTCTGGGGGAAGGGACAACTATGGGTTCTGTAGAAAAGAACAGGATTTTGAAGACAGGCTTGGGAGGTAGAGTTATAAATAAGGTTGCCATCAGTTTGAGGCTAGACTGGGCTACAGATTGAGGCACCCTTCACAAGCCCAATACCAAAAACCATGCAAGGAAACACCAAAACGTTGGTAAGATGGCTCCGTGAGTCATCCCCTCCCTTTGCCACCAAGCCTGAAGCTGAGTTCAATCCCCAGAGCTCACTTGCTGGAAGAGGGAACCAACTCTATCAGTTGTTTGCTGACTGCAATACTCATGCACACAGTAGCATATGGACATGGGCACCTGAACACACACACACACACACACACACACACACACACACACACACAAGAAATAGTAAAAGATTTCAGGCTTATCAGTTAGAAAAACTGAGACAAAACCGTCTCTGGACAGAAAGATGGCTTGGCTCTATCTGTGTGGGATCCCTGAATAGCTGGGAAAGCCCCATAGTTTCATCTGTCCTGTTATTATTTGTTATTATCTTGGCTCTTTAATATGTCTGTGTGTAATGTTTGGATGTTACTTTTCCCATTATTGTTATATCATCACTGTCAAAACATGGTCTTTTTTTATTTTATTTTATTTTTTTTTTTTGAGACTATTTAGAACTGATCACAAATTCCTGGAGATCCGCCTGTTTTGGCTTCCAGGGTGCTGAGGTCAAAGGCACTCACCACCAGCCAACTCCTCGTTGTATTTTTGATGATTTGGAAACAAGTTTCCAGAGTTAGGTCACTGGGAACTGGCACCTTTTGTAAAATTTTTGTTATGTTACCAAATTGCTTCCCGAAAGGGTTGTTTTAGACTGCAGTCTCAGCGTTGACGGAGGAGGGAACCAGTGCCGTGCTACTTTGATCAGAATTGGGGATGAAGATTTTGAACAAATATTCGATAAAGTGAAAATTCTTAGACTTTTATTTGCCTTTTCTTCTGTTTAAAGTGAAATTAAATGTTTTTCATTTCCTGCATCTACTTCTTTAAAAAAAAGTTTGGTTTTTTGTTTTGTTTTGTTTAGATTTATTAGTGTGTGTGTATGGAAGTCAGAGGACAATTAAATTTGTTCTCTGATCATGTAGGTTCTGGGAATCCAAATTAGGTCATCGGGATTGGCAGCAAGCATCTTTACCCGCTGAGACATCTCATTGGCCCCTGCATCTATTTCCCTTGTTACCCCCTTTGAAGGATGACTTTCGACCTCTGCCTTCCCTCCCACCTCTGTCTCCCACGTACTACAGGCATGTGCTGTCATACCAGCTACAGTGCTGGAGACAGAGCCCGGTAGTGGTTTTGTTTAAGCGCTCTGTCACCTGTGCTACATCCTGAGCTTTGTCATTATCACACACTCTTATTGTTATTGATGTTGTGTGTGAACAGGGGCTGGAGAGATGGCTCAGATGGTTTTCTGAAGGTCCTGAGTTCAAATCTCAGCAACCACATGGTGGCTCACACCATCTGTAAAGAGATCTGATGCCCTCTTCTGGGGTGTCTGAAGACAGCGTGTACTTAGATATAATAATAAATAAATCTCTCTCTCTTTTTTTAAACGTTGTGTGCGAACATGAGTGCACATGTGTCGCAGCAATTACAGACAAGGTTTGGAAGCCGGTTCTCTCCTCCCTTGGTTCTGGGCATCAAACTCAGTTTGTCAGGCTTGAAGGGCCAGTGAGTCTGTGTGGCGTCATCTCCCAGGTCCGTATTCTGTCTTCTTCCTTACCACTTTAATCCACTGTGGCCCTAACTTGTGTGAAAGTATGAAAGAACTAAGCTGCTTTCCCTCAGAGTGCTAATCAGTTATCTCAACAGCATTTGTTGAATTCCTTTCTACAGCCAAACTATGATGCACCCCACATCATGTATTAAAATTATTACATGCCAAGGGCTGGGAAAGGGCTACTTCTCTTCCAAACGACAGGAGTCGCTCCCAGCATCACCTCAGCTGCCTGTAAACTCCAGCTCTAAGGCGGCCTCTTCCAGTCTCTGAGGGCACCTGAGTCCCTGTGCTCATACCAACATGCGGACACCATAATTAAAAGTAAATCTCCCTTTAATTGTGATTTGGGGCTTGTGAGATAAAGGCACCGTCAAGCCCGATGACTTACACTAGATCTCTGGGACTTACATGGCAGGAGAGAGAGCTGACTCCCAAAGTTGTCCTCTGATTTCCACACATGCACCATTGCAGGTGCGTGGATCCTCTCCAATAAACATATAAATATAACTTTAAAACATACTTTAAATTATCCTGCTTGTTTTGATTGGTGGGCAAAGCAGGTTCCTTCTTGGTACCTTGTTTTAGAATTGTCTTTGATATTTCTGTCCAACATCTGAACCATTTTGTCACACTTCAATGCAATAGTCATTTGGATTTTTATTTACTAAAATCCTGGAGGTGTATGTGGTGGTGCAGGCTTTTAATCCCAACCCTTAGGAGGCAGAGGCAGGCGAATCTTTGAGTTCAAAGCCAGCCAGGGCGGCACAGTGAGGCTCTGTTACAAAGAAAGATAATATATAAACAAATGAATAAATAAATAAACGAAAAAAGGTGTTACCAGTTTGAGACCAGCTGTTCCTTTTAAATGGGATCAGATGAGAGATCCCATGTGGTGTCAACTTTCACCATGTAAAGGAGAGAATGACCATTTGTACTGGCCGACTTTTGCCTAATTCACTGCAACATAAAAGCCTAGCTTTCGCTGGTCCAAGGTTAGAAGAAGCCACCCAAGCACCCCCTGGTCCCTCAAACTGGCGCTGGCAGGAATTACCAGTCTCGATCCTTGTTGCCCACGCGGTTGGCTCCAGTTTGGAACTAGAATGAGGGGCTCAGTCCCAGCCAGATTTGGACTGGTTAGCGGGCTGGCCAAGGCGACCACACTCCTAGGCTTCTATAGACTTGCTGCCTAGGCGAGCGCACGGACCTCACCAGGGTGCTAGAGCGGACGGACCCTTTGGTTCTCGGACCCAGAGGCACCGAGACGAAGTTTCCGGGAGCAGCTTTCAGCAGCACACCAACCGGAAGTGTCCAGGTCGTGCCGGAAGAAGGTACGTTCTTGGAGCAGCTGGTGCTGAGAAAAGCGGGACCGGCAAAGATGATTCAGGCGATTCTGGTTTTCAACAACCATGGGAAACCGCGGCTGGTCCGCTTCTACCAGCGTTTTGTGAGTGCGGCCCGACCAGCCACGTCCCTGCGCAGTACCCGAGCTATCCCTTCCCCACGCCCTGCAGGAGCGCTCAGCAGCACCTCGGGCTCTGGCACCGTGCATGACAAGACCCACCCCCCTGCTCCTCCCTCATCCTTCCTGGATCTCGGCTTTTCTGTGCTTCGTGACACTTTCCCTTGGGTCTTAGGGCCAGACGCAGTACACAGTGTGCCTCATTGAGATCTTGGATGACAGGAGCCTCTGTCTTTAAGTTTTTTTGGTTTTTGCTTTGTTTTTTAGTTAATGAACGTAGTTTTGTGATGATCCTGTTATTGGTTTCTTTTAGGTTTATATTTTCTCAAGGGCATGGAGAGAAGTTCTTTCCTGGAATCACTTGCTTCACCATTGGCTGGGACTTATCAGGGTTGGGCTCCTTTTTATTCTGTAAGGTCGCAGAAAGTTTCTTAAAAATTGGGGGGAAATGAGATATTACAAGATGCCAGTTGTAGTGGTGCACACCTCAAAGCTCAGAACTCGGGGGATGGAGGCGAGAGGATCAGGAGTTAAAAGTTCTCAGGTACACAGCTAGTTCTAAGCCAGCTTGAGCTACACCACACTGTATCTCAAGAAATCAAATAAGCAAACAAATGCCATGATAGGATGCCTCAGCAATGTTCATGCAAATTTGACTTTTCTAGAAACATTTCCCTTTTTTGTTTGTTTTTTTTTTCCGAGACAGGTTTTCTCTGTGTAGCTCTGGCTGTCCTGAAACTCACTCTGTAGACCAGTCTGGCCTAGAACTCAGAAATCTGCCTGCCTCTGCCTCCCAAGTGCTGGGATTAAAGGTGTGCGCCACCACCACCCGGCTGAAACATTTCCTTTGGGGAAATGTAAATGTTGTCTCCTGTACCCCAACATTTTATTCGTGGTCAGGTTTCAAAATATCTGAGAGACGGTTAAGCCGGAGAAGGAATGGAATCAGAAAACTTTCAGGCTTCAGCTCTACCTTTTCTACAGATTAAGAAATGTCTCTGGGCCATTTATTCCTTTTTCATCATAAATGAAAAAATATTTGCTTTTTGAAAATAGGATTTTCCAATTACATTTTTTTTTGTTGTTGTTGTTTGGTTGTTTTTGAGACAGGGTTTCTCTGTAGCTCTGGCTGTCCTGGAACTCACTCTGTAGACCAGGCTGGCCTCGAACTCAGAAATCCGCCTGCCTCTGCCTCCCAAGTGCTGGGATTAAAGGCATGCGCCACCACCGCCGCCCGGCCCAATTACATTTTTTTAAATCAGCACTTAATATAATATTTAATGAGCTTTATTGAGCTGTAAATCACTATACAGCTATTTAACGTATGCAGTTTGGTGGCATCTATCACAACTTGAGAACATTTTTATCTCTATTAAGGGAACTTATTGTTAACAATCAACTACCCTGTCCCTAAGCAAGCAAAAATGAAACCCAACCAACCAACCACCAAGAGATCCTACCACAGCCTTTCACACCTTGGAATTACAGGCATGCAACATTGTGCTCTGGTCGTCTGTACCTCCCAGTAATTGTTCTGAACATTCATGTGTTGAGTTTGCGTATGGACATTTCTTCTTATTTCTCCTGACTTTATATGTGGTAGAATCATTAGGCCACATAATAACTAAGTGGTAAACATTTTAGGAAACTGGCAAAGTATTTTCCCCCTTAGTTGTTGTATGTTGCTATCAACAGTGTATCAGTATTCCAATTTCTTCATGTCTCCTAAACTAGGAAGCAATTCAGAGCGTCCCTCATTCTAGGCAGCCCTCTACTACCGAGCTATACAATCCTAGCCATGCTGTCTTCAGTTGAAGGCATTTTAGTGGATGGAAGTGCATCTCCTTTTTAAGTGGTTTGGGTGTCTATCCACAGTGGCTAAGGATGCTGAGCACCTGCCTTGTGTTTAGTGGCCCTTTGTGTCTCTCTGAAGGTCGTAGAATTATTTAAGAGCTGTTTGAGCGAGACTCCCTTGAAAATCACAGTGTAGTAAAAAGATAAGGCGGGTTGTTAAAATAACTGGGGCTTGTAAGCCGCCGGCAGTTTGCCTTTTTGTTGAGCAGGAGTTAGTTGGCCTCCTTGTTTGATACCACCACCCCATCCCCTCTTTTTGCCAGGTCCACTTGTACGTAGATGAAGGGCTTTAGTTGAAAAGATGTGTTTTGTCAGTTTAAAAAGTGCTGATGCTTAGCGTGCTTTGTATTTTTGAGCACACAGTTAATCTTTGACTACATCCTAGCAAGTGTGAGCCTGGTGTGTTGTTCACATGGAAATTAAGAAGAGAGTGACTGATTTGTTCCAGTTTGTGGGCCAGTGATTAGCAAGTTTGCATTCATACATTCAGTAGATACTGAGGGGTTTTCAGAACCCACACTGAGCCAGCCATTTCCACTCAGTGATTAGTTCCCTGTTTGTTTTTATTTTTGTGCACCCTCCACCTCCCTTAATAGCTTTTAAAGAACTGGCCATTTCAAAGCTAAGTTCAGTGGTATAGAACGAAATGGATTAAATTTTTTTAATGCATTTTTCTGGTTTAAGGAAGATTCAAGGTGAACACTTTTCTTCTGCTGTGCAGTCCAAAGTGTAGTCCTCAGACCTGAGGCACTGCTGTTTGTGGGAGCTTGATAGAATAAGAGTCTCGGGCCCCAGCCCAGGCAGATTAAAGCAGAACCGCATTTAAACACCATCCCCAGCCGACTCCTCACGGCACCATGTGAGAAGACTGACCAAGGGTTGACATTATTCATAGATTTATTTATTGTAAGCGTATGAGTGCTTTGCCTGCATGCATGTGTGTACCACATGTGTACCTGGCGCCCTTGGAGGTTAGAAGATGACGGCATTAGATCCCTTGTAACTATTTATTGATGCTTGTGAGCCATCACCTGGCTACTGGGAATTGAACCCTGGTCCTCTGTAGGAGCTGAACCAATTCTCCAGTTTTTTGATCTAGAGGATTTTATTGTTGTTTGTTTGTTTTCCAAGACAGGGTTTCTCTTTGTGGCTCTAGCTGTTTTGGAACTCACTGTAGACCAGGCTGGCCTACAAAATCTCAGAAATCCTCCTGCCTCTGTCTCCCAAGCACTGGAATTAAAGGTGTGCACCATCATTACCATGTTCTGATCTAGAGGTTTTTGTTTTTGTTTTGTTTTGTTTTTCGAGACAGGGTTTCTCTTTGTAGTCCTGACTGTCCTGGAACTCACTCTGTAGACCAGGCTGGCCTCAAACTCAGAAATCCACCTGCCTCTATCTCCCAAGTGCTGGGATTAAAGGCGTACGCTACCACCACCACCCAGCTTGATGTAGAGTTTGTAATTACCTTGTTTCTGTCTGGTTTCTTCCTTATCCTGTCTGGCTCTTTGTTTTGAGACAGGTTCTTACTCTCTATCCCTGGCTGACCTGGAGCTTACTGTGTAGGCCAGGCTGGCATTGAACTCTCAGGAATCCATCCCCCTGCTTCTTCAAGTGCTGTTATTTAAGTACTACCACTCCTGGCTTTTCCCCTTATACAGAGTCTCATTGTCTTCCTGCCTTTACCTACCAAGTGCTAGGATTAGACCCATGGTTTGCTGCAGTGGGTTTCCTTTCTCCTCTCCTCTCTACCCCACTCTTCCTTCTGTTTTGTTTTGTTGAGATGGGAACTGACCCTGTGGCTTAGGCTTGTCTGCAATTAACCATATAAACCAGGCTGTCCTCCAACTTAGTGACCATCCTGTCTTAGGTGACCTTGCAGGAGTGAGCCGTCATGCATGGCTGCATGGCTTTTTTAAAAACAATGTACCGTACCTATTATAAAACTCTTACAGATAAGTGGAATCAAATGTGATTTATCATGTGATTCTTTCACCAGTGACGCTTCTCAGGATTTCAAGTGACTATTAAATGAAAAGAGTTTTTTTGTAGTTTTGTTCAGATGTCTCAAATTCAGATCTGTAAATACATTTTCTGTTTTCCCAGTAATCCTTTGTGAGTAAAACAGCATCTTATATGTGGTACTGGTATTAAAGTAAAAATGACAAATTTATCTTTGAGACTGTGCATGATTACATCTTGACCTTCATATGGTTCTGGAACTTTGAGAGATGTTAAATACCCAGTATTGATGTCAGAGGTTTGGGGTCTGATTACAAAAAAAAAAAAAAAAATTGAGGATTTTTGCAAGATTATGGATTCTGAGTCCTTGTTTGATCCTGTGCTTGCCTGTAAGATAAAAAGGCATGTGACTAAAATACCTAGGTAAGTAAGTCTGCTTTAATCACTGTCGTCTTGAAAACAAGGCTTCCCATAGCCACTCTGCCTTCTGTGTGCTCACGCGTGAGCGTTTCCAGTTGTGCCCCACGTGGAACCCCTTCCTTCCTTCCTTTAGTGATTGATTGTGCATTGGTGTGAGAGTGTCAGATCCCCTGGAACTTGAGTTACAGGCAGTTGTGAGCCTCCATGTGAGTGCTTGGAATTGAACCTGGGTCCTCTAGGAGAGCAGCCAGTGCTCTTCATTGCTGACCTCTCTGGCCCAGAACTACTCCTTTATATGTCTGTTCTCACTGATTGGTGCACATTCCCCTCACCTGCCCCCTGACTCTTTTTTGTTGTTGTTCCACAGCCAGAAGAAATCCAACAGCAGATTGTTCGAGAGACTTTCCATCTGGTCCTCAAGCGAGATGACAACATCTGTAACTTCTTAGAAGGTGGAAGGTAAGCCGTCAGATTCAGGCGCCGGGCCTCTCCCTACTCCCCAGCTCCACTCTGGGTGGCCTTCATTGCTGTCGTTTTTTTCTAGTACACACAGGGGTCACTGGCTACCTGGCATAACCTATTCGTTTGTTTGGTGGGAATTGTGCGGGGTGGGGGTTGGACACAACTAGGTTTCTCTATTAGCCCAGGATGACCCTGAACTCAGAAGTCTGCTGGCCTCCTAGTGCAGGATTGAAGGTGTGTACCACTGAGCAGACCCACTAACCTGTTGTGAGCTTGAGCTGCTCAGGAGACCCCGGATTCTCTGGGAGACGCTTGCACTGAACTTCAGCCATCACTGAGTTCTTTTTCTTTCTCTTTATATAATTTATTTATTTGTATTTTATGTGCATTGGTGTTTTGCCTGCTTATATGTCTATGTGAGTGTGTTAGGTCCTCTGGAATTGGAGTTACAGGCAGTTGTGAGCTTCTATGTGGGTTCTGGGAATTGAACCTGAATCCTCTGGAAGAGCAGCCAGTGCTCTTAACCACCAAGCCATCTCTGCAGCCGTGGTCATCACTGATGTATGGTCACTGGCGGGATAGGCAAGGGACAGTAAAGATGGAGTCAAGGGGCCTCACGTTCCTTCCCACACTCAGCTGCCATTCATGTGGAATGCCTCCTCCTCTTCCTTAGGCCCACTCCCATTCTGTGGTGCAGGGTTTCCTTGATACGTTTACTGGGCTCTCAAGTGCTACTGCCTCTTCCACAGCTTGATTGGCGGCTCTGACTACAAACTCATCTACCGGCACTACGCTACCCTCTACTTCGTGTTTTGTGTGGATTCATCAGAGAGTGAGCTGGGGATCTTGGACCTCATCCAGGTACGTGTCATCATAGAGTAACAGCAGCACCTTTCTGAGTTTGCCTGGGGGTGAGGGGGTCGGGGGCTGGGGGGAGGATGTTCAGTAATCATCCTCTGGGTCCTTCCTTCAGTCTCATTGACATCCAAAAGAGTTACCAGGGGCTCAGCAGTCTAGAGCACTGTCTGCTCTTCCAGAGGTCCTAAGTTCAAATCCCAGCAACCACATGGTGGCTCACAACCATCTGTAGTGAGATCTGATGCTTTTTTCTGGCCTGCAGGCATGTATGCAGGCATAATGCTGCATAAATAGTAACAATAATAATAAATCTTTAAAAAAAATTTTTTTTGAGACAGGGTTTCTCTGTGTAGTTCTGGCTGTCCTGGAACTCACTCTGTAGACCAGGATGGCCTCGAACTCAGAAATCCACCTGCCTCTGCCTCCCAAGTGCTGGGATTAAAGGTGTGCTCCACCTCCGCCTGGCAAAAAAAAAAAAAAAAAAAAAAAGAGTTGCCAAATGTCCAGCAGGTGGTGCTCTGGGGAAGGGCCTGAGCGACCTTCCAGGGCTTAGCTGTTGAACAGTGGTTTCTACCCAGCCCTCACACTACCCTTGGTTATGTTTGAATTTTCTTTTAGCTCTGAAATCAAATTACATTTAAGTATTTATACTTCCTGTGTGCAAGACTCATGCGATGGTGTTTGCACAGATATTGTTAACACTCGTGCTTTCCTCAATTGCTCTCTGCTTGAGATAAGAGTCTTTCCCTGGACCTGGGGCCGCTGCTGCTGCTGAGACAGACCTGCCGGCAGATCCAGGCACCATGCAGCCCTGGCCTCCCCAGTGCCAAGCTTTGCCTCACAAGCTTTTTGTTTGGGTTCTGGGAGATGAAGCTCACGGCCTTCTGTTTGTACAGACTAAACCGTCTCCCCTCCGTAGTTATACGTTTTAGTTGTACTTGCAGTGGTGGCCTAAAGCCAGGGCATGGAGCACCCTTAGTGCCTCCTTCCCTAGCTTACTTTCATAACCAGTTCCCAGAGCCGGGGCCTCTTGAGGAGTCTAAAGGTGCAAAACAGAGTGGAAGATGACAGGGAGCACATGGTGGCGCAATCCCAGTCCAGGAGGCCAAGGCAGGGCTATTGCGGGAGCCCTGAGCGCCTTTTGTGAGCTCTTGATCTTGAAGATCAAAGAGGTTTTTTTGTTTGTTTGTTTTTTGTTTTTTGAGACAGGGTTTCTCTATGTAGCCCTGGCTGTCCTGGAACTCACTCTGTAGACCAGGCTGGCCTCAAACTCAGAAATCCGCCTGCCTCTGCCTCCCAAGTGCTGGGATTACAGGCATGTGCCACCACCGCCTGGCCAGATGAAAGAGTTTTTAAACGGACTAAGAACAGAACTTCATGGGACAGTCTGCTGTAATTTTAAAGAAGAGACAACAGGACTGACATGCTGGAGATCTCAGGAGCTACCGGATAGAGAAATGGAGAAGATTCAGAAAATCAGGCAGCAGCCCTTCTGATAGAAGGGGTGAACAGCTGGAGACCCCATCTCAAACAAGATAGTGAGGACCAACACCTGAGGTTACCCTCTGACCTCTATGTCAAAGTCATGCTTTTTGAGTTTGAGGTCAAGAAAGCATTGAACTTCCTATTTCTACAAAACAGCTAGAAATTTCATAGTCAAAGAAAGTATTAAATGGTGACCAAGGATAGTATTTGAAAATTCACCTATTATGGATTACCTGATATTAAGTCAGATAAAATTACAGAATTGGACCCACTGTGGCAGTGCATGCCTGTAATCCCAGCACCCTGGGAAGCAGAGGGAGGAGGGGCATTGCCAAGCTTAGGCCCCCCCTGGGGGTTCTGAGTTCTGGCCAGCCAGTAGACCAGTTTGGGTCCACGGAGACCAACATAACAACAACAAACAAATGTTGCAAAACCAACAAAACCTTGAAGTAATATTTGGAATAAATACAGCTTTGCCTTGTTGGGAGGTCAGGCAGAGACAACAGGTGCAGTTCCTTCAGGGAGCCTTCAAGAGCCCAGGGAAGGGACACTCGGGAACAGTAAAGTACTGAATGTGGTGTGAGCACAGTACAGGCCAGTAAGAGAGGAAAGGGAACGACAGCCCAGTCTCACCAACTGAAATCCTGCATTTATTTTTAAAATCATTTCATTATAAATATCTATATTTAGTCACAGTGTGAGTGCTATGGTGTAGGTTTAGAGGTTTGTCTTATTAGGATTTCTATGGCTGTGATAAAACACCATAACCAAAAGCAGCTTGAGGAGGGAATGGTTTATTTCAGCTTACACTTCCACATACAGTCCATCAGATCTGAGGGAAGTCAGTACAGAAACCAAAGCTGGGCGGAAACTTGGAGGCTGACACCGAGGCCGTGGAGGACTGCCTTGCTCTCTCTGACTTTCCTCTTTATGTCTTTCAAGATCACAAGCCCAGGAGTGGCAGTGAGGGAGGTGAGCCTTCTTCCTACATAATCATCAGTCAAGAACATGCCCAAAAGCTTGCCCACAGGCCAGCGTGGTGACTAGTGTCGAGGGGTCATAAAACTAGCCAACATACGGTCAGACATGCCTTGTTGGGATCAGTTCTCTCTACGGTGTGAGTCTGGAGGGGAAGTTCACCTTGTCAGGTTACCTCAGCCTTTCTGCGGGCCCTGTGCTTTTGTTCTGCACTGTTAGAGTATTCGAATCTCTGAGGTTTTATGACAAATTCCCATACATAGTAAGAAAAACCAGTCCTTGTTATCTCCATTTTCTCAGAGTGTTCTTTAATATTTTCCAGAAAAAAAATTGATTTGGCATATATAAGTGAAGAAATTTCAAATTAGTAAAATTTCCCAGTACTAATGAATTTGAATTGTCAGGTCATGAGGATTCACCATGAAGCAGTATTGGTGATTGAAAACTCTCTCATATTTAGCTGCTATTCTGTTTGTTTTTGTTTCTTTAAGACAGGTTTTTTTTTGTTTTTTTGTTTTGTTTTGTTTTGTTTTCTGTATAGCCCTGGCTGTCCTAGAACTTGTGTTGTAGATCAGGCTGGCCTGAAACTTAGAGATCAGCCCGACTGTGCCTCCCAAGTGCTAAGATTCAAGATATGTGTTACCACTGCCCGACTTTAACTGCTATTCTTTTGTTTGTTTGTTTGTTTGTTTTTTGTTTGTTTGTTTTTTTTCGAGACAGTGTTTCTCTGTGCAGCTCTGGCTGTCCTGGAACTCACTCTGTAGACCAGGCTGGCCTTGAACTCAGAAGTCTACCTGCCTCTGCCTCCCAAGTGCTGGGACTACAGGCGTGCGCCACCACGCCCGGCTCTTTAACTGCTATTCTTAAACCAAACCAAACCAAACCAAACAAAAAAAAACCTGTATTACTTAAAAATACAAAAAGTTATAAGTAGTGCCACTATGAAATGTCTATGTCTGTTTTTGGTATTACATCTACATGCCTTTCTGCAAGGTATACGCGTGAGGAGGACAGTTGCTAGGTCCTAGAGTATTAATACTTAATGGCCAGCCATTTTCCAGTATTTGGTTTCCAATAGAAACCATGCACAGGTTATCAGTCCCAGGTCAGGATGTCAGACACTTTTGCCCATTGCATCTTGATATTGACATCGTCAAGGAAAACAGTAGTCGAGTGCCGGATGGAATAACAGTTTGCTAACTAAGGAAGGCAGAAATTGGTACCAGGATGTGGGGTATTGCTGTGGCAGACCCAGCCCGTGCTTTTGGGAAGACTGCGGAGGCATGTGAGATTTGAGCTGGAAAAGCCATCGAGTGCTCAGAGCTCAGGCTTGTTCTGTGGGAGCTTGGAAGATAAGAATGTTGAGAGGCCTAGTTGTGAAATTTCAGAGGAAGGAAAGACTGTTAGGGCCATTTATATGCTATTTTGAATTAAGTATATGTTTCTGGTCAGCTGGGGATGAAGAATCAGCCATGATTAACAAGAAATTAGCACCACTGAAGTGAAACCTTTGCTTTGCTAGGACAAATGACGTCAGTCAGTGGGAGCTAAGAAATTAGCAATAGTTAAGAAGAGACAAGTGTCACTGAGGTGAAATATTTTGAGACATGTTTCTTCAGGGTCAGCATATACAAACCGTGATCCAAGGAGTGCTGAGACAGTCTCAGGAGCCTTGGTAATGGATAAGAGTCATCTAGGTTAAGGTACAGGCTCTGAAGGTGTGAAGGAGTTATGGAGACCATCTGAGGCTTGGCACCACAACAGGAGAGAAGAGGCCATTGGTGAGGGTGCAGTCACAGTCCCAGAACTGAAGGAGTCATGGAGAGAAGCCAAGGCTTGGCACCATGTGGGGTCACAGTTACTGAAGAGAACCCACAGAGGTTATTGGCGAAGGTGTAGCCCGCTTGCAACGCCTCTAGCATTTTTGAAATGTTAGAACCCTGTGATGGCCACCAAAGAACAGCAACAGCTGTGGAGGGGAACTAGCTAACTCAAGGGCGTCACCTTGAGCCTAGGAGACAAGCTGCGTGTGCTCCTGAGGGCAGAGCTGGAGAGTGGCTCGTGCCCTTTGGAGCCCAGAGAATCGTGAGTAAGTCCCAGACCGCAGACACTAAACGTTTACACTGTTGAATTTGGCTTTTGCTTTAGTCTGATTGTGACTATGCCCTGGCACTTCCTTTTTGAAATAAGAAGAATGTAACTTACTTTTTTATTTTACAGGAGCCCACAATTAAGAGACTGGCATTTTAGAGAGGCTTTGGTTATTTTAAAGAAACTTTGAAGAAAACTGAATGTTTTAATGAGACCGAACTTTTAAAGTGTTTGAGTTTTTAAGACTGTGGGACTTTTAAAAATTAAAGTGGCTGGGTGGTGGTGGCGCACGCCTGTAATCCCAGCACTCTGGGAGGCAGAGGCAGGCGGATTTCTGAGTTCGAGGCCAGCCTGGGCTATACAGAGAAACCCTGTCTCAAAAAAAAAAAAAAAGTTAAAGTGTTGGAGAAATGGCTCAGAAAGCGGGAGCCTCAACTGAGCAGATGCCCCATCAGATCAGCCTCTGTGTTGGAGGACTAGGGTGTGTGCCCGGCCTGCTCCTTTATACTCATACACGACAGCTGTAAAACAGTGACTGATGGTCTTCTTTTTATCTGTTTCTTCTTATTCTGTAGGTTTTTGTGGAGACTCTGGATAAGTGTTTTGAAAATGTATGTGAGTTGGACTTGATCTTCCATATGGATAAGGTATGTCCTCTCCAGAACAGGGCTCCTGGATCTACGAGTTAGAACATCTCCAGCCTCCATGCGCCATTCTGTTCTTTCACTTGCTCTTTTGTTCCGACCTAGTTCTAGAGTCTGTCTTAATTAATTAGTCAATTAATTTTGCAGCACTGGGGTTTGAGCCCGGGGCCTCCCACATGCTAACTGGCTACTCTACCACTGATCCATACATCAAGTCTGAACCTGTTTTATTTAGTGAGTTTGAAAGCTCTGAGCGGCCCGTGAGATGGCTCAGTGGTCAGGGTAGTTGCTTGCCAAGCTTGATGTCCTGAGTTGGATCCGAAGAATCCATATGATAAAAGGAGAAAAAACGACAACTGCAAATTATCCTCTCATCTCCATGTGTGCTCCGTGATTGTATGTATATGCCCCACCCCAGAAAAAGCAGACAGGTTAAGCAAGCATGTTTTTATCCATTTACTTCTTTGTTGGTTGATTTTATTGTCTGTTTTTGTTTTTGTTTGCTTTTTTTTTTTATTTTTTTTTCTTCGAGACAGGGTTTCTCTGTGTAGTCCTGGCTGTCCTGGAACTCACTCCGTAGACCAGGCTGGCCTCGAACTCAGAAATCCACCTGCCTCTGCCTCCCAAGTGCTGGGATTACAGGTGTGCGCCACTACGCCCTGTTTAACTGCTGATCCATCTCTCCAGCACTGGTATACTTTGTTTGTTGTTGTTGTTTTTTGTGCTAAAATCTATTAGTTGTTTTAGCACACGGAGATTATCTCTGGGCCTGTTCTTCCTAGTCACTGGTTCTTTCACAGGCAGACTTCTTAGTATACGGCAGTTATGACATAAAATAAGTGGCTATATATTCAACCCTGAAATTGTTATTTTGGGTATAGATTGAATTTCCTAAACCTAGGCTGCTAACAGTGAGGCTTTGGAATGACGTGAACTCAGGAGTTTGGGCATAATAAAGTTTGTATCTTAGGGGACTGTAGGACTTGGTGGTTAAGAGTGCATCTTGCAGCCGGGCGGTAGTGGTGCACGCCTGTAATCCTAGCACTTGGGAGGCAGAGGCGGGCAGATTTCTGAGTTCGAGGCCAGCCTGGTCTACAGAGTGAGTTCCAGGACAGCCGGAGCTACATAGAGAAACCCTGTCTCGGAAAAAAAAAAAAAAAAGAGTGCATCTTGCAGACAGGCATGATGGTACACGCCTTTAATGCCAGGATTTGAGAATCAGAGGCAGGGATTTTCATGAGTTTGAGGCCAGCCAAGTATACAGAGTTTAGTTTCAGGACACCCAGGGCAGTTACATGGAAAAACCCTGTCTCAAAACAAACCAAAACAAAGCAAAATAAAAAAAGGAGTGAGTGCATACTGCCCTTGTAGAAGATCCAGGCCTGGTTCCCAGGACCTATCTGGTAGCTCCCGACCAGTTGTCTTTAACTTCAGGTAGGAGATCTGATGCCCTTTCCTGGCCTCTGCAGATACCAGACATGTATGTAGTATACATACATACAGACAAAAAAAAAAAAAAAAAAAAAAAAAAAAAAAACACCTCATGCAAATAAAATAAAAATAAATCTAAAAAAAACAAAATAAAAGCCGGGCGTGGTGGTGCACACCTGTAATCCCAGCACTTGGGAGGCAGAGGCAGGCGGATTTCTGAGTTCGAGGCCAGCCTGGTCTACAGAGTGAGTTCCAGGACAGCCAGGGCTACACAGAGAAACCCTGTCTCAAAATAAAATAAAATAAAATAAAATAAAATAAAATAAAATAAAATAAAATAAAATAAAATCTGTATCTCTGCTGAGGAGCAGTATAGTGACTAATACCGTAACACCATTTAAGATCAGATGCAAGATATTCTCAGGAGGGCTGGAGAGATGGCTCACTGGTTAAGAGCACTGGCTGCTCTTCCAGAGGTCCTGAGTTTAGTTCCCAGCAACCACATGGTGGCTCACAACCATCTATAGGGGGATCTATATGCAGCAGAGCACTCATACATAAAATAAATAAATAAAAAATACTCTCAGCCGGGCGTGGTGGCGCACGCCTGTAAGCCCAGCACTTGGGAGGCAGAGGCAGGCGGATTTCTGAGTTCGAGACCAGCCTGGTCTACAAAGTGAGTGCCAGGACAGCCAGGACTACACGGAGAAACCCTGTCTCAAAAAACAAAAACAAAAAAACAAAAAAAAAAAAAAAAAATACTCTCAGGAAAGCACACTCAAAATTGAAATGGACCCAAGTAATGTTCTCAGTTTTGTTTTGTTAACATAACTATGATGAGGCCTGAGTCTTCTTGTGCCAGTTTAAGCAGGAGACAGCCCACAGGGGATAGGCACGTCATTTTGTCCAGCTGGTACATGTGGTCCTCAGTGCTAGTCTCTGGTAAATCAGCCAGTGACCTTCCAGTGATCCATGGCTTTTGGAAGGAGTTGTGTGCCTGTTGTTTTCAATATTCATTCATTTATTATTTATTTAATTTTTGCATATGGGTATTTTGCCTGTATGTTTGTAAGCTATGTGTGTACAGTGCCCATAGAGGTCAGAAAAGGATATAGGATCTCTTGGAACTGGAGTTACAGGATGGTTGTAGTCCAGCATGTGGCTTCTGGGAATCAAGCCTGGATCCTGTAGAAGGGCAGCCAGTGCTCTTAACTACTGAGCCATCTCTCCAGCCCCCAAACTGCCCATTGTTGTGGCATGATTTTTATTAGTTTATTATGACAGCAAGAGTTTCTGCACTCATTGCTGCTAGCATTACCGTGCTAAGCTGGTTTTGGATGTTTTCTATTGGCTTGTCTTCTCTTTCTTCTCTGTTTTTACCAGAGTTTAAATAGAATTGCATGAGAGGCAAGAGGTAGACACAATTAAGCAGTCCTAGTCAAGGTCTGGTCTGGTTGATCTTGTCCCTGTTATGGTTCTGTGATCTAAAGAAGTCCTAAATACTTTAAAGGAGCAATCTGGTTCCTATGAGATGACCCCAGTCAGTGCATTCTTGTTTGGATGTCAGACAGGAGTGCTGTTTTCCTTGGTCTGTCTCTGACTGTCACAGCCTGGTGCAGGAGATTGGGGAACCTATTTCTTCCTTCCAGAGGACTTGAGACTGACAGGGTCACAAGGCTCAGGACTCAGTGGTACTTTTGTGGTGCCAACCTCCCCTGTCACCTAAAAGATCTTTAAGCTTCAGACATCTCTTTGCATGCACCAGTGGTTATTGTTCATCAGTTCTGTTGTTAAGGATGCTGCTGTCTTGTGATTTATACCAAGGAGAATACTTCCCCTACATACTGTCTGGGAAGACATTGAAAATATGAAATTGAGTTGTCTTTATAAGCCTAACTATTGTTACTTTAAAAGGGATGGGGTTTTGTCGTTGCTGTTTTGTTTTTGTTCTTTGAAACTACATATCTAACTTTGCAGCCACAGCATATATGTAGAAGTCAGAATGTTATGTTAATGGGAAACAGTCAGTTTCTCTATACTATGGGGGCCTAGGTCAATAGGCTTGGCAGCAAGTGCCTCTACCTACCGAGCTATCTTGACACCCTGCTCATTTTTTTTTTATTGTAAAAAGCTAGGTGCTATTGGGGTTACTGTGTGATAGATAGACAGAGTGGGTTCCTTGGCAGGTGCTAGCTGTTTGCTTGCGAATACGGGCATGGCATTTCAATGTCTCAGCAGAGATGGAAAGATTGGTCTTTCTGGAGAAAGGGATTTCTAATTGACAGAAAAGAAGACACAGCTCTCTCATCATTTGTGGTCCCTGTTGTATTAGGGGTAGTCTGCTGAAAAGACCATTCTCACTTCTTTCACAGTGAGCTCTCTTTTTTAAGAAATTATTGATTTCTTTTTATTTTATGTGCCTTGGTGCTTTGCCTGCCTGTATGTCTATGTGAGGGTGTCAGATCCACTGGAACTGGACTTACAGACAGTTGTGAGCGGACACGTGGGTGCTGGGAGTTGAACCTGTGTTCTCTGGAAAAACAGCCGGTTCTCCTAACCTCTGGGCCACCTCTCTAGCCTGAGAGCTCTCTTTCCATCAGGAGCTCGTAAGTGTGGCAGTGTCAATGGCGAGCAACCCAGAGAAGGCACTAGGCAGCAGTCTGTCTGAGTGCTAGATGTTCATAGACTTTATCTGTGAAGACTGCCTGCTTAGGGCTTGACCCCTTGGGAATCCGGGGATGGAGAAGAGCCAGTTGGTTTTGTGAATGGTAGAGCATGGGAAAGCGGGGTCTCTGGTTCAAGCTGCTTCATCCCAGCCATGTAGAGTGTGCTTTGAAGGCAGCTTTCCGAATCACAGTGTGCTGTTCATGTCTCACTGTCTTTGTTTTGTTGTAAGAATTTTCTGTTTTTCTGTAAGTAGCACCACTGTGCCTGGCTCTACATACAAGATCACCCCCACTCCCCTGACCCTTTCAACTCCACTCTTTTCTCTTTTTAGGCAACAAACAGGCAAAACCCCATCTATACACTTAAAATCCATAGAAACACAAAATCAAAAATCATAACATAAAAACCAAAGACGGCAGGGCAGCGGTGGCACACACCTTTAATCCCAGCACTTGGGAGGCAGAGGCGGGCGGATTTCTGAGTTCGAGGCCAGCCTGGTCTACAGAGTGAGTTCCAGGACAGCCGGGGCTACACAGAGAAACCCTGTCTCGAAAAAACCAAAAAGTTGGCCATCTCTTCCTGAGTCTAAGACCTGCCCTTAAGTATGGTTTGTATAAATTTTTTTTTTTAAAAAAAGATTTTTAACTTGAATTGCTTCAAGTTCATTACATATTCAAAGGACTACATCCATAGTGTATCTTCACAAAGTGCTCAAGACCAGCTAGCCTTGAGCTTCCTATAGAGCCTGTTATGTAGATGGCTTTAAATCCATAGTAATCCTCCTGCCTCAGCCTTGAAAGTTTCTTTAGATCTGTCAATTAGCATTTATAGTTTTTTCTATAGAGGTTTTGCATTTTGTTAAATTTTTATCTTCGATATCTACTTTTTTTTTTTTTTTTTTTTTTTTTTTTTTGGTTTTTTTCAAGACAGGGTTTCTCTGTGTAGTCCTGGCTGTCCTGGAACTCACTCTGTAGACCAGGCTGGCCTCGAACTCAGAAATCCGCCTGCCTCTGCCTCCCAAGTGCTGGGATTACAGGCATGCGCCACCACGCCCGGCTTGATATCTACTTTTATGTATACAGTATTTGGAATATTCATTTTAAATGTATGTTTGCTATCAAAAATTCACTTTATTTTTATATGTTTACACTAAGACCAGCGGTTATATTAAACTCTTAGGAATTCTTTTATATGTAGACATTTTGTTATTTTCTTTCCAGTGTTTTTACTTTTTATGTTTTTTCTACCTGCACTCTGTTGCCTAGTGTCGTGCAGCTAGAAATGGGGTCAGCGGCATCAGGTCTGGGTCGCTGGTTTCCAGAGCACCTCACACTGTGGCTGTGGGTCTTTTGTAAACATTCTTTATCAGGTGAAGGTTTCTTCCTTGCTCTTCCTAATGGCTAGGGGTTTATGGTCATGAAAGGATGTCAGGATTTGTCAGAAGCCCTTCCTCTGTCTCCTGGGTGCCTTTTTGCCTCATCTTTCTAATGCCATTTTAAACATCTGTGAGGATGTCTGCTCAGCCCGTAATGTGATTCCAGCTCTGTTTTATTGGGCATGGCTTTTAGAAGGAAGTAAGTGGCCATAAAAACGCTGCCCTATCTCGTCTGTCTTATCTTCTTGTCAGCTCCATAAAGCATCTTGCTGCAGCAGCAGATTTCTGTTACTGTTCATACAGCTGTTTATTTTTAGCCGTGGGTTGGCACTGGGAAATGACTGCTCATATCTACTTGTTGTTGAAATCGATGGTAGAAGGGGTCAGAATCCTGTCTCAGTCACCCTTAGACTGCCTTACCGTGTTTCCCAGCAAGTGACTTCACTTTCCTTGCACGTCAGGCTGGCCCTTTACACCCTCACAAAGCATTTGCCATCTCAGGTGTATCTTGATAGTCAGCTGTTTTGTTTAATTTATGTAAACAAAAGACCTGTCTGAAAACAGCAAGCTTATCACTGAATTCCATGCCTCTTCCCCTAATTTGAGGCTCGCAGCTCCGGGTGGTAGATTTGGTAGGGTTGCAGGTCTTCATCAGCTGGTCCCGGCCACTGCTCTGCCACCTTAACGCTCACTGGGGCTTAGAGCAGCAGGCCTGCTAGACCACATTTGACTTAATTTCTAATACTTTCAAAATTTTTCCAATTTTGGTGTTTCTTTTGTTTACTTTGAACAAAGGTCTCATGTAGCCTAGGCTAGCCTTGAGCTTACTGTGTAGTGGAGGCTAAACTGACAGGTCCTCCTCCTTCCCCACTCCAAGGGTTATACTAAAGGCACATGCCATCACACCCTTCTTTTTTTTGTTTGTTTTTTGTTTTTTTCGAGACAGGGTTTCTCTGTGTAGCCCTGGCTGTCCTGGAACTCACTCTGTAGACCAGGCTGGCCTCAAACTCAGAAATCCGCCTGCCTCTGCCTCCCAAGTGCTAGGATTACAGGCGTGTGCCACCACGCCCGGCTCATCACACCCTTCTTTAATCTTGAGGTTTCCTTTTCAGACTTCTAAGCCGTTTTTGTCAAATCCCCTTGAACTGGAGTTACAGACAATTGTGAGCTGCCATGTGGGTGTTGGGAATTGAACCTGGGTCCTCTAGAAGAGCAGCCAGTGCTCTTAGCTGCTAAGCCATCTCTCCAATTCTGACCATCACCGTTTTTAATATCTCTGTAGTACCTAGTGCTGTGAGCTTCCTAGTGGGACAGCTCTAATCTTCAGTTTCCTCAGAATCTTCCTGAGTTCTCGCTTGTTCTCTCCCCTCTTTGATAGATTCGGCTATATCTTGTCCTTATTTTATGTACTTAAACTACCATCCTCCTCCTCTTCCTCTTCCTCTTCCTCTTCCACTTTCTCCTCTTCCCTTTCCTCCTCCTGTTCCTTTTCCTCCTTCTGTTTTGGAAACAGGGTGTCACTGTGTAGCCTTGGCTGGTCTGGAATAGCTTTATGTAGACCAGGTTGGCCTCCAACACACTGCCTCTGCTGAGATTAAAGGCATGTGCTACCACTCTGGAAAACTACCAATCTTGAAGGAAATTCTCAAATTGATCTAGTTTTGATATCCTATTTGTGACATGATTTCATGTAGTGCAAACTGGTCTCAAATTTCCTATGTAACCGAATAGGGTCCAGCTCTGAGAGGTAGCTATTTACTCTCTAGACATATCTGGAACAAACCTTTGCAGAGGCTCCCTGCAATCCCTAAATACAGCTCAGCATCCTAAGTATTGGCATTGTGGTAACTGAGTTTCCTTTGTCAAAGCTGAGTGGATGGCTGAGCAGCAGCATCTGCATCCTCCCAACAGCAAATGGGGCACTGGACTCCAACAGGTCTTCAAGATTGTGTTACCAGACTCACATCACAATTCACTGGCTTTATCAAGGAGGGGCTAAGCAGCGATTCTCAGCCATCCTAATGCTGCGACTCTTTAATACAGTTCCTCATGTCGTACTGACCCCTAATACTTTTATTGCAACTTCATAACTATGACCCCTGTGAAAGGGTTGTTTGACCCCAGCGGGATCGTGACCCACAGGTTGAGGACCACAGGGTGAGATGGCTGCTTTAGTCTGCAGTGGGCTCTCAATAGGGTTGACTCATGTGCTGCTGGGTGGGGCTGAGCGCAGGAAAGCTGCCAAGTAGATAGCTGAGAATGCTGAGCGTGTGCCGTGGCACTTCTGAAGTATACGGTGACAGGCTCATAAACAGTGATGTCAGCCCTGTCGTCGGATGGCCCTTCTGGGAGCAGATCAGCAACCGCAGGGCCTGACAGCACCTTTTACAAAGTCTTAGTGAATCTCTGTAGCAGGTACTCTGCCCTGCTTGCATGGTCTCTAGAGACAGAAGAATGAGGAATACCCGTCTGTGTGAATGTACTGAAGACGAGGAATTAGATAGGCTGTTTGGGCTTAAGTTCTCACAGTAGGAGCTAGCTGGCACATTTGACTGTCTCTGGCCATCTTTTCTCTTCTGGATGTGCCCAAGAGTGGGGAAGCCGGTCCAGCCTGGTGTCTTGTTGCATCCCTAGCCCTTGTCTACTAATGCGTCGAGAGTAGGAATTTTGCGTAAAGAATGAGTGCGTGCATTCAGGATGTATTTATGTAGGCCAGGGCTACTGATCAATAAAAGAACAGTTTGATTGTCCAAGCATGCCTCCTGTCCATCTTTGTCTCCATTTCTCAGTGTTGGCTTCTCTGCTTTAGAGAAGTGTCTCATTCCCTCAGAACAGTGGACAGGTTTATGAAAAGGATCTTTTAGCTCCCAAAGTCTGTAGAGTGTGTTTAAAAAGAAGAAGTGGGGATGGGGATGGGGAGCCATGATCTCTCCAAACTACACCTGACTTCTATCCTCACAGTGTAGGTTTCTCTTTCAGTAAACATTTCACTCCTGAGGGCCCAGTCTCATTGGCTGCCAGCTGTTGAAATCACACACAGCCTCTTTGGTTTGTTTAGTTATTCCTTATTAGAAGCTAACCCTGTACACAGAACAGCAACATTTGACCTTTTAGAGCAATCCATTTGGAATCTAGCCTTTTCAAGAAAATTCAGTGTTTATAAGATGTGTGAAGGGAGCCAGGTGTTGTGACACCCTGAAACCCTAGCACTTGGGTAGCTAAGACAGCAGCTTATCATGAGTTCAAAGCCAGCCTGACCTATAGAGATATCAGTCCTTTCCTAAAAACAAACTCCCAAACTATAACTAAGAGCAAAGTTAATTGCCAGTACTGTCCCTTACATAAGTTGCAGATGAAATAAACCACACATTATGAGCATAGTGATGGTTGCTGATCTGATATGCCCTTAAAGGCTAGAATGGAGGTGCCTTTCTGTGTTACAGCAGAGGCTGAGCACCTATGAAACAAGCAGGACTTCCTCTCCCCCCCCCCCACATTTATTTGTGACAACTTATCTGTGTGGCCCTGGCTATCTGAGAACTCATTCTTCAGACCAGGAGGACTTCAAACTCAGATATTGGCCTGCCTCTGCTTCCCAAGCGCTGGGATTAAAGGAGTGTGCCACCACCGCCCAGCTAAGCAGGACTTTTCTTAGCTAAGAACACTTTGCTACACTTGCTGTTCATGTGAATCCTCAGAAACTTGGTAATCATCATTCCTAAAAATCTCCATAGCTTATAATAGGTTTCGTTTATTTCTCAAGAATTGTGTGGTCACTGTGGCATTGTTGCTGTACACTGTTGTCATTTGGAGGTCGTGGCTGTTGGAAGTCCACCTGGGTGCTGTGTGTTGGCTCTTCCAGTGACATGCCTACCACTAGTCATTTCACTGGTTAACATAATGTTACATGCCATGTTCAAGGGACTAGGCAAACACAGTCCTCCTTTGTACCAGAAGGGGAGAGAGCCTGCACTTATAAATACAGCAGTGACTACTAATGAGTTTGTTTGTTTTAAAACAAGGTCTCATCTGTCCCAGGCTGGCCTCTGGCTCGTTATGTGGGCTGGGATGACTTTGCACTCCAGGTCTTCCTGCCTCTCTCCACTCATGAGTGTTAGGATTGCAGGTGTGTGCCATCATGCCCAGCAGGCTACCATTGGCTTTACATTTGTTCCTTTAGGGGTAAAGCTCATATTTAATTCATTAACACTTTATATTGCATATTACAAAACTAGAGAAAAAATTATTTTTTTTGTTTTTGTTTTTGTTTTTGTTTTTTCGAGACAGGGTTTCTCTGTATAGTCCTGGCTGTCCTGGAACTCACTCTGTAGACCAGGCTGGCCTCGAACTCGGAAATCTGCCTACCTCTGCCTCCCAAGTGCTGGGATTACAGGCATGCGCCACCACGCCGGCCTGAAAAAATTATTTTTGAGACAGGGTTTCTCTGTATAGTTCTGACTGTCCTGGAACTTGCTTTGTAGACCAGGCTGGCCTCAAACTCACAGAGATCCACCTGCCTCTGCCTCCCAAGTTCTGAGATTAATGTTATGTACCACCATTGTTCACCTGAGAAATGTTTTTATAAGAAGAAAACATGGCTAACGCTTAGGAAGAGGCATCTCCTACAGTAGCTTTCCTGAAGTGCTAAGAGTGTATTTGAGATCTATATCTTACATGCTTCCTACATGAATTTAAATTAAAATTCAATAACAGATTCTGAGAAGAGTTGCCTCCCACTGTAGGAGGGCTTTGTGCTAATGACCTCTATTTCCTGGGACTTCTGACCTTGGGGAAGTCCTGATGCTTCTGTGGGGTTTTGTTTTTCACTGTTTGTTGTTTGTTTGTTGTTTTTGTCTTTTTTCTTCTGATAATCAGACAAAAAGTATTTATTAAGTATTTCAAGAACTATATTGCTAAATATAGTTTCAACTTAAGAGAAATTTGTCTTTTACACTAATTCTCTGCCTCCAAGAAGCCTGTAGCCCAGCAGACAGGATGGGTTACCCAAAGCCACTGTTTGGTCTTGGATAGTCCCTCCTTGGAAAGTACTAGAAACTACACGTGGCCCTGAGCTGACTTGGTGCTGTTGATTTGGGAGGCCCCACTGTGCACGGCTTTTGTAACTAAGCACCACTTTGATCAACTTGGATTTCACCCAACCAGAAGGCATGTACATGCTTCATGTGGAGTAATACAGTACCTAGTTGTAAGGCTTAGTTAGCAATATTTATCAGAAGTAGAGAAAGCAATGGGACTTTGAAGATGTGCCTGTTTCTGAGGCTAGACTCTGAGCTGTTGGTGGGAGAATAGATGGCAGACCACCTTCAGCTGGCAGGCACCTGCTGCTGCCTGAGTGGAGTGGCTTTGATGCTGCCCTGCATTGGGAGTGGCTTGTCCTGAGTCACCAGGCTGGTGAGAAAATCCCCACAGTGTGAGGTGGAAGATCATCATCAAGTGAGAAAAGTGAGACTGTATGAGCTCCCACCAGAGAAATCATGAGAGGAGAGTCGGGGAAGGAAACTGGTGTGGGCGATGTCCGGTGACAGGAGTTATGCTGTGGACTTTATTCATCATTATCTTTTGTAGGTGTGGTGATGTCTTCCAGTAACAGATCACAAAGCTGAGACTCAGATTAAGAGTACCTGAAACTTAAACCCAAGTCCTTCTACACAGAATTGGAGGCTACATATGTGTCCCCAGCATAAGTATAACTATCATATTGAAAACTGTGTGTTTCTCTCAGTTTTCTTTCAAAACTAGAAAACAAAAGAGTACAAACAAGCTGATAGTGGTGGTACCTTCCCTTGATCCTAGTATTCAAGAGACAGACAGGAGGATTGCAAGTTTGAGACCAACTTAGGCTACACAATGGCTCTGATGGCACTGGGAAGGACATACACATTGGGAAGGGTGGGTGGGAGATGGGGTACTTGCCTAAACTCCAGCTGAACCAGGTATAGATCTGTAGACATTTGAGACTGTGTGTGTGTGACTGCTGGTCTTGGTATCCTTGACCAACCGCTGTTGCTGTCGGTGGTGCCCAGGGCCACTGTCCAAAGGCTCTCTGGTGGGCCTGGAGGCAGGGGCACTGGGAAGAGAGTAGGGAAGCTGGATTGGATGTAGGGTGTGTGAGCAGGGCTGGTTGGAGGGTTGGGAGTGGTGGGCAGGGTGACAGTGCGAAGCCTTGTCCCCTCACCTAAAAGCGTTCTTTGTTCTTAGCTTCCGTAACAAACTGACCTGGAAGTCTTTCCCATTTTGGCCATTTTCTTTAGCCTTCTGGGCTTTTTGCCTCTCTGGCTGTTACTTGCTTCTGAGATTAGGTCTATATGTAAGCTGCTCAAGCTCATTGCATTGTGCACGCAGTGTGTCCAAGACAGCCTCAGCTCCATGCAGCTCCACACTGACAGCTGTGACCCTTCCCAGGCAAGCTAGGCTTCACAACGTCCTGTGGCACCTGTCCCACTTGCAGACTGAAGCAGGCTACATATGTGTCCCCAGCATCCTTGACTGCTTTTGTAGCTGCAGCTGTCACAGGATACCTCTGCTTATGGTGTGGATAGGAGCAGAGACTCAAGCCCGGATGGCTGGACTTGAATCCCAGCTCACAGTCCTTGGCAGTGACTGTGAGAGTCATACATAGAAAGTGCTTAAGCATAGGAGCTACTTACTCCGATTGCTTTCCCTACTGAGCATTGTGTAGTATTGTGAAAGTGTGGTCAGACTGTCTTGTTCAAATATGTACAGTTGACTATGCAATTACTGTGAATTCATCTATCCTCTGTTTTAGGGCTGGAGAAAGGATTAATAAAGCATTCCTGTCCATGACGTAGGGGAAAATAAAATGTGGTTCCTAGTGATGACTGTAGAGAGGGCATAATAAAGGAACACGAGGCTTCGGTGGACATGGCCTGTTGTTTGTGCAGGGTAAGGGGAAGGTCTGATAAGATAGCATTGAGCAGAAGGAAGAGAAGAGAGAGATGTGCCTGGAGCAGAGCATTCCAGGTTCCTGGAACAATTAGTAAAAAGACCTTGGTGCCTGAAAAGAGGCAAACAGTTTCATGGCTGGACCACAGTTGGAAGGTAGGAAGGAGTAAGAGACGAGGAGTGGGAGATGTTGGGAGGGGGTGGGGAGATCACTGCAAGCCACGGTTACAGAAGACACTTGTGCAGAGAGAAGGGGCCATGTGCACATAGTGCCTGGTGCATGTCTGTGTGTGTGTGTCTGTGTGTGTGTCTTTGTGTGTGTGTGTCTTTGTGTATGTCTGTGTGTATCAGTGTGCGTCTCTGTTTTTGTGTGTGTGAGTATGTGTGTCTGTGTGTGTGTATATGTGTGTTTGTTTGTGTATGTTTGTATGTATGTGTCAGTGTATGTGTGTGTGTGTTTGTGTCTGTGTATTTGTGTGTGTCTGTGTTTGCGTCTCTGTGTGTGTCCCTCTTTCCATTACCCCCTGTCTTCCACTCTTTCCTCTTCTCCCTCTCCTTTATTGTCTACCACAATAAACAGTTAAATCACACTGTCTTGCCATAAAGCAAAGTCTGAGTTTGAGGCCAGATAAAATGATAAGTTGTCTGTAGATTATCCTTTCCCTCGCCTAGAAACTGTCTTAACTTCACAGTCTCTGGGAGCCAAGAGCGTGTGTGCCCTGTGAAGGGACTGGCCCAGCGCACCCCCAGGGCAAGTTGTGAGCCTAAGCTTAGCTGGGTGCCAGCGGGAAGCCACGCAGCATCAGCTCTTGTGACCTCAGCTGCCTCTGCTGACAGCCAGCACTAACAGAGACATACTATTATGTCTGGGCTTAACTATTGAAAGAAGAACTTAACTACAAGAAGACTCCTCAGAGCCCAGAGTGGCACGGTTTGTGGATTTTGCAAGTTACTCCATAACCGTGTCCCGTCTGATTTTTCAGGACACATAAACCCGAATTACACCTTTCATGGGCTAGGCAAGTGCTTTGACAGGCCTCATCAGTTCTGTACTTCACTTCTTTGGGGAATAGTTATGATTTACCATCTCAGATCACAAGCATGTCATTTGAACCATTTTCCCTTGTAGCCACAGAAAACCAGTGACGTTGTGCATCTGGTAAATATAGATCCCATCCCTTTGCTTATTGGGGGTTGCAGTTAGTAATTATTTGGCTCAATTAATGCCAGGTTTGCATTTGTTTTTACTTTCTTTTTCTTTTTTTGAGACAGGGTTTCTCTGTATAGCCTTGGCTGTCCTGGATCTTACTCTGTAGACCAAGCTGGCCTTGAACTCAGAAATCTGCCTGCCTCTGCCTCCCAAGTGCTGGGATTAAAGGCGTACGCCACCACCGCCCAGTTTGTTTTTACTTTCTTTCCATGAGTCCTCTGCTTCCACAACTGTTAACTCTGACTATAGTCTTTTTCCTAGAACATATTAACTGTCTGCCCCCTAGCTAAGCGACAGACCTTTGCAAGAAGACAGGCATACTGCATTCTTTCTTCTCCCTTCCTTCCACCTTCCTGGAAACCTTTAGTAATGTTAAATGACCCTGACTGGCTAAGCCAGTGAGTTTGCCTGAGTGGAGAAAATACTTGGGACTACTCCCTAAATGGTGAGCTCAGGGCCCCTGATAGCACACACAATGACTGCCGCAATCTCTCCCGCCTGCCTTTCTAGTCTCACCTCCTGCTATCAGCCTTGTGCCCAGTGACACTGAACTGCCTATATAGCTTGTCTTCAGGGATATTGTTGCTTTGTATGTCTTTGTCCCAGCATGGAAAAGGGTGACCATAGAATGAGACCCTGGGCGTTTTTGTGACAGTGGTTCAGAAGGAACAGGAACTGTGAGATCAGAGGTCGCACCCTAAAGACAGGTTTTTGGTCCATCATTTGGGATCACTACTGATAGTCAAGTGACCATCATTTACCTAACTGTGCTGTGATTGTTGTGATTAGGCAGGGTGTTAGAATACAAGTAGAGGACAGGGCTCTTTCATGTCATTGCGCTAAATGACTCAGCTACACCAGGGAATGGGAATGGTTTGTTGCATAGTGTAGTTAATGCAGTTGAGTTTTTGAGGGTTTCAGTTCTTTTATTATAGTTAGTTTCTGATAATTACCTCTGGGCACAGGACTGAGTATCTCTCTTCTCTAAGCTAAAAGAGATGAAAACTGGATTCTGGTGTGGGGGAAGAGTTAAACGAGATAATGAGGTGGCTTTGAGAACAGCCGCTGAGTAACCAGCCCCCATCTGGTATTTGCTTTGTTAGCCAGAATGACCAGATATGCCTGGTGTGTCATGTAATGGCCTTCCTCCCGCATCATCGTTTTTATCCTTAGTCTAAGAAGCTAAGATTCTGGGTCTTCCCATTTGCAGGTAAAGAAATGGACCAGGCTCTCCCTGGCTACACAGTAATAAACAGTAGGGTTGGAATTCGCCCAGCATGTGTGTCTGGACCTGCACTTCTACACCTTGTCACTCTACCTGCAGTGTTCTCTCCTGCTTTAGTACTCTGAACGTGGCAACCGATGGACGGCAGTCATGCTCCCTTGTCCACAGTTATCTAAGAAGACAAGGTCTGGATTGTCCTCTGTGCTCAGTCCCATGTGGGTCTGAGACCAGTAGTGCAAGCAGGTGAATGAGGGAAATGAGTGCTAGGCTAGGTTTTACTTTTCCCCAGGCTGGTCTCGAACTTGCATCAGACCTTTTCTTTCAACCTCCCAGAACTGGGATGAGAGGTGTGCACCCTGTATCTGACTTCAGCATGCAGACTCACTCTCTTCCTCCCTCCCTCCCCTTCCTAGCTCACTTCTGGTTTCTTGCTGTCCTCGGGATTGAGTTGGAGATCTCACTTGTGCTAGGCAAGCTCTCTGCCTGAGTTCCAGCTTCAGTTTAGAACATTCAAAAATAAAAGATTATTTATTTGTGTATGTGTCCACATAAGTGTATGCATTGAGAGTGAGTGTGTGTGTGTGTGTGTGTGTGTGTGTGTGTGTGCGCGCGCACACACACACACACAACTTGGTTGTCATATCAGTACAGGAATCCAAACTCCAGTAAGCACTCTTAACTACAAAGCCATTTCCCCAGCCCTACAGAGCATTTTTAGAGAGATAAATTAGGGATGTAGCTCAGAGGTAGAACATTTGTTCTCATGCACAAGGCCCTTCCTCTGATCCCCTGAACTAAAAAACAAAACAAAACATTTAGAGAACCCTAACTTGTAATGGGAATTGGTTTCTTTTTAAAAGTTAGAAATAAGGAGTAGTGAGCATAGTTGGCTAAGTCAAGTGTAAGTCCTCAGAGAGCATAAACCACAGCACTAGGGAGTGGTGATCCTTTCACTATGGAAGTTCTAGAACGAGAAGAAAATCCCGTTGCTGGGTGATTTTCCCCCCACCCTCCCCCTTGGCAGGGACACTTAGTCTCAGGCCCTCCCTCCCTGAGCTGACATAGCATTCTGTACAGGTCATGGTACTTATCGCAATCTTCTTTTATTATAGTTAATTCTGTACAGTTTATCTTTCTTGATTCAAAGTGCTTGAGGACATGGTCCACTTCTTATCATTGCTCTTCCTCCCGGCACTTAACATTTTGTGATGTTAAACATATTGGAACAGAGAGCGAAGCTGAGTGGATATTTTGAACATAACACACTACCTCTGTGCAGTAGGTCTGCGTGCTTAGGATCAAACAGCTGTTTATCTGAGCTTCTAAAGGCATCTCAGTTACAGTGTGGCTCCTTAATTGACTTGACAGGGATGGGGTGAGGGTGCTAAACAAAACATGATATTTCAGAGTCCTGGGAGTACATAATACACTTTCAGAAAGTTTCTACTAAAATAACATGATGGTGATTTAAGAATCACCTCTTTCCCGCACTGTTTTATCTCCCTAGTTCCTAGGTGGAACCAAGAATGCCTTTGTGTGCTCTCCTTGCTGCGCACGGGAGTAATCCCTATGTTGCGGGTGGAGACAAGGCCTTCCCAAGAACACTGGGAAGAACATTCTGCCTCTAACCCCACAGCAGTCACTACCACTGAAAGTAAACCATTGAGGCAGAGGAGGGTACAAGCCACCAACAGTGCTCAGATCTGACTATCACACTTACGTTTGGCACAGAATCCTAAGGCAGTTCACAGGCCTGAGAACAGCAGTGCTGTGCATGTCTTGAGATGCTGCAAAATGCTAGACTCCAGAGTAAGAGCAGTCGAGAGAGAAAGGCTCACTCACCGGGTCTCTGGGACGGTTCTGCCTTTGTGCTCTCCGTTTCTTTCTTATATGGAATATGTGTGAACTAGTAACTGAGCCTAAGCCAAGGCCATTTCTCTTCCCTAGTCTGTGCTAAGTCCATTCTGGTGCTCTCAGAGCACAGACCGTCTAGCAGACAAAAAAATGGCCTACGCTCCCCCAGGAATCTCTTTCCTACTTACTCTCTGAAGACTTTTCATAGAAATTACTCAAGCAATCTAGGCCAAGAGAGGAATAGAAAATGGTATTCATCCTTGGCTTTTTCTGTAGTTACTTTGTAAGCTTGGTTTGTAGATTATTAGGAATTCCCTGTTAAAGCATGAGTGCTGTGAACTTAGTGCCCTGATTGTCTAACATAAGCAGAGTGACCGTGCTCTTTTATATTTGGTTAGTATTTTATTGATTCTCTCTCATCAATGGCCAGGCAGGAGTGTGTGCCTCTGTCTTGTAAGATTGTATCCTGTGAGGAATTGGAATTACTCTAGTCTAGAGGTTTCTGTGACTGTCAGTAAGCTGAAGTGTGATATGGCTAATGGGCTGATAGTGTCCCAGAGATGTTACCTACCCTTCCTGCCCCAAAGCCTCCAGGATGGGGCCCTGCCAGCCCCACCAAGAGCTGCCCTGTGCTGTGGGGTCAGTGCTGGAGGTGTTCTGAGGCACCACATTTTGGGGAACATTCGGGATTGAAGCTGACCTCTTGAGCTTCACTTTCTGTATTTACTGGGGACGTGTGTGAGGTAGACTGCAGCAGCTCTGGAGCATGGCCAAGCTCGGGTTTGCAGACCGCTCCTGACTTCAGTGCTTTGCCACACCCTTCCTCTTCCCGGACAGTTCGCTCCCAGCGGTAGTGACTGACCAGGTCAGAGGCAGAATGTTCTTTGATTCATCCCAGGGATGGGAGGGACCCTTGGAGGTCTGGGCCCTGTGACCTTGGGAAAGGCTATTGAAACTCACTTGTCTCCACCCTCAAAAATTCCACCGCCCAGTTTCTGTAACTGAAGTGGCATCTGTGTCCTTCCTGTTGTACTCTTGTCACTCTTGTGTGAAGCTACCAGGCTCCTTTTAATCTGTTTTATCTGACGTGGAGCTTCAGAGGGCAAGTGTGGAGGCCATGCCTGATCAACAAGCTGTGTCACGTCAGCCTGGTACTGGACTCCTCATTCCACAGCAGTTATGAGCTAATGCTTTGTAAGCACATTGCTCTGGGCATCCACAGGAGATTTAACATGCAACCGCAAATGATCCCATTAGACAAGAGACCTGCAAAGAACGGCACCACAGCGCCCTGACTTAGGTGTCTCAGTGGACACCAGTAAATCTCTGAGAAAATGTTGACTGCACCTGCAGAGGTCCTTAACGTCCTTGACGTAGGTGGCCCAGTCCTAGGTAGTCAGAACCCCAAACCTGGAAGAATGTTTTTGATTTCCACAGAACTGTTTAGCAGGGTCACCATGAAAGATGGGTTGAAGGCTGCAAGGTGTGGAAATTGGCAAATCTCAGCAGTCAACAGCATTGCAGACCCCAGCTCTCATTTGGGAAAGTGCCTTCTTCCTACTAGGAGGGCCCAGCAGGTGGGCAGTCCTCTTCCTTTTGTGCTGAGGATCAGGCCCAGGTCCTTAAGCCCTTAAACATGCTGAGCATATATTCTCTGTGTGAACTCTGCAACTCTCAAGTAATTCAGCATTTCCCATGCCTTTCAGTCTTAATTTCCCTGTCTTGCACATCTGTAGCAGAACTGCTGGTCAACTTTTGTATGACCAGAGAAGCTTTGAAGGCCAGCTGATATTATCCTTAAGCACTGTTGATACTCCCAATATACACCAGATAATATTCCTGTTTCATCTGTTTGCACTGGGTACTAACTGCTACATTCCTGTCTGACTGTGACACTTATGTCATGTCCAGAGGATGCCTCGAACACATGACTTGCATCTCTCTCTCTCTCTCTCTCTCTCTCTCTCTCTCTCTCTTTTTGACACTCATAATCCAGGCTATCCTCATACTTGTGATCCTACTGCCTCAGCCTCCCAAGTGCTGAGATTATGAATGTACACTACCATACCCTGCTTCAAAAAGGTAACTTCTACTGGCAGAAAATTGTAAAAGAAAAATATTACACGGTTGGTCAATCCAGATGTAGAGAAGGATGTAACAGCTTTTTAGATAAGAAAAACTGGCTGGGCAGTGGTGGTGCACACCTTTAATCCCAGCACTTGGGAGGCAGAGGCAGGCGGATTTCTGAGTTCGAGGCCAGCCTGGTCTACAGAGTGAGTTCCAGGACAGCCAGGGCTATACAGAGAAACCCTGTCTTGAAAAACCAAACAAACAAAAACAAAAAGGGGGGAGGGGGGAGGGGAGGGAGAAGGGGAAGGGGAGGGGGAAGGAAAGGAAAGGAAAAAGGAAAAAGGAAAAAGGAAAGGAGGACTGAAGAAACACAGACATCCGAGTGGGAGTTAGGATGAGGGCAGAGGCATGGCAAACAGGTCAGAGCATCTGGAGAGCATCTGGTGAGTTAGCTGAAAATCACTCCTACTTTTGGCAATTGTGAGATAGGGGTTTCAAGAGGAAAAATTTAAGTAGTATTGAACTATAAATACCAGTTTCACTCATTAAAGTGTGCACATAGAGTTATGTAAATCAATTTCAGGAAACCCCAGCTGCTCCCTGATGTTGTGCAAACTCTAAGATTTCAGATCTATCTCTCCCCTACATTCTCATATCAGATTGTTCTCTTGGAACCTTGGGACTGTCTTAAACCTTATGTTCAGATAAACTCCTCTTCCTCTTGCGAGTATTGATAGGTCAGAGGACCATTGGATTGGCCAAGAACTTAGAAATCAAACAGCACTTCTTATTTAAACTCCAATAAGCAATTCTGAACATATTTGATAATGCCATTAGTAAATGCTCACCGAGCTCAGAGACGCTGGCCGAGCTCATTGCAGTGAGAACCCGTGTTTCTTCAGTGCACACTGCTCACTGGCTCGCAGGCTCTTGACTTCGCTCTCTTCTGGTCTCGTCTTTGCTTTTTGTTTTTGTGATTATAAGTTCTCCCTTCCCTTTCCTCTCTTTAAACCCTTCCATATACCCTTCCGCCACTCAACTTCAAATTCATGGCCTCTTCTTTCAATAGTTGTTATTGTGTGCATATACGTATCTGTATGTACATATACCTAAATATAGCTGCTAGTGTTCTCACGACTGATCATTTGGGTGTGCCCTTTACCAGGGAAGACCACTGTTCCTCCGTTGCCTGTATTTCTTTGTGGAGGGTGGAGGCCTTGTGGGCTTTTCCTCATTCAGTTCGCCAGTCCATTCGTCTTATTCTTGTTCAGCTCATATATGGGCAGTCGTGTTGGTGAGACTTTCTGGGCGTAGCTTCTGCCAATACTAAGAGACACAGTATCGCACTAAACTCTCCAGAGTACCATTATTTTGAGTGTCATCTGTGTGACTTGGGTGCAGGCCTCCTCCCCTACCCCTCCTTTCACTGGGGCAGTCCGTTCTCAGTGCTCTCTCCGGTATTTACCCAGATGCCTGCTGGCGGGCACCCTCCAGAGCAGCCCAGCAGCCGCTGCCTGTCCTCTCACGGAGCCCTTCTTTGTGCTCTGCCGTATCTTCAGTTCGCAGGGGCCCAGACTCAGGTCCGTGTCTTGGCTGTGTCTTGGCTTCCCACACCTATGTTTGGCAGCCTCCGCTGCCTCAGCTCAGCTTATCCACTCAGATAAGCTTTACTGCCTCTTGTTTAGATTCCTGGCTGGCATATGAGGTTCCTGTGCGCTGCGCTGGTCCATCCTCGCGTACCTATGTCCATGGAGCCATGCACCTAGCAAAGGGTGCTCGTGCTGTTTTCCTGACTATTATAATGATGGAATCTAATCACATATACACAACAAACCAAGAATGAGAAGAGAGTAAAAATTAAACGGTAGAAAGATGCAGTGGCATATGCCTTTAATCCTAGCATGCTGGGCAGCAGAGACAGGTGGATTTCTGTGAATTCAAGACAGCTGGGTCCTTGAAATAAAGAGATCCTATTTCAAATAAAAATAAAAATAAAATAAAATAAAATAATAATAAAATAAAATAAAATATAAAATAGGCACCTGGAAGGATTCTTTACTTACTCTGACATCACAGGTGCTGGGATTTTCCTTTTGTGGGGCTGCCTTTTTTCATAGTTTCATACATTGTGAAATATACTTTGATCATATTCACCTTTCGGGATTCTTCTTTATCCTTTACTTGGTTCAATCAGTTTTCTCTTACTGCTTCCTTTTGCTCTTTATGTTTTAGTGACGTCTCTAGATTTGTGTTTTCCATTTTTTACCTTCAACCCTGTAGTTTCTTTTTCCTTTCGCTTTGCCTGAGTCCCGCTGTGATGAACTTTCTCATCTTCTAGTCTCCCTCCCTGTTGTAAACTCTCGATTTCCTACTTGGAGTTCTTGCTTCATAGACACAACTGTTTCTCCTCCCTCCACCTCTTGAGTAGCTGGGATTATAAAAGTATGTACCGCCATGCTCGCACAAATACACTTTTTAAATCGTCATTTGCATTATCTGCAGTACTGGAATCAGATCTAGGGTCTGGTGCATGCTAGTGCTGTTCTGCTGAGCTGTCTTCCGCCCTGTCTTTGCTTGGCTTACACTTTCCAGAATGCCGTGCTGGGACTGTGCTCCTAGCACCAGTGTTCTAGTGTGTGATCTTAGTCTACCGTTGGGTTTTCTGGCTTTTTAATTTTCTTTGTTGTTTCCTTATTTAGCTCCTGGGTAGACTTCTCTTTATAAACATCTTTAAATGGGTTTGCTTTTTAGGTGCCAATTATTTTTAGGAATGTTGTTTGGGGGAGAGTGTTCTAAGCTGGGCTTACAGAGTTGTAGGTGAAATCAGTTAACCTTATTTCTAGGTAGCTAATAAAGCTAAGCAGCCGTGAGCTTCCCCAGTGTAAAGACATTTTCTGCTGCCGCAGGGACCACATCTGTGAGGCATGGACAGCAGGCTTGTGTATTTTTGATGTGGTCCCCTCTCTAGGCCCAAGGAAAGTTCAGCCCTCCGTCAGCAAAGGCTTTGTTTGGTGTGCACTCTGCCTCCAGGAAGTGTATTTTTACAGGCCTCCTGAGGTCCCGCTCCCGTCCTCTCTGTCACATCTTTTCCTTCTGTGAAGCAAAGGGAGCCTTGCCGGAGCTCCCTGCTCTGACCTCTTGGCCACTGTTTGGGGGTCTGAGATTTGTGTTTCCTTCTGGTTTTGTTGAAAATGAGTTTGCAGTTTCATTTCTCCCTGTTATATTTAGAACACACTTGAATGGCTTTTGGGAATTCTGTGATAGTGATAGTGCATAGTGGTGGTGCACACCTTTGGGACTAGGACTCAGGAGGCAGAGGCAGGTAGATTTCTGAGTTCAAGGTCAGCCTGGTCTACAGAGGGAGTTCCAGGACAGCCAGGGCTATACAGAGAAACCCTGTCTCAAAAATAAAACAAAAGTTCTTAACATTTTTTTCCTATCTTCTGATTCCCACATTATAAATTAGGCCTTTTGCTATATTTTGTTCATAAAGCCTCTGCAGTCACCCTTTCCTCTGTCTTTTGAATCTCTGAAGCCCAAGGAGGAAGATGTGGGAAGGCCTTTCACTCGTTCAGCATGGTTACTCTCCCTTGTGGAGTGTGTTGGGCCCTGAGGTGAAATACTGCAGAGTTCCCACTGGACCTGTGACAACAGCTGCAAACCTTATGATGATGCCATGTGCACAGGGGTCATGGGTGAATGTGGTGACAGATATAGGGGTCAGTTCCACCCACACTTGGCGCCTGGTTCTGGAACCCATGGCTCCTGGAGCTGCAGAGTCCATTGGGTTTTCTTAGGTGTGAAATGAAGGAGCCGTCCTACTGCCACTTCTGCTGCTGTGGTAAAACGTCCTGGCAAAAGCAGCATGGGAGAGGCAAGGCTTACCTGGCTTACAGTTCCAGTCCATCACCTACACAGACAGCAGAGTCCCCCACACCGCCTGCTTGCTCTCACACCTTCCTCCTGTCCAATATAGTTCAGGACCACTACTCTCTAGGCCATGGGCTGGGTTATCCTATATCAGTTTACAGTCAAAGCAGTCATGCCCATAGACCAGTGCTTCTCCACCCCATCAGGGGTTGGCAACCCTTTCACAGGGTAGTGTATCAGATATCCTATATATCAAATATTTACATTATAATTCATAACAGTAGCAAAATTACAGTTAGGAAGTAGCAACAACAGTAATGTTATGGTTGGAGTTACCACAAGAGGATCTGAGTTAAGGGTTTCTGCATTAGGAAGTTTGGGAACCACTGCCATATACTACCTCAGTTCAGACTCTTTCCAGGTGACTCTAAGGTGCGGCAGGTTGACACTCAGAACTAACCATCACGATGACCAAACTCAGATAAGTACTGTAGAGTTAAAGCAGGTCCTCTGAAGCACTGGCACATGGAGGACTCAGGGAAACAATGCTTTGCACCAAGGAGAAGAGGTGGGCTAAGCAAAGAACAGTGGGGCACTGGGAGAGTCTGACTGCAGAGGGCTCTTTCTGGGTTTAGGGTGTAGGGTGCCCAGCCCTACCACTGATAACTTTGCAGAACAGTGGCACTGAGTTCATGACAGTGGAGTGCAGCGTTACCACTGTCCGTCTGCAGAGGTCTTCATCCACCTCTGCACATACTGCAGCATACCTGCCCTGCCCCCTACCGAGTCTCTCTTTTGACAACTTTAGGCACCTCATAAAATGAATTCCTATAGCATGTCTTTTGGTTTTTCGAGACAGGGTTTCTCTGTGTAGCCCTGGCTGTCCTGGAACTCACTCTGTAGTCCAGGCTGGTTTCAAACTCAGAAATCCACCTGCCTCTGCCTCCCAAGTGCTGGGATTAAAGGCGTGCACCACCAAGCCCGGCTGCATGTCTTTTTTTGTTGTTTTATTTTGGTTTGGTTTACTTTTGCTTTTTTGTTATTTGAGGCAGGGTTTCTCTATAGATCAGGCTGTCTTGGAACTTGCTTTATAGACCAGGCTGTCCTCGAAATCTGAGATTCACCTGCCAGTGCCTCCTGAGTGCTGGGATTACAGTTGTGCACCACCATACCCATTTTGTAGTGTACCTTTTGTGTCTAATTTAGTTTACTTACAACAGTGTCCTCAGGGTTTATCTGTATTGTATGAGTGCGTGCATGTAGGAAACTTCCTCCTTTGTAAAGACAGAACAGTAGTCTAGTTCATGGACATATCATATTTTATTGATCCATTCATCTGAGAGTAGACACGGTTGCTTCTATTTTTTTTGCCCTTTGTGACTATTGCTGATATGAACGTGGGTGTATAAATATGTCTTTGAGTCTCTGCTTTCAGTCTTTTCAGTGTATACCCAGAAATTGAATTGTTGAGTCATATAGTAATTCTGTTTTTGCTTTCTGAGGAACTCCTTACGTCCAGAGGATATTTGATAGGGAAGTGTAAGCAATGGAGTTCCTCCAAGGAATAATATGAAAACCAGTCCTGCATAACATTTCTTAAATTGCCTAAATATGAAATTTTTACTATTATATGTTATTTACATATAGATATAAATTAATGTATAGTATGGATAATGTATATTGTATAGAATTAAGAAATGAGAGGGAGGGAGCAGAGAAGTGGTTAGTAAGACTTAATAATGGCTACACAGAGGGGCTACTTCATTATGGACTCCTTCCTCAAGGTCAAAGGGCAAATCCCAGTCCCATGTGCTTGCTTTCAGCTTACTGTGGGCAGAATCTGAGAGCACAGTCACATACATGAGAGCAGCCACACACATCTTTTCCTCAGCTTTCTCAGTTCCAAAGAACAAGTTGACACTTGACTTGAGACTGGAGGTCAGGGGTCTAAACTTGAGACACATGCATGCGCGCGCACGCACGCGCGCGCGCGCGCGCACACACACACACACACACACACACACACAGGATACTCTGCTTTAAACCCAAGCTACCCTTTCAGCCTGGTCCTTTTTAGTCTCCTTCTCACATGGAGCTGCCGTTGCAGCCAAGCCCAAGAACTTCGCAAACCCACCAGTCCTGTAGCTGAATTGCTCTTCCAGGGCTTTTCTGGCCTCCTGTGTACCAGCCCAATAGTTCTGCACTTACTTGACGACAGAAGGTAGTACTTCCTACCTTTCTGGTTCAACCGAAAGTAATTACAAGTCTCCATACGATTTAGTGTGAAATATAAAGTGCCAGGTTGGATCTGCACAAGTTTGCAACATCTAGTTGAGAAACGAGACAGGGTTGTGAGCAGAGGGTCATCCTGAACAACTTATCCAGAACATTGCTAAGCTGCAGGACACTGGCTAGGTGGTTGACTGCTTGTCTACCATGCACAGTGCCCTGGGTTGAATTCCCATGACTAGAAACCGGTTATGATGGCGCCCAGGACTCTCCACAGCAGCCTTTCTGTCACCCAGTATAGTGGTTGAATTGCCTCTGCTCCATCCCGGTAGTGCGTCAAGATTTAGTTTTCTTAGAGAACTTCTGGCTGGCTGGAAACTGTGTAAGCTCCACACTAAGGAAAGTATTTAGGCCATTTCATCTACTTGGATCTATTCACTGCCAGCCAGTGTGAAGACTGTCTGGTGGGTGACAGGAAAGCAGCTCTACTGTGGGGCCCAGCACGCAGCAGGCACTAGCAAAGCCTTGTCTAGCTTCCCATCTAGGCCTCTCACCCAGCCATTTTTTCTTGGGATTTTGGAAGGCAGCTGAGAGGATAATTTGCCAAAGATCACCTAGCTAACAAACAGCAGGGCCAGAAGCCTCAGCCACCACCTCACTGTGGGAGAGCCCCAAACCTTGTGCCATTGCTGATAGAAGACCATGAAGTCTGGTGGACTCCAGTGAATCAGAATGTGGCCTGGCTGACCCCTCTGCTGCTGCCCCTAGCAGAACCCTCTGTGCTGTGCTGAGTCTCGATGCCTCTCTTCTAGGTGCACTACATCCTCCAGGAGGTGGTGATGGGTGGGATGGTGTTGGAAACAAACATGAATGAAATTGTGGCTCAGATTGAAGCTCAAAACCGGCTGGAGAAGTCGGAGGTAAGAAAGCAGGTGTGCTCAGGTCCTGACTGGGTACCGGGAGGGACGCATGCTTGTGTAGAGCGTGCATAGCTTGGGTGGGCTGTGGTGCTGGGTGGGCTTGTGTTTGCTGGGTGGGCTTCTGTTTCTCTGAGTCCTTAGGAGGTGGTTCCCACTCTATCTGTCTTGGTTTGTCTACACTAGAAGACCAGTCTAAACATTAAACAGGTAGGGAAACTTGAGATCTCAGGCTTAAAGGAAAGGTCGATGGATGGCAGGAAGGACCACCAGCTTCTGGAGTATGATTAGGGCTGACATTTGTGTAGCATATTTGTGTCTGTTCTCTGAGCAGCCATAGTGCGTGGTTAGCTTGTAGCCTCTGGAAACTCAAGATTATTTACTTTCAGCGAGGCTTCTTCAAAGCTACAGTAATGCTGATTTGGAAATAGCATACCTGGGCAGGTGGCAGTGGCACACACTTTAAGTCTGACCACTGAGGTCACAGAGCAGGTGATCTCTGTGAGTTTGAGGGTAGCCTGGTCTACATGGAGAGTTTAGTACAGTCAGGACTATGTAGAGAAACCCTGCCTCAAATGCAAACAAAAGAAGAGTTCCTTGCCAGGCAGTGGTGGCACATGCCTTTAATCCCAGTACTCGGGAGGCTGAAGAAGGCAGATCTCTGTGAGTTTGAGGCTAGTATGATCTACTGAGTGAGCTCCAGGATAGCCAGGGCCACCTAGAGAAACCCTGTCTCCAAAAACCAAAAAAAGAAAAAGAAGAAAAAGCAAACACTGCTCCTCCTCACCCTCATACGGCACCGAGCTCAGGAAAGCCGGGCCAGGCTCTCCCTGGCCTCAGCCCGCCTCAGCCCACCGTGAGCAGCAGTCTAGTACCCTCACGGCCGCAGAAATGGTGGGACAGTGGCATCTCTGAGTGTCTCCAAGGGCTGCTTTGCTTTGTGAATAGAACCTGTCTTACACAACCAGGAGTCCTGCCAATGTTGTCAGAGAAACTTTTCTAGCCACAACTCTGGCTACCAGAGTCTCCGAGCAGTGCAGGCTGGGAAGCTCCCAGGCACAGTGGGTGAGTCAGGCAAGGGGTCTGGGAGCAGCAGAGGCAGACATGAGGGGGAGGCCAGAGCCAGGTGGAGGTCCTGTGGAGGAGCTGTGGATTAGGAACAGCATTCTCAGGCCTGTGTCACCCCCTCCGTCCCCTGCTGAGCCTGGCAGGCAGGGGACAGTCCCTGTGTCTGCTACAGATTTTCCAGTGTGGGTTTCTGCTTCCCAGCCTGTTGCCACATGCCGTGCCCACCCATCTCCAGCTCACTCTAGCTGGCAGGCTGTTGTCCTAAAGCTGACATTCCTTTTCCTTTGAAGACTTCTCTGGCTTTGCACTTTTCTGTAAGGTAGACAAGGAAAAGGTTTTATTTTGTTTTGCTTTGTAAATTTAGTATCCTCAAATCTTAGGACTTGGATAAATCATCTCAGAGTCCCCTAGCAACTTCCATGGCCCATGAGTGGTGTTGTTTGCCATAACTATAAAACTGCATAAGACACAGCCCGCTTTGCAGACCTTGTAGTGGGACAGCAACAAAGGCTGTAGGCCTGCACATACGCTAAAAGGGTTGTGTTGACCACCCGTGAGGAAGGAAGACTCGTATGTGCCATCTGGAATGCTTTAGATCTCTGTCATCTGCTTTAAGATTTAAGCAGATGACTCTGGAAATCAACTAACACTCTCCCTCTTTCCCAGGGCGGCCTCTCAGCAGCCCCGGCACGGGCCGTGTCGGCTGTGAAGAACATCAACCTTCCCGAGATTCCCAGGAACATCAACATCGGCGATCTCAACATCAAAGTTCCCAATCTGTCCCAGTTTGTGTGAAGGTGGAGGACTGGGCTGAACTGGAGTTCTTAGGATGAGCAAAGCAATCAAGTCCAGAAGCAGAACCCTGTTGAGCCTTGACAGTCGCACCGTGGGGCCCTGAGCCTTTCTCAGAGGGAAGGGAGCTGGTGCACACTGCCTGGCCATCCTGCCGCTCTCTGATACACAGGGCTGTGGGAGACACCAGGGCACTGAGCCACTGCTCCTTTGCCTCCCCCTCCCCCACAGCTGCCCTCAGGGCCAGGGACTGTGAACAAGCCACCTGCTCCCCAGGGCCCCACCACTGGGACTGAGCACACCTGACTTCCTCTCCAGCACCCAGGGCTTCTGAGACCCTGTAACACTTACTGGGGAAGAAGCCAGGGAGAAGGGCCAGCCTTTCAGCTGTCAGGCGTGGTAAGTGGCAGGCGAGGGCAGGGTGTGTGCTGCCTCTGCTAGGGCCTCTGTGCCCTTTGTATGGCTAAGCATTGTGGTCCGCAGTTGCTGCAGAGCAGTTTCCTTACTCGCATATTCCTTCTTGTCAGAGGCATCCGTGTGCTGGATGGGTTAAGTCACATTCTGGGTGCATGCCACAACCACTACACACACACACACACACACACACACACACACACACAGAGAGAGAGAGAGAGAGAGAGAGAGAGAGAGAGAGAGACCCAGAACCTTCTCCCAGAGGAGAGACCAATGTCTGTAGAATGTGACGACTGAATCCTTCCCAGGTTATGACTCTTCCCAAGTTTAAAATACACTGTTCTAGTCGGGCGGTGGTGGCGCACACCTGTAGTCCCAGCACTCTGGGAGGCAGAGGCAGGCAGATTTCTGAGTTTGAGGCCAGCCTGGTCTACAGAGTGAGTTCCAGGACAGTCAGGGCTATACAGAGAAACCCTGTCTCGAAAAAACCAAATCCAAAAAAAAAAAAAAAAACACTCTTCTTTTGGAAGCAGAAGGTTCGGTGCTGTGTTGTGAATGAAGAACTCTCCACATACACACACTTGCTCAGAAACTCACTCCAGTCTCCCACTGTAGAGCTGGAAGCCTGCACTGGGTGCTCTGTGGACTGAGCCTGCAGCCTGCTGTGTGCTTTCTGTTGTGCTGTGTGCGTTCCGGTCTGCATCCTGCAGTGAGCGCACTGGGCTCCCTTGGTTGGCATTCTATAACTCTGGAACCCTGCGAATGTTAACATGTGCTGTGCTAAGGCTGATGCACCGCCACAGGGAGCCGCCCCACCCAGGCACCTCTCCCTCCTGACAGTGCATTCCCATGGCTGGAGATGCTGATGTCCTAGGAGGACCATGTGTCTCACCAGTGTGTCTCAGCTCCCAGCAGGGCGTCCTGTACTCTGCCGTTGCTGATGCAGCGTCCTGTCCCCACCCTTTCAGTCCCCGTCAGAGCTGCAGTGATGGTGGACACTTGGCTAGAGGACAGGCCTGAGCCCAATCCCTAATGCATTCTCCCGCAGCATTATTTCTATTTTATGTTATTTTATTGCCATTTGAGTACATTCATGCACCTTTTACAATGGCTGGAATCAAGCTTCTGCTGTAGGGTGACATGAGAAGACCTTTAATAGTCCTTACTGGAGACTAAGTTTTTAAAGATTTATTTTATTTCTGGGGTGTCTGTCTGTCTGTCTGATGGGTATGCTCTGAGGCCAGAGGAGAGTATGTGTGCCCTCAGAGGCCACAGAAGGGTATGGAATTCTTTGGACCTCAGATTAACAGGAGGTTGAGAAGCCCCCTAAAATTGTTGGTGCTGGGAACCAGACTCAGGCCCTCAGCAAGAGCAGCAGTGCTCTGAACTGGAGCCACCTCTCTGGCCCCACCCACGGACATTTTACTGCCAGGTAAAGCTGACTAGGGTTAGCCAGGGCTAAGGTCCGAAATGCGCCTGCCTGGCTCCAAAGCCCTTTTTACCTCCTTACTGTTCAAGATGGTCTCTCCCAGTTTTACAGCCCTCTCTTTTATAGATGACAGACAGGGAAACTGAGACTTCAGGGGATTAAGCAGTTCTCACAAACTAATCAAAAGAAGCTTAGTTTTCTAAGGTAGCCAGATGAGAGCTGGAGGATCCTGTGTCCCTCCCGCTAACTGCCTGAGAGGAAGTTGCCCAAAGTGCTGTCAGGCCGAGGGTCAGAGGACCACGGTGCTGCTCCAAAGTGTGCTTGCTGTTGGCCAAAGGCCCCATTGAGTTGGACGCACTTAGCTTCCCAGGCCGTTTAGATTTCAGGTGTTTGCTTGCTAGAAACTACTTGGTTCCCCAACCTGTGGCCTGGTACTGTGGCCTGCAAAAGCAAACATCGCACAGCGGCTTGCATGCTCAGCAGTCTGTTGGCTCAGGCACGGAAAACTGAATGCCTCTAGTCAAGCCAGAGGGAGAAATTCATTCACTGTAATGACTTGATTCTAGTTTGTCTGCTATTAAGAAAGCCATAGTCTGAGATCTCTCTCTCTTTCTCTCTCTCTTTCCCTCCTTCCTTCCCTCCCTCTCTCCCTCTCCCCTTTACCCCCCCTCCCCTCTTTGTGTTCTGAGACAAGATCTCACTTTGTACCCAAATTCTCAATCCTCCTGCATCATCTCCTAAATGCTGATTACAAATGTGTGCTGCTGTGCCCTGTGCACTTTTCTGTGAAATAGTGGAAGCCTTGGTCTCTCTGGAGAGGAGTTTTCCCTTTGCTCTTGAGACATCAGTTATGAAACCAGGGGGTGGGCTTGTGTTTGCTGTGGGATCCTGGGCCTGGGTAGTTACCCTGAGGTTTTCTCCCTGCCTCTAGTTAGTAACTGGAGTCCCCCGCTGCCTGTCTTCTGTGTGACTGCTCTTGGTTCTAAAGGAAGAGAGAGGCTGTCTTTGAGCTTCCGTGACAGTGCTCTGTAGTGACAATTCTGGAATTTTGATTTTTTGTTTTTTAAAAAAGAAAGAAATGTTTTAAGACTATGTTTTTGGTTTAATCACGGTGTGGGGTTATGGGTCTGCGTCACTGCAGCTGACCATGACTTACCTTATGCTCTAGCAGATGACTTCTGCGACTGTATGACGTTTGAAATTCTGGGAACTCTTCAGAGGGTACAAATGCTAGAGCCCTGATATGTGGGGTCAGTGGTTGTCGGCTGTGGGGTGTGGAGAGAGTGGCTGGTTGCAGGTTGTTATTAGTTGTGTTCAAAGAAGAAACAAAGAAATTCGATTCTGAGATCTCTATTCCTCTCTTCCCCTCTATCCTTTCTGTCCTTTGTAATGAGGGATGGAATGGGGGCGTAAAGGGTAGGGGAAAGAAGGACCCCCAAAGGAGCGAAGACTAGCTACAAGCAAAGAAGAAATTAGATTCAGAGATCTCTGTCTCTCTCCCCTCTCTCTGTTCTCTCCTATCTAGTGAAACTGGGGAGGGGGGTCAAGGGTGGGAAAAGAAGAACTCACAACGGAGCAAAGTCCAGCTACAGTGCTCACGTGCTTGAAAAATGGACACAGACTGGCAACCTGGCACCAGAGGCCAGACTCTGACTGCAGTGTGGAAAATTTGAAGGACACTTGGCACCCCTGACTCACCAGTGTCATGCCTACTGCACGGGGTGCTGGACACATTACCTTTCCCAAGCCTGGCCATGCCCCGCGCATGCACCACTGAGGGCAGCAAGTCTCCTAGCCCTGAAGAGTCATCCTCTGCCAGATGCAGAGCCAGCCTTCCGTCCCTCCCTCCCTCCCTCCCCACTGCAGAGCCAGCCTTCCCTCCCTCCCTCCCTCCCTCCCTCCCTCCCTCCCTCCCTCCCTCCCTCCCCACTGCAGAGCCAGCCTTCCCTCCCTTCCTCCCTCTCTCCCTCCCTCCCTTCCTCCCTCACCACTGCAGAGCCAGTTTAGCAATGCTTTCTGTGACCTCAGCTTCAGAAAAGAAAATAGGGACAATGCCTCTGACCAGTCCGGATCATGGTGCCTGGCCTGGCCTGGCCTGGCCTGCAGACGCTTTCCACGCTTTCCTCAGCGCCGCCATGTCAGCGATGGGTACCTGGAGGTGAAGCTGCAGAGCAGGCCACGCCTGCCTTTACCATAACCAAGAAGGCTACTGAGACCCGCCTGCTGTCTGCATCCAGCCCGGGTGCCCAGTGCTCTGAGTGTGCTCAGCGCTCAGAGGGAGCCAGCTCTGTGGGAGCTGCCAGGTCACAGGGAGCCTCAGCCCTGTGGGAGGGTGGGGTGCTCTGCCCATTGTGGCAGAAGTGGCTGTTGAAACACCTCGGTGCAAGTGATTAACCCTGAGAGAAATGCTCGAGGTCCAGATGCTCCCAGCTCAGAGCAGGCTTTCATCCCGGCGAAACCATCACTATTTGGAAATGCCCTCAGTTGAAAACATAACTGAAAGGCCTACGCCACACATCAGCTTACTGTAACAACACATTCTGGTGGATGCAGCCCTGGTCACGGCCACTGCCCCGCCTCTTGAGATGACTGCTCTTCATAACATTAGTCCTGGCAAGCTCCGCTACCAAAGGACAGTTTCTATGGAGTGTGTAGTGTTTTCACACCATCTGACTTACCAACCGTCATGAGCTAAGACCCTCATCGCAGTGGAACTACTGATGTGGGGGATAAGGAGCCATGGGCAGTAGACTGTCCTTGACAGTCTTCAAGGTGACACATGGGAGACACACAGATCTCTGTAGTGGGCTGCATCACAGTTTCTTGCTGTGTTGGAAAAGACAGAGAAAAAAAAAAGCCCATGGTTGCTCCTGTGGTTTCATTGGCCTATGTGTCTCCTACCCAATTGTATTGGTAAGAGAGACACATATCTTCCCACAGTAGGCCTGCAAAGTGGGGCCATGAGATTGCTACAGTGCCAGGCATTTCCCACACTGAGACCAGTCTCCAGCCGGGGCAGCCTTCAATGAAAGTATTCTCCAGCCTCAGCACTGAGCACGTGACACCCTTTCACCAGTCTCTAGCTGCAGGCTGTCTGAGCCTGCAGATAGCTTCAGGCCAGAAAGAGCAACAGAGGGCCTGGTGCTACCTGTTCCCCTTGGAGCAATGGTTTCCACACCAGAGCGTACTGTTTGAACAGCTAACTTTGAAACCAGCTTTTCTGGATCTTGTATTTCAGGTAAAGGTGACGGTGTTTCCACATAGTGGTTAGCCCCACCCCCACATAGTCCCGATAGCTTCCACACTTGTGTTTGGTGCAGGTCTTTGGGCACACTTTCTGCAGTGTCCCCACTTCTCCTAGCTCTATCTGTTTTTCAACCCCTGGGACCTGCCTTGCCCTGGGTCCTACAACATACCCCAACAATATTTAAAATATGTGATGGATGATATGGGATTGACAAGAATAGTGATAATGTAGAGTCAGCATTTTAAAAAATCATAAACAAGCCGGGCGGTGGTGGCACACGCCTGTAATCCCAGCACTCAGGAGGCAGAGGCAGGCGGATTTCTGAGTTTGAGGCCAGCCTGGTCTACAGAGCGAGTTCCAGGACAGCCAGGGCTATACAGAGAAACCCTGTCTTGAAAAAAACAAATCCAAAAAAAAAAATCATAAACAAAACAAAATATTGATGTGTTTGAGTGGCTCTGCTGCTTCCAGATGTGTCACTTAGGGCAACATCCCTAGCCTCTGAACTTGTTTCCTCATATGTAAAATGGGAGCAGCACAGCATCCTCACCACAGACAGAAGATCCAAGTCAGGAATGGCACAGAAAATATTCATTTTTTGCTTTGGGAGGGTTTTTTTGGTTGTCATTTGCTTTTGAGATAAAAGTCTGTCTAGGTAGCCCAGGATGTTTTGGAACTGTGAGATTCAATGCTGACCTTGCCAACACCGGATGTGAGAGCCACAGATAGAGACAGCATCCCAGTGGGCACTTTGGATTGATGAAGAGCCATGCCTGGTGGCCGGGAAGGAGAGGAGGGTTGGTTCTGAGCACATGTGGTGTGGAGCCTGCCCAGTGTGGAAGAACCAGGATGGCTGCCACATGCCTGCAGGAGACAGGGTGCAGCACTCAGGAGAATGCTCAGACTCAGCCGATGAGGCCCATCAGAGTCTGTGTGTGCTGATTCCCTGACTCGGGGAAGCCAAATAAGCTCATGCTTAGATGTGGGCAGGCTGACAGGAGTGTGTGCATGCTCTTCACTGCCTGGGACGTAGTGCGGTTTCCTCTCTGTTGCTATGACAAATACCTTGACCAAAAGCAACTTAGGAGAAGAAAGGATTTATTTGACATATAATACCAGGTCACAGACCATCATTGAGGGAGGCCAACGCAGGGACATCAGAGGAGGAACACCGCCTGCTGGCTTGTTCGCAGACTCTTGTTTAGGTAGCTTTCATACAGCCCAGGTCCAAGTACCTAGGGATGGTACTACCCATGGGGGACTGGGTCTTCCTTTTCCAATCGGCAGTTAAGACACTTTCCCTGCCTCCCCCACAATTAAAAACACACAACAACAACAAGAAACATGCCCACTGTCTTAGCTGAGGCTTCTGTCTCAGGTGACTCTAGGCTGTGTCAAGTGGACAGTTAAAGCTAACTAGGACACAGTAGTAACCATCCACAACGGAGCAAGTCTCCGTATCATGCAGAAGGCATGCTACCTGATCCCACAGCCCTTGTTTTATGGAGCCCAGAAAGCAGGTGCTCAGGCATGCAGACCTGTGGGTGAGGCCCAATCAACTTTGCCCAAGGCAAAGTATCATTTATTTCAACCTTGAAGACATGAGCAGGTTGAATCTCTGGGACCAGATGCCAGGGGAAGGGTGTGTCTTGGGGTGAGTCAGCCAGGCACAGTGGGACTTCTACAGAGAGCAGCCAGGCACTGCACTGCCTTCCTCTCTGTCCCGTTCACGCCTGTGCTAATGTTCTAATGGTTCATTCGGTTCTAGCAGCAACTTGGCATGGTGGTGCTCGTCTATTCCTCCCTGTGCTCAGAAGGCCAGGGCAGGGGCATTTGCTCCATATTTGAAGCCACCTTGGTCTCTATGAGACCCTGTCTAAAAACATGCAACGTTATGGGTGGAGAACTAATCTGTGAGAAACATGTGGGACAGTAAGTGACTGGTGGTATGAGCTGAAGAAATGTCACCTCATGGTTGTCACTGACCTGCCATTGTCCCCCGACCCCACACCACCCTACCACACCATTCCACAAGGCTGCAGAGACACTTATGTTCCTGCACACCTTGGATACAGGAGGGTTCTAAGCTCTAGACGTGGAGAGTCGTGTGCTAGGATAGAGGTGAAAGGAGACCTCCTAGGGGAAGCATATCTCAGAGGACCACTGAGGGCTTTAGCCAGTGATCCCGGGGTCTGCGCTGGTTCGAGCTGCCAGCAAAGCACAGAGGCAGGAGGAACTCATGGCCGCCCTGGTGCCTCCGGCAGCTCTAGGGGCATATCAGACTGGGATGGCATCAGGCTCATCTTGGCTTTCTGGTCTACCAAGATAGGAGCAGGCAGCCTCCTGCTGCCACGGACAGGAGCTGTTCTATTGCCAAGCACCAAGCCCTTGCACTATTCCAACAGTCTCTACCGTGAAGGAGTATATCCCCTGAACCAAGCGCTAAACCTGATCTCATTTGATGCAAACTAACTAACTAACTAACTAACTAACTAACTAACTAACTTGTTTTTGGTTTTGTTTGTTTGTGTGTTTTTCTGGAGTCTGGGAAGTTCTTTGAGGTGCACGATCACAATCCGGTGGCTGGAGGTGGAGGGCCAATCAGATTTTAGAACAAAGACGCTCCCTCCCAACCTCAGCTGTCCGTTCACAGGGCATACATAGTGCCTGCTCACAGGTCCCTCTCCCAGCATGGCTACCTTGGAGGTAAAGCTTCCAGCTGTCCCTCCTTACAGACTTTTAACCCAGACTAAGGTCCCCAAAGGAGGAGAGCAGGCCTGAGGCTGCAGGGAGGCTTGGAGGGAAAGGAAAGCTGAGTCTGGCCGAGTCCCACAGGGCCTTGAACTCTCACCCGGCAGCCCCCCAACCCACCACCACCCCTCCTGCTGGCCTCAAACTCATGATAACCCCCCTGCCTCCCAAATGCTTGGATTATAGGCGTGCACCACAACGTTCAATTCTGTTTTTATTTTATTCTTGACTTTTGAGCAGAGAGTGGATGAAGAGGGCAAGAAAAGATGTCTCAGAGTCCACGTGGGAGAGCATCTGAGTGGGACCATGGGGACCGTCATCGAGAGACCTGTAGCACACTGTAGGGCTAGAATAAGCAGGACTTGGAAAGTGTCATGGTATGGAGGGAGGTCGAGAGAAGAGCAGGCAAGACCTTGGTGATCAGCAAGTAACAGGGGCCTGCTCACAGGCAGGCAGTACCTGAGCGCCCACCCCAAGATTGAAGAGAGTGGGCCGAGGCTGTGAGGGTTGTGGGGGCCCGGAGGCCTGGACAGGATGTTTCCAGGAGCCTGGTGAGGGCACAGAGGAAGCTGTGCCAGGAAGAGCCTGGCCTATGGCAGGCTGCTGCTTCTCACAGCTCGCTCAGACGAGCTCAGGTTAGGAGACTTCGTGGCCATGGAATGGGAGTCCCTAGTTACCAGGGAAACTAAGTTTTCCTTCTTGGGTTCTTAGTCTTGTAATAAAAGAATTTAAGTACAGACCAGGGAGGAAGCTTGAGAACAATTTTATTGGAGTTTGGAAGAAAATGACAGAACAGTTTTAGACGGGAAATCTTGGCAGCTGCCTGGAGGAGGAAGCCGATAGAAAAGGAGAGTGAAGAGGGGGGCTTTTGTAATGGTGATGAGCAAACAATCACGCGGTGGAAAAGGAGTGGGGGTGGGGCTTTGGGAAAAGGGGAAAGGAGCCCAGAGAAAGCAGCACGCTCCAGTTCCTGGCCAGTGTGCAGGAGAGGGGTGTGGGGTGGGGGAGAACGTGTTCTTTTCTGAGTTTGGACTCTGTGGGGAGAATACGGGAAGGAAGTCCTGCCAACCGCCATTGCCAGGGAGGGGCTTCTGGAAGGGTAAGTACAGTATCTCTTTACGGGAATAGTACTTCTCTCTTCTTAGTACTTCTCTCTTCTTAGTACTTCTCTCTTCTTAGTCGGTCTTCTGGGGAAGCAGCTTCCCTCAGGTGTGAAGTCCTGGCCTGGTGACTGACAGGCCCAGCTGGTTAACTCTTTTTTCTGAGACAGGGTTTCTCTGTGTAGCCCTGGTTGTCCTGGAACTCACTCTGTAGACCAGGCTAGCCTCGAACTCAGAAATCCACCTGCCTCTGCCTCTCAAGTGCTGGGATTAAAAGTGTGCGCCACCACCGCCCGGCTCGCAGCTCGTTAATTCTTAAAAGGGGACAACGGCGGGCTGTGTTTTGGGTAGCTTAGGTCCCTACCCAGGACTGGAGGTAAACTGCTATTCTTCCAACAAAGAAAGAGGAAGAACCGGAAGAAGTAGTTCTTCCTCAATGGGCCTCGGCAAAACCTGATGCCCCACCCAGTGGTAATTTAAATCCTCAGAGGACATGACTTTAGGGCTCTGGGAAGTGTGGGGGAGGAGATTGCCTTGGAATGGGTGTACAGAGTAGGCCTTGGCCAAAGATGGCCTTAGGTAGTCCAACTGACCAGGCTCTGTCAGGGAAGAGGCAGCTCAGCATGATGTGAGACTGACTAGACAGGGTGTCACCTCATCTCGTCGTCTCAAACGGGGAAGGATAAGTGTTAATCGTCAGGGAGGCAGCAGAAACAAGCTGTTCAGAATCCTATTCCAGGGGAGGATGGGACAGCCAACGTTTTGACACCAGGCTAGACCACTTCTTTGGCGACTGCTTTCATTAGTGACAAATGTACATGAACGAGGTGTGCCCACCCTCAGAAGACACCTGCAGTGTCAATGGAGACGCCATGGGGATGGTTCTATTTCCATCTGGCAGTGGGCTGTTCCCCTGATCAGGATTGTTCCTTCAACCTGGGTCCTGGAGTGCAGGCAACTTATGACAGTATGGGACGTGAACGAGAAAGAAACTACCAAGTGTGGGGCCGTTTGTTACTGTGTAACGGGGTGCCAGACCTTAGGAGGCCCTGAGACCTTAGCATAACCACCTCCACTCTGGAAGCGCCGTTCAGGCCGTCAAACAGCACCGCCCGCCAAAATGAGAACATCAAATCATATAGTTCTGGGCACGTCTCTCAATGGCCCAACCTTGCTTTTTTTGCTTCTGTAGTTCCTCTTCTGACTAACTGTTCTTGTTAGTCAACCCAGAACATGTTTTGTTTTGTGTGTGTGTGTGTGTGTGTGTGTGTGTGTGTGTGTGTGTTTAAACGGTCACCCTGAGAGAGGCTTGGAGCTACTCTGGATCCCCAACGCCCAGCTAGCTAATAAAGACTTTCTATGGGCTTGAACCCTTGAATCCAGTGACTCTGGCGGATACCCACAGCCGCAGCCTGGCAGCCTCCCCTAGCTGAGACAGGGTCTCGAGGGCATCACCACACACTGGAGTTCTGTATGCTTGAGTCAAATATAAGATAACTCAGGAGTGAGGCAGCCCGACACGTACGGTTATGAGTAGTGGTGATCCCGTTAGCAGAGCGAGAGCGAATGCGGCGAGAGCGAATGCGAAGGGCGGATGCAGTCGGCACGCTCGGTCTGTTTCCTGCTGTAGTGACTGTAGTTCACGGCTGTGCGTCAGAGCTGTCCAGAGTGAGTCCATGCCAAAGACTAGATGATGGAGCTCTGGTTTGCTTTGGTTTGGGTCCAGGATGAGACACAGGGCTAAGTAAGAACTCTATAACCAGACTCTTCTGAATTCTTCCTCCCCCAACCCGACCCCCGCTTTCTCTCTGTTGTTGGTTTGGTTTGCTTTGGTTTGTTTGTTTGCTTGCTTTTTTACAAGACAGGGTTTCTCTTGTGTAGCCCTGGCTGTCCTGCAATTCACTCTGCAGACCAGGCTGGCCTCGAACTCTTGCCTCCCAAATGCTGGGGTTACAGGTGTGTGCCACCAACGCCCGTCTTTGGTTTTTTGCTGTTTTTGTTTTGTTTTGAGGGGTTCCCCCAACCCCATAGTGTGTGTGTGTGTGTGTGTGTGTGTGTGTGTATGTGTATGTGTGTGTGAGAGAGAGAGAGAGAGAGAGAGAGAGAGAGAGAGAGAGAGAGGTCTGTGCGTGTGTATGCCGGCTGTATACACTATGCACATACAGAAGTCAGAGGCCAGCCAGCAGATCCTCCTCTCTCGCCCTCTGCCTCGTTCCCCTGACTGGCCTTCATTGTCAGGAGCCAGGCTGTCAGCCAACAAGCCCGGGGTTCTGCTGTGGGCCCCCTTGATCCCATGGCCCACAATCCTTAGTGTTCCTGTTTCATCCCCCTCCCTCGTAGCGTTGGCCTTCACCAGTGTGGCACACGAGGCACCTGGCTTTTTACCTGGGCCTCGGGATTTGAACTCACTTCCTCGCTTGCGTACCGAGCACACTTTCTTACATGCTGAGTCAGGGCCCAGCCCTCAGCTTTGTTTTATTTGAGACTTGGTCTCCTGTAGCTCAGGCTGACCCAGGTAGCCCAGGCTGAGGAGAACCTTACATTCCTGATCCTCAAGTCTCCCAAGTTTCTGGGGTTACAGGTATGTGCCTGGCTAGGATTCGTATTCCCTTTATACAGCTGCGGTAAATGACTGGCTTGGAGATGAAGTCACCTGCTAAGGGTCATATGGTTATTACATGGTAGAAATCAACACAATAAGATACCAGAGTGTGCCTGAATCCAAATCCTGTATTCATTAACCTGGAATGAAAACAGGTTTTGTCATTGTTGTTTAACTGTTAGCCCAGACTGGTTTAGAACTCACAGTCCCCTCTGCCTCACCCTGCTGCACTCTGGGATTACAGGCAGGTGCTTCCACTCCAGCGTTGTGTTGGTGTGTGACGGGCAGCCCAGGGGTCTCCAGGTGACAGGGCATTCCAGAGACAGCATATGCCTAGTGTTCCAAAAGAGTAGAAAGGGGTGGGAAGTGGAGGGGGGTCCTTGCTGGGTTTGTTGAATGGGCAGAGGTCGGGTCCTAGAGTTACCATAGTAACCAGGGCCTTCTTGGGAAGGTAGGACCCAACCAGGCACAGTGAGGTGCTGGGCCCAGCTTGGGTGTGCTTGGGACAGCTGCTTGTTAAAATTCCACCATTTCCTGGGTCAGTCGTTCAGCACAGCCATCGTGAAAAATTAAACTGAGATGCTTAGAATTAAAGTTTATTGAAAACAAGGGCTGGAGAGTTTGCAGTCACCTGTAACCCCAGCTCCAGGAACCCAGCACCTCGTCTGAACTCACCCGCACGAACACACGTGCACACACATACACATAGAAATAAAGTACGTCTTCAAAGAAACAAGCAAACTAAAGTTTACTGAAAGCAAAGGCGAGGAGGAGCATGAAGACATAGGGTAGAATGCTCGCCTGGCCTGCGGAAGCCCCGGGCTCCCTGGGGACACCACACAACCCAGGGTGTGGCGACACACACCTGTAAGGCTGGAGTGTCAGCAGTTCAAGGTCATCCTTAGCTACGCAAGGAGTTCAAAGTCCCCCTGGGATACGAAAGAGCCAATCTTTAAAATACGAAGAGTGGAAGTGGGCTGGGGATACTGGGCGGAGCACACATTGGCCTGCGTGAGGACCTAGGTCCAATCCCAGAGGCCTCTGTAGCAGGCGAAGGTAGAGGCTGGGGGAAGGGCTTGGTGGTTAAGAGTGAATGTGTGCTGCTCTTGGCAAGGGCCTGAGTTCACTTCCTGGCATCCACATCCAGCAATGGACACAGCGCTCCATCGGACCCAAGCGGACGTCCAGCTCCAGCGTCTTCCTCATGCCCCATCCCCATGGCAACATATAATTGAATTGAAAATAGATCTTTTTCCCAAAAGATGAAGATAATATTAAAAGCCCACGATGCACCAGCAGTGTGCCCCACCTGCCTCCTGCTGATGCGACTGGGGTGACGGGGCCTGTTGATGCGCACAGTGGGCTGTGGGGTGGAGCGCCCGGCCCGATTCTCAACTCCACCCTCCGCAACCGCTGCACACTCCGTCGGTTGGATAGCCTGTGTCGTGGAAATCGGCAAAGGTTGAAGCTACGGCCGCCCCACCCTTGGCATGATTGCTGTTTCCTCGCTGACCCCCAGGATCACCTAAATGGGGAGAGGGTGTGGAGAGCTCTGGTCCGGAGCTAAGGGTGACAAACAGAGCCTGAGGCTGTCCGTCCAAGACGTCTGTCATCATCCTAAATGGCTAGTGCACGTGCGCCGAGTCCTGCCGCAGAGTAGATTTTGATTATGTGTTTCTCACCACGCCCCGGTGAGGTAAAAAGTTATAATTGGCTGCAAGTGAGGGAACTGAGGCACAGAGATATTTACGCAGTATCACCTGGTCCTTAGGTGTCATAGCCAAGACCCAAAGCTGGACCCTAGCCTAATGTCCCAGAGTGGCCGCATCCACCCACAGGCCTGTGCTTCTCCTGAACGGCCAGTTCAGGAGACCATGTGTCATGCAGGTCAACACACTGGAGCGGGTACCCCAGAGCCCAGGCCAAGGGCAGGCGGATCTTTCCCTGATTAACCTGGAGCAGTGTCCGGGCCAGGCTGGCTTCGCAGAGTCCTCCTGAAGGTTCCAAAGAGGAGAATGCCATGTGTTCCTTTTCTGTTTCGTCTCTGTGACAAAAATTCCCAAAAGAACCAATGTAAGGGAAGGAAGATTAGTAACTATTCACAGTGCTAGTCCCTATCTCGGGGAGCCCTGTGGCGTTCTAGTGCAGACTGTGGCAGAGGGAACTCCTTCTCCGGGAAGAGGAGTTTTGCCCACTGACCGTGGGCAGTGAGGCAGGAGAGGCTGGGCCTGGGGTGGCTCGCCCAGGAACAGCTCTGAGGGCTGAGGAAGCTGTGGAGAGGGCACTGTAAGGCCCAACCAGCTGGGAGAGGGCCGAGAGACCCCTGGCGAGCCTGAGAGGCCATGAGGAGCTGCTGAGGCCTCACTTAAGAGCAGAGTTAGGGGCTGGAGAGGTGGCCCAGCGGCTAAGAGCACTGACTGCTCTTTCAGAGGTCCCGAGTTCAAATCCCAGCAAACACATGGTGACTCACAACCATCTGTAATGAGATCTGACGCCCTCTTCTGGTGTGTCTGAAGACAGCGACATTGTACTTATATGTAATAAATAAACCTTTCAAAAAAAAAAAAACAAAGAAAGAAAGAACAGAGTTAGGTCAAGGGGTGTTGCACATCCAAGATTGACCGGAAAAGGGAGAGGCCGGCAGCTTGCAGGTGGTGGCAGGGTCCCATCAATGGCAGACAGCATGGAGACAGGGTGATGGGTCCATTAGAACATACACCTGCAAAAGCCCCGTGGGGCCCAAGCTAGCTCAGGGGTTGGGTTTGGGCAGGACTTTCCTGGCCATTGGCAATGGGGGATGGTATCCAGGAGCTGGTGAGTGCAAGGAAGACGTGGGACAGACAGGACAAGATGGGGAGGGGTGGCCGGGTGTGGTGGCGCACGCCTATAATCCCAGCACTTGGGAGGCAAAGGCAGGCGGATTTCTGAGTTCGAGGCCAGCCTGGTCTACAGAGTGAGTTCCAGGACAGCCAGGACTACACAGAGAAACCCTGTCTGGAAAAAACAAAAACAAAACAAACAAACAAACAAACAAAAAAAAGATGGGGAAGGGTGTGTGTGGCGCAGAGGTGGGGGTCGGTGGAAAGGTGGGGTTGTGAAAGCTGAACAGGCTTCAGGGGTAGGTCAGTAAGGCAGGCCTGTGTGTGGTGGTGGGGGTTGTGGGGGTGTGTGGGGGTGTGTGTGGTGTCCTGGAGGTCCCAGAGGCCTGAGAGTGGCAGAGGGGGTCAAGGTGAGTGACAGGCTGTGGTCTGACTGAGAGAATTCCCACAGTGGCTTCAGGCTACTGAGGTAGGGCGGGAAGGGCGTGCAGGGGAGACAGGTTGGAGCAGGTCTCCCAGGGGAGAGAAGGGTGGTGTTCTCGAAGGTAGGAGGACAGCTGGTGGTTTTTTTTCTTCCTGATGCTGAAGGCAAGGGAAGCGGAGATAAGGTGTGGGGGGCGGAGGGTGAGGGGCTGAGGAACTTCCCAAGACAAGAATGGGAATCTCCAGCTTACGAGCGGAAGGTCGAGTGTACTTCCTGCTCTTAATTTTATTCAGGAAAAAGAGTCTTATATCCAAGGACAAGTATCCTTAAAAGAAAAACCGGGAAGCGCTGTATTCACAAAGCAAGAGACTGGAGACTGAGACTGGAGTGTTCCTTAGGACAGGCTGCTGGCTTCCCTGGCACTGTCGGGGGGGCCTCACCCTCATAACCTATCAGGCTGTGTAATGATCTGTCACCAAAGACCAGGAACCCAATCCCTGGGGGGTGTTCGAAGGGCCCTGGGCGCTGCCAGGCAGGGCAGAGAGGCAAGACTGGCCTGGGCACATCTCTCCTCCCTGAAGGTATTTTCTCAGGGATCTGTCTTTGCAAAGGGTAAATGACCGAAACAATATTTTCTGGTAAGGCGGTTTCAGGACAGGAGCGGAGCGGCCCTTGGGCTGCAGGAGGGGTGACCCAGGAAGTGCTAAGCAGCGGCTCTCCAGGAATCAGTCTTCTTTAGCTTGAATAGCCAAGGTCAGAGGCAGCCTTTCTGGGTCACTCGTTTCCTGCTGACTGGGCCTCTTGGAGAACGCCTCAGGCCCTCTCTGAACCTGTTTCCTTATCTCAGAAGTCGGTTGCAGAAGTCCCATTGTTTTGCTTGAGACTGGCTTGAGGCTGGCCTTGATCTCCTTGTATTTAGCCAAGGATGGCCTGGATTTCATTTTATTTTTTGTCTTTCTTTGTTTTTTGTTATTGTTTTATTTTTGAGACTGGATTTCTCTTGAGTAGCCCTGGCTGTCCTGGAACTCACTCTGTAGACCAGACCGGCCTTGAATTTAGAGATCTGCCTGTCTCTGCCTTGCAAGTGCCGGAATTAAAAGCCGTGTGCTACCAGGCCTGGCCGATGATCTTGAATTCCTTGATTCTCCTGCCTTCACCTCCAAGTCCTTGGGATTCCAGGCTTTACACAAACCTGGCAAATAGAACTCTATTTCTTCCTTTCTCTCTGTGTCTCTGTCTCTGTCTCTGTCTCTGTCTCTGTCTCTGTCTCTCTATCATCTTCATCATCATCGAAAGAGTGTCTCTTTATGCATTCTTGGCTGTTTTGAAACTCATCATATAGACCAGGCTGACCTTAAACTCACAGAAATCTGCCTGCCTGTGCTCCCGTGCTGGGATTAAATGCATGTGCTAGTACGCCTAGCTCAGACCTCTTAATTTCCTCATCCTGGAGCCAGGATGTCTGTGCTCCCCAAAACTCTCTCCGGGTTCCTGGGGCACACCTAGAACTATATTCCTGGATCGTCATTTCTATGGAAGTTGGCCTTCCTCTGTCGGTCCTCAGTGCTACCCATGTGGATATCAAACGCTGAGGGGATCGGTCCGCACCTCAGGAGCAGCTATAGGAATTGCAGGGTCCAGCTCAAAGTGAAAACGTGAGTCCTCTTGTTCAAAAAGGGGCGGAGTGTGGAGACCCAGGCCTGTAACTTCAGCACCTGACAGACTGAAGTAGGAAAATTGTCAGTTCAAGACTGGCCTGGGATACAGCCAGCTGGGGCTACAGAGCAAAACTGTCAAAGGAGAGAAAGAATTCGTGAAGGTTCTGAAATGGGGCTCGACAAACTGCTAAGCCATACGCAGGGCCTTTGGGGGGGGGAGTGGGGGGGGGGAAATGGGGAGGCCTCCCTCCTTCCCCGCCCAGGAGCTTTGCAGCCCGGCCCTACCACAGCACCAGGAGGGACTGAAGTCGTGTGGGTGCAGTCCGTGGCTGTGTGTCATGGGGTCCACGGGATGTGACTATTAGAGTTACCATTGTGGTGGTGAGGTCAGCATCCTGCCCCCACCCAGTGACCTCAGGCAAGTCACTTGATCTCTGGGCTTAGTTCTTGACATGTGACGGGTGACATGCAGCTAAGGACCACAGCCTTAGGACCGTGATTTGGCGTCTGTGTGAGACAAAAGGCAGAAAAAAAATCCTCACCACAGACTTGAGACACTCTGGAAATCTGGAGGCTACGGGCAAACTGTGGTGCTCCGAGGAGGGTCTTGTCAGCCTTCCGTGGAGAGCCGACACATCATCCTGGGCATTCGTCCTGGGCATCCTAGGGACACTTTTGTGACACTTTGATCCTCTCTGGTGCCCCTGACTCAGATTCACCCCTACAGGAGACAGTCATTTTGGGTGAAGGAGCCCTGTCTGACTGACCTAAGATAAACAGATATTTCATTTGGGACAAAATCCCCAGAGGTGTCACGCTCTGAGGGTTTCAGATAAGACTGTCCCATTGTATAGAGGAGGAAGCCAACGGCCGTGGGGTGGCAAATGACCTCGCACCGCCAGCTGCCCGGCTGGTGAGCGGCAGACAATGCCTGCCGGCCAAGCTCAGAGCCTATGGAGAACGTGCGTACCCCCGGAGCTCCTAAAAGAACCCCACAACACGCGGCCTTCAGCTGGGGCAGACGCAGGGTGCTCAGGGCATCTGCAGAGTGCAGGGCCCAGCCTTCCTGCCTGTCTGACCCGTTGCCTCTCCACGTCTTGTCTTCTCCCACTGGGCTCCACACCCACTTCGTCCCCTCCACGGTTGCAGCTAGCAACAGGCCCCTCTCCACTTCCTGTCTCTCTGGAGAAAGTTCTCTTCAAAAATGTTCCTCTCTGCCTCTCTGTTTTGTTTTCTTCTTCCAAAAAGCTGTTTTCAATTAATTCCATAATAAAAACCATACCAAATTCTTGAAAACAACAGCATCGAGAAATTATTTTTGAAGACTAGCTCAGGAAGTGCTTACCCAGATCCGTCCGCCCCTTTACCACCCTCCCAGGTCCCCTCCACGTCCCTCTCACCAGGTCTCTGGAAGCTACCCCCTTTCTGATGCCCCCCCATCACTGTGTACAGCCGTCTGCGGAATCCTGGCCCTCTCATTACCCACCACTGTGTACAGCCGTCTGCGGAGCCCCTGCCCTCCCGTTACCCAGCCTGCCACACACCGCCCCAGGGATGCTTCCTCTACAAGATGAATCTGCTCTGTCCGGATTCTTTTTGCTCAAAGGGATTTGTCCTTCCCTAGAGACAAAGCCCGGATCACCGAGACTCACTACCCCCTCCCACACACACACACCCTCCTCCCCGCAGCAGTTGGTTCTGCCTTTGTGTATGCGAGACCCTCTGTGATAGACTCTGTTTCAGAGTTGCGGGGGGGGGGGGGGGGGGGGGGGGGGCAGGAAGTCAAGGCGGGAAGAAGGGGTGGGGAAGCCCCAGGTTCCAGAGAACGACCTACCATGAGCTTACAAACAGACATATGTGCTGAGTAAGGCAAAACAGGAGCACCCAGCACCTCAGAGCTGGAGGAGGTGTGTGCCTCAGTCTACCTTAGGAGACAAAGGAGGTGCGTTACCGGATGGGCTTTCCCAAAATGCAATATCAGTGGAGACAGCCAGGGTGCCTCCTCCTCCTCCTCCTCCTCCTCTTCCTCCTCCTCCCCTCCTCCTTCTTCCTCCCTTCTCCTCCCTCCTCCTTTTTCTTCTTTTTCTGGAGAGGGTTTCTCTGTGTAGCCATGGCTGTCCTGTGTAGACCAGGCTGGCCTTGTCTCTGCCTCCCGAGAGCTGGGGTTAAAGGCACACTCCATTACTGCCCAGGCAAACGCTCCGCTCCTTAAGCTGCTTTTGTCCGATCTTTTCGCTGCAGCAATGAGAAAATTGACACCGTGGACATGATGTCGCCCGTGCCCAAGATGGCTACCCAGGTCAAGCTATAGCCATCCAGCCTTCTCCTCTGTTGTAAGAAGCTATCCCTTAAGACTCCACCCATTTAGGTCCCCTATCTGCTGATCTGGAGACTATCTGCAGGTCACCGTGAGGGGCCTTCCTTGCCCTTGTGACAAGTGGGGGACACTCTTCTGGCGAACAGTAGGCTCCCGCACCCTCAGGGTCAAGCGGTCACCGAAGCCCGGCCTCTTAAAGTAATATCTCTAATACCTCGATGGGTTGGGTGGCGATGGGAGAGCATTTCAAAACTAGCCTGGATTTCAAAGAACTGGTCCGAGTACTCGAGAAAGCAATCGCTCCCTCCTCCAATGGTGCCCTGGGTGGGGCTGGCCCACGGAGGCCCAGTGGACTGACCTTTGCCAAGTCTCGTTTCTGTTTTCTTGTAGCCAGGCACAAGTTAGCATCTCCAGAAAGTGGTTACTCTCTTCTTTCTGTTGTTATTTTAGAGACAGGGTCTCCATATGCAGCCCTGGCTGTCCTGGAACTCACTGTTTAGATCAGGCTGGCCTCCAGCTCAGAGATCCACCTGCCTCTGCCTCCCGGGTGCTGGATTAAAGGCATGCACCACCATGCTGGGTTGAGTTGTGTTGTGTGTGTGTGTGTGTGTGTGTGTGTGTGGTGTGTGTGTGTGTGAAGTGTCACATGAATGCATGACTGTTACACTGGAACTTGCTAAGTTTTAAATTGTTTCATTGTGTGTGTGTGTGTGTGTGTGTGTGTGTGTGTTTGCTTGCATGTATGTCTGTGTACCTCAGGCATGCCTGGTGCCCACGGAGGTCAGAAGAGGATATTAGACCCGCTGAACTGGGTTATAGTTATTTCCGACTGGTCGTGTGGGTGTTGGGATCTAAACTCAGGTTCTTAAGAGCAACAAGAGATTTTTCACGACTGAACCATTTCTCCAGCCTTTGACACTTGTTTTTTGTAACTTAAAAATATACTGTGGTTATCGGGCCCTGGGTTACAGGCCTGTGTTCCCAGCACTGGGAGGCGGAGGGAGGCTGACCAGTTCAGGTCACATAGGAAGTTTAAACCCAACTACGGTATTCTTTCCTGTGGACTGTTAATCAGCCGACTGGACAGCATGGGGGTTAATAACCATTCTCAACGCCACTAGACTTGGAACCTTATATAGGAAGGAGACACCCTCAGAAGGTCAGAGGTGTGTCCATTGCTGCATGATTTAGTTCCCAGAAGAAAAACTCCTCCCGAGTGCGTGGGCTGGAATAAAATGTGAGAAAAGAGAAAGCAAGCTGGGTGCCAGTTCTCTTTGTAGCCTAACTACGGGATTCAGTGTGGTCAGCCCCCGCGCCTTCCCACCTCCAAGCCTTCCCCACCGTAAAGCGTGAACCTCTGGATCCTCTCTCAAACCCAGAGCCAAAATAAACCCTTCCTTCCTTCCTTAAGCTGTTCTTGTCACAGAACACCTTCTGGTCACAGCGGTAAGAAGAAGCAAGTCATCCAGACATTTGTAAGAAGAAGCACTGGCAAGAAGTCTTGTCCAGCCTGTCAGTCCTGGCTCCTCCCACCCCAGTCTGTCTGTTAGTCCTGGCTCCTCCCACCCCAGTCTGTCTGTTAGTCCTGGCTCCTCCCACCCCAGTCTGTCTGTTAGTCCTGGCTCCTCCCACCCCAGCCTGTCAGTTCTGGATCCTCCCACACCATGTTTTTAGCATAAATTCCCCAAACAGGATCACAGGCTCACAGAATCTGTGCATTTAAACTTTATATAAGCCGGGCGGTGGTGGCGCAAGCCTGTAATCCCAGCACTCTTGGAGGCAGAGGCAGGCAGATTTCTGAGTTCAAGGCCAGCCTGGTCTACAGAGTGAGTTCCAGGACAGCCAGGGCTATACAGAGAAACCCTGTCTCGAAAAAAAACCAAATCCAAAACACCAAAAAAAAAAAAAAAAAACCCTCCAAAAAACCTTTATATACCTTGCAGTTTTTCTGTCTCAATAGAACAAGTCACTGGTCCCCTAAGAGTGTGTGAACGTCCCCTAGCCTGTCCAACTCTAGATGTTGGGAAGGCGGCTAAACACTTGCCAAGATCACAGGCAGAAGCTCATTGTTTTTGATGCAGTTTCGGGATGTAATTAAGGCTGGCGGTCTTAGCTGTGTCCACTGGCCGTTTCATTTCCTCCTCTGAGAACTTAAGATTCTAATCCTTTGTCCAGTTTATAATGTGTGTATTAATCAAACACCATGTAAGGCCTTTTGAACATTGTTGATATTAATCTCACTGTTTATGTGTGTCAAATTATTTGCGGCGGTCTCGGGGGGTGGGGTGGGGGGTGGGGGGTGGGGGGTGGGGGGTGGCGCTAGGGACCTAACCCAGAGCTTCGGAGATGCTAAGCTTTTGTTCTGTGCTCACCCTCAGCTTAGTCATAACTATCCAGTTACAAGCATTTGCATATGAGGCATTTCACTTCAAAGCATATTGAAAAGAGCAACAGGGCTAGGCTGGAGCAGTGGCTAAGTGTTTAAGACTGTGACCCACACTTGCAGAGAATCTGAGTCACAACACACACACACACACACACACACACACATGCACTCAGTGACAGCTTGAAATCATAACTCCAGCTCCAGGGGATCCAACGACATGTTCAGGCCACAAGGGCCACCTGCACTCACACACACAAACCCACACACGGACAAGCACTCATTTACATCATTTAAAAATAAAATATTAGGTTTTCAAGACAGGGTTTCTCTGTGTAGTCCTGGCTGTTCTGGAACTTACTTTGTAGACCAAGCTGCCTCAAACTCAGAGAGCAACCTGCCCCTGCCTCCTGTGCTGGGATTAAAGGTGTGCACTACTCCACCTGGCTTTTTTTTTTTTTTTTTTTTTTTTTTTTTTTTTTTTAGTTATGACAACCCTGGAACACACCCACCTCCAAGCCTCCACAGTCACCACTGCGACTAGTCCCCTCACACCAACAGACTGATTCCTTTTGTCTTTCCCTTGTGGTGGTGTTTGTTTGTTTGTTTGTTTGTTTGTTTTTGTTTTTCGAGACAGGGTTTCTCTGTGTAGCCCTGGCTGTCCTGGAACTTACTCTGTAGACCAGGCTGGCCTCGAACTCAGAAATCCGCCTGCCTCTGCCTCCCAAGTGCTGGGATTACAGGCGTGTGCCACCACGCCCGGCTGTTATTTTCTTGAGTTTATTTATTTTCCTTCCTCTTATATATTTTATGTGAATAGCTGTTTTGCTTGTGTGTGTGTGTGTGTGTGTGTGTGTGTGTGCAGTACCCATACAGGCTAGAAGAGGGCACTGGATTTCTTCCACTAGGTGCTGCAAACAGCCCAGGTCCTTTGGAGGAACAACCAATGCTCTTAACTGCTGACTCTCCTGTCCCCTCTCGATTTTATTCTTTTGAATAAATGCCTCAAACGCATCCTCGTGTAGACAAGGATGACCTTGAAATCCTGATGCTGTCTCTGCTTCCTGAGTTCTGAGGATATGGGTGTCTGCTGTGGTACCTGGTAGGATGGCACCCAGGCCTTCCTGCAGGTTGGGCAAGCTACCAACTAAAGAACATCTTCTGCCTCTCCTATTTGAGACAGAACCTTGCTGTGTAGTTGATTGGACCTTGATCTTGAGGCAATCCTTCTACCTCAGCCTCTAGAGTGTTGAGATTACAGGGGTTCCCAATACCACATTACCATGCCCAGCCCTTGTGATAGTCTTTTTGTTTTGTTTTGTTTTGTTTTCCAATGGAGAAATTTTTGCATTTTAGCTACAAAGACTTTCCTTTTTTCAGCTTCTGGATTTTTTTTTAAACAAAACTTAGAAAGGTCTTTACAGTTAATAGCGAAACAAAGTAAAAAATGTCCTTCAAGTGCCTTTAATATGTGATCAGCTTTTTTTTTTTTTTTTTTTTTTTTTTTCCGAGACAGGGTTTCTCTGTGTAGTCCTGGCTGTCCTGGAACTCACTCTGTAGACCAGGCTGGCCTCGAACTCAGAAATCTGCCTGCCTCTGCCGCCCAAGTGCTGGGATTAAAGGCGTGTGCCACCACGCCCGGCTTTGATCAGCTATTTTTAAATGATGGTCCAGTACTTTACTGTCAGAGCGAGACCCGTGATTTATTTGACCAAACCCTTGGTCAGTGAGCATCCGGTCAGTCTCCTGTGTTAGATCAGCCATGCAGTGCCCCTGGCTCTCTGCCCCATCTGGACTTATGCCCGAGGGAAACCCCAGACATCAAATTGCTTCATCTGTGACTTGACCACGGGCTGGGGTGTAGTTCAGTTGGTAGTGTGCTTCTCCTGTGCACAAGGCCCTGAGGTCCATCTGCAGCACCTTATAAACGGAGCATGGGCGTAAACCTGTAAGCCCAGCAACTGGGAGGCAGGCCTGAGGACCCAGGAGCCGTGATCATCCTTGACTACTTAGCAAGTCTGAAGCCAGCCTAGACCACAGGAGATCCTGTCTCAGAGAAAGAAGCAAATAAACAAATAACCCAAAACCTCAGACTTCATTTTTTTTTCTTTTTTAAGATTTATTTATTTTATATTTGTTAGTACACTGTCACTGTCTTCAGACACACCGGAAGAGGGCATCAGATCCCATTACAGATTGTTGTGAGCCACCATGTGGTTGCTGGGAATTGAACTCAGGACCTCTGGAAGAGCAGTCAGTGCTCTTAACTGCTGAGCCATCTCTCCAGTTCCATCCTTGGACTTTCATATTGCTGTTTTTCTGGTCTTCTTATGTAGCTCGACTCTTGATTTAACTTAATTTATATATAAATAAATACTGTACTCATTCATATGGTCCAACAAGGATGGCTCTGGTGAGATGGCTTAGTGGATAAGGTACTCGCTGCTGAGGCCAACTGCCTGAGTTCAATTGGTGGTTCCCACATGATGGAAGGAGAGAACAGACACTCCACACATGTACCATGACACGTCACATACACGTGCACATATGAAAACAAGAGATGCGTCGATGTAATTTTTCCCCTTTAAAAAATGTGACTGGGGGTGGTGGCATAAACCTGTGATCCGAGCACTCCTTGTTGCTGAGGCAGGAGGATCACTGTGAGTTCAAGGCTATCCTGAGCTACAAGAGAGTTTCAAGGCAGCCTGAGCATAGATGAGACTGTGCCCTCAAATACACACACGCTCGCGCACACACACACAGACACACATGCCCCACAGACACACACATATACATATACCAGCCACACACACACACACACACACACACACACACACACACACACACGACTTCTTACTTCATGTCTCTCTGGGATTGTCCCAGAGTGTAGAGCCTGGGTGTCATGGCTGTATCCAATCCACAGAGGCAGGCAGTTAAGTTCACTCACCTTACCTCTCTCTCTCTCTCTCTCTCTCTCTCTCTCTCCTCTCTTTTCTTTTTTCGAGACATGGTTTCTCTGTGTAGCCCTGGCTGTCCTGGAACTCACTTTGTAGACCAGGCTGGCCTCGAACTCAGAAATCTGCCTGCCTCTGCCTCCCAAGTGCTGGGATTACAGGCGTGCGCCACCACTGCCCGGCCTCACCTGACCTCTCTGACGGACATTTAGGAAATGTCCAGCTGTACATAACGGTGCACAGGAAAATCTTCTCAGTCCCTCATGTCACGTGTGCTCTGTAGGCTACGATTCTGAAAGTGCTGGGTGGAAGGAGATGTGGTCGTCGTGATAAATATGGCCAGACCAAGCCGTCTCTGTCTCTGTGGATGCTCAGTTGGTCGCACACCCAGCAACCGGCAAGGCTGGAGGGTCCCGCTTCCCTTCTCCCCAGCTCTGCCTCAGCCTCTGCCCGCCCACCCACCCTCTCAAAAGCTTGTGGCTTTGTTGTTTTCTTTATCCAAGACAGGGTTTCCCTGGCTATCCTAGAACTTGTTCTGTAGACCAGGCTGGCCTTAAACTCAGAGATCTGCTGGCCCCAGCCTTCACAAACAGTTTTATTGTTGCTTATGATGATAATGTTGTAGCTCAGGCTTACCTTGAAGTAGACATCCTCCTGCCTCAGCAGGGATTACAGACAGCATACATCACCTAGTTAATAAGTAGTCCCTCTCCCTCATCCCTGGCTTCCCCTCAGATTCTCTGGGTTTTGAGCCCCTGTGTGCTAGATAAGTATTTTACCATGGAACTAGGAGCAAAAACAACCACAAAAATCTTATAGTTAAAATTTTTATTTACCTTATCAAGAATTATCCAGTATCTTGCCAGACATATACCTACAATCCCAGTACTTGGGAGGTAAAGGCAAGAGAATTATGAATTCAAGACAGCCTTTGGCGACATAGTGAGTTCCAGCTTGGCCATAGGAGTTCTCCAGCTTGGGCTATAGGAGACAATGGTTTTGTTTTTTTTTTTTTAACCAATTTTATTTATCAACAATCAACAATTTAATTTTGTTAATGAGCTATTCCCAGATCTAAACCCCCAAGCAGGTGCCTCAAAAACAGAAACACGGATAGACCAAAAATACACACACACACACACACACACACACACACACCCCAAAACACTAAAATACTCATTGGCACAAAATGAATGATCAAAGTCACAGAAGGGGGCAGTGGGGGTAGGGGGTGGGGGTGGGGGTGGGGTGGGGTGGGGGTAAGGCTAGCAGCATTAACCAGTTAAATCTCGTGGGAAATGGTTGCTCTGGCAGTGTGTGTTGGTCTGTAATCACGCCTTGGGGAAAGGAGGCAAGATGTCATCTCATACTGTGCTACGTATTGAGTTGATAGCTAGCCTGAAGCATAGGAGGCCACCTTTGAGGGGAGGCTGTCAAAAGAATCGGATCCACACCTGTGGGGTGTGGCCCTGCAGGCCCTAGTGGAGGCCCTAGTTGGAGACTCAGCATCTGCTACACCATTTCTATCCAATGTCATCAGTCCTGGCACCCAGGTGTTCAAACATTGACCCTGAGGTTTCTGGAATGGATCCACCATTTGGTGAGTTTGGTGTAGCCGGGAGTCTGAAAGGGAGGGGGGTTGGGGGGGAAGCAGTTTTGTGTCCCACGGGGAAGGAGGTCGGCAGCTGTGCTCACAGCTGGTTGCGGACTCAGGGGGATTGATGGGGACCAGCTTGTACTTCCAGCTTGGTGGCTGGCAGCAGAGGGCTTTGCAGGAAGAAGAGGTGTCATCCCAGGTAGACTCCTGTGGCCTGGCCAAGCGGGGTCGCATCTCCTGCTCCAAGGATCTCTGGATGAACCAAGCCTCAACTTCTTCCTCCTTCAGTTTGAGTCTGGTGGCCATGGTCTTCCGAGCCGGGAGGTCTGGCTATGGTTGACCTTGAAGTGGTGCTCCAGCTCCCCAAGCTGCTCCCAGCTGTACTTCTGGCCAAGGGGACCCAGGGTATGGGAGGTCAGGGACCGTGGAATGTGTTCATTTCTTCCATGGCTCACTTCAAGTACGCTCTGAGCTTCTTTTTGTTTTGTTTTGTTTTGTTTTGTTTTGTTTTGTTTTGTTTTTGAGACAATGTTTTAAAAAACAAAAAAACAGGGCTGGAGGGACCGATTGGCGGTTAAGAGCACTGACTGCTCTCCCAGAGGTCCTGGCCACACCTGCCCTTTACATGCGAGCAGGGGATCCAAATCAAATTCTTGTATTGGCCCAACAAGCACTCTTGTCTACTGAATCATGTTCCCAGCTCATAATGCTGGAATTTTAATGTTTTTACTCTGTCTCTTCTCATAATATTTTGAAACTTTAATTCTTTATGTAGTCAAATTTATTGATCTTTTCTTTAGAGGTCTCAGATTTACTAAAACACTTAAACAGGCTTTCCTTACACAGGTTCCCCTTTTAAAAAAAATCCTCCCGTGGTTTCACTGAAATATGTATGTTTTGCTCTATATGAAATATTACATACATACATACATACATACATACATGCATTTACTTTGGTGTAGAGCTCCATTGAACTCAGGGCCTTGAGCAGTCCCTATCCGTTTAGCCATGCCCTTAGCCAAAACAGGACGTGTTTTTCGTGACGGTGCAGTATGTCACCACATGAGAAGACTATAATTTATTTAGCCAAGCCCTTATTGCAGAACACTTAAGCTATGTTTTCTTTTCCACTGCTATGAATTATACAGCAGCAAGAAGCCTATACATAGATTTTCAACTTCCTTAGGCTGAATTCCCAAAAACCACCTTCATTCACAACCCCACACCTTCCTCAGAGAGCAGTAGCCCTTCTCCTACAGCAGGGTTCCTCTCAAGACACCCCCCCACCCCCCAAGCCTGAGGTGGGAGGGAGGCCCAGGGTTCACTCTCTTGGCCTGTCTTAGACCATCTTTGATTTATCGGCCACAACAGATATGATGGAGGAAGTAGGCAGGCGTGGGTCTGGAAGAAAAAGGAAATATGAAATTGACTCTCCGGGCTGTCCAGGGCCCACTGACTTGTTTTGCAAGCAACGCACAACTCTCGAACCACCGCTGCATTCCGGTAGGATGGTTAGGATTGCAGCGAGGTTTTGCCTAGAGGCACCCTGGCCCAGCCACCTGATTCCAAAAGGAGGGCGGGTTTGAGAAGAAAACAAGGCCAGTCTGGGACAAGGTGTGGCTCAGTAGAGCCACTGCGTAGCAGCCCCTGGCCATCGGTTAGGCAAGCGCGGAGCTAAGAAGAGCTGATTTAACCATTACGGTGCAGCTAAGCTGTCTAGCAGTGGAGAGGAAGAGCTGATTTAACCATTACGGTGCCTCTGGAGCTATGGGCAGATCCGACTGCTCAGGATGGAACAGGGAGATTATCTTGGATTATATGGGTGGGTCGAATGGGAAAGGCCAGTCAATGTCAGAATGACAAAACCAGAGAGCTGCAGCACCTGTCACTCCTCGCTCCCAAGGTGGCCTCAAGCCAAGAAGTACGGGTGCCTCTAGCCACTGGGAAAGACAAAGACGCTCTCTCTCAGAGTTTGCGGAAGGAAAGCTTCCCACGGACACCCCAGGTTTCAGTGCAGTGAGTCTGATTTATAGAGTAAGAGAATAGGTGTGTGTCTTTTAAAGCCTGTGTTATCCTAGCAGCAATAGGAAACTAATACAGATGCTACCCTGAATTGCCAATAAAAAGATGCCCAGAGAGGGAGAGAGTGCCCTGAGACACACACAGCATCTAGAAGCAGAGTGGGGGTGAGAAGCATAAATTCCAGGATACAACCCTTTATTTGCTAGAGACTCCTGATAGCCTTGGTTTCTTGAAGACAGCCTAGGTGTCAAGAGTTAGCCAGAGCTTAGCCTGGTGGTGGGCTTGGGTCAGTCTGGGCTACGGTGAGTTCAAAGTTAGCCTGGATGATTTAGTGAGACCCTTCCTTTTTTTAAAAAGAAAAGGACTGAGGGTGTAGCTCATGGCTGGGCACTTTAGTAGGCATGAGACACTGGGCTTAAACTGCAGTACCAGAACATAAGGAAGGGAGGAAGGGAGGGAGGGGGAAGAGGAAGAAGAGGAGGAAGAGGAAGGGGAAGAAGGAGGAGGAAGAGGAGGAGGAGGGAGAGGAAGAGGAAGAGGAGGAGGAGGAGGAGGAGAAGGAGAAGGAGAAGGAGAAGGAGAAGGAGGAGAAGAAGAAGAAGAAGAAGAAGAAGAAGAAGAAGAAGAAGAAGAAGAAGAAGAAGAAGAAGAAGAAGAAGAAGAAGAAGAAGAAAAGAAGAAGAAGGAGGAGGAGGAGGAGAAGGAGAAGAGGGAGAAAGATTAAGTTGTGTGGAAAGCCTCCAGAACTGTGGGGATTATCCTGTAAACTGCGGAGGCTGGGAGCCCCTCCTTCCAGCTGCAGACATCTCCCAGATGTGGTGGGCGAGACTTTAGGACAGCGGCTCGAAGTGTGGGTGGGTGAGGGCAAGAGGTCTGGGTCTGGCGCGCTGGGGGCCAGGGCCCGTACCGTCGGGGGAAGAGGCTGTTTGCGGGCAGGCGGGGAGGAGCGCGGGCGGAGCCCCGGGGGAGGGGGCGGGTGTAATCCGGGCGGAGCGGTGGTGGGCTCGGGTTACTTCCCTTTAACCTGCCGGGCCAGGCGGGCAGCGAGGCAGGAGCAGCTCGGAGCAGCGCGCTGTCCTAGGCAAGTGCGGGGAGGCAGCCTTGGGCTGCGGACGTGTGGGGACACCGGGTGTGGGACTTGGCATCTGGGGTGCGGGAGCCAGCTGCAGCTTCTGCTCCTACTCAGATGGGTAAACTGAGGGCCCGGAGCTGCCGAGGCTGTTGGAGTGGGTCCCCGAGGGTGCCAGCGGCTCCTCGTGGCCTCCAGGTATCTGCAGGGCTCCGAGGGAAGCTCCGGGAACACAGGGTGGTAGCTGGGGCCTGGTGGCCAGATTCAAGGGATACAGGGCGGGTGGTGGGGACGCATAGAGGACGGTCCGGAGGTCGAGAGGATACAGAATGGCCGAGTTCTAGAGGAGCAGGGATGGCGCGATTGGAACAGACGGGCGCACGCTGGCCCCTGGAAGTCACAGAGCAGACACACACGTTTTTGCTCTACAGCCCCAGTCGGGTTTAGAGCGGCGGCCCTGGCCCTGGGCCCCAGCCTCCGAGAGCAGGCGGGAACCAGACTTTATCCTAGACCCTTGGTGCTGGGCTCATCCCATGCCTCCGGGACGCGCGCCAGGCCAGCGGATTCTGCTGCGGTGGCCTCGCGGGAGCAGAGCTGGTGGCAACCCAAACTTTTTTTCCGGCGGAGGGGGTCTTTCCAAGTAGAATACTTCCAATAAGGCAGGCCGCCTGCCCTGGGGAGTCTGGGCTTTGGTGACTTGAAACTCAATCCTGCTCTGAGGATACCAATGACATGTGCTCTTGGGAGATTTCAGGGCCCCTCCCTTGGCTGACTGGTTTGGGGTCTAGGATGACAGATGAACCTGTCTCAGGACCTCGGCCGGTTTATTTGTGAAAGTGGAGCTTGGAGCAGGTGGCTTCCTACCTCTGTCAGCGTGGGTGGCCAGTTAGGGAGGTGGTCAGCACCACACGGGAGACTGGCCACAATTCCCCACGGGGGATGGGAGCTTTTCCTACAGGAGCTAGGACTGTGGCTTTGCTGGATTGTGGGATCCCTGAGCAGTGAGCCTATAGCCTAGGTTGCCTTGGGACTCTAGGCAATCCTCCTGCTTCAGCCTCAGCCTCTGGGTTTGACTGTGGTACTCTCCCCCCACTCCACAGGATTCGAACCCAGGGCCGCATGGCTAAGCCCTGCAGAGTACCTGAGGGCCCCTGCAGTTCGCTCGCCCTGAAGCCCTTTGTCCCAGAATCCCCACAGGCTGGTGGTCACTCACCTCAGGCTGAGTCCAATCCTGAGGGAGCCTAGGGTGGTCTCAGTTACACCTGTGGGGCGGGCAAGGGTCCTCTGAGGGACTGTGTTTGTGGCAGCCTCTGCTGATCCCCGCAATTCCCAATTCCCGATCATGGTCTGAGTGAAGGGAATCTGTCCTTGTGGCTGTTAAGGCCACTTCCATCAGAGACCTTGCGGGGCTGTATGATTCCTGCATTTCGCTCGCCCCAAAGGCCCCTCTGTTCCTGCCCTCCAGGGACACTGACCTGGCTCATGAAGGCCAGCTTGCCATGGGTTTAAGGCCGTTCCCACAGAATGGAGTGTCCAGAACTCCCAGAGGAAGCACCCTGGGGATTGGCCCAGCCCAGCCCAATCCAGCTGTGACATGGGAACAGGCCATCAGCCAGGATGGCCCTGTTCTGGGGCCTGGTTTTACCCTGGGCCTGCATGCTGCTACTTCAGAGTGGGAAGAGGGGCTACACACTCTCCCCGAATTCCAGGCTTGCCTGGCTCACGGTGCCTACCCAGCACCCAGAGAGCTCTGGAGAGGAATCCACCGACTGTGTGGTATGAAGCCCAGGCTACCTAGTGCGTGTGTATGTGTGTTTGTGTGGCCTGTTTGTGTTTGCATGTGTGTGTGGTATGTTTGTGGGTGTATGTATGTATGTTGTGTGTGGAATGTGTATGTGTGTGTTTGTGTATGTACGTGGTGTGTTTGTGGGTGTATGTGTGTATGTTTGTGTGTGGTGTGTATATGTGTTTGTGTATGTGCTGTATTTGTGTGTGTGTGTGGTGTTTGTGTGTGGTGTGTATGTATGTGCTGTGTTTGTGTATGGTGTGTGTGTATGTGTGTTCTGTGTTTGTATGTGCATGCGGTGTTTGTGTGTGGTGTGTGTGTATGTGTGTGCTGTGTTTATGTGTATGATATGTGTTGTTTGTGTGTGGTGTGTGTGTATGTGTGTGGTGTTTGTGTGTGTGCTGTATTTGTGTATATAGTATGTATGTATGTGTGTATGTATGTGTGTGTGTATGTATGTGTGTTTGTGTGTATGTGTGTGCTGTGTTTGTGTGTATGGTATGTGTTGTTTGTGTGTGATATGTGTGTATGTGTGTGTTGTGTTTGTGTGCGTGGTGTTTGTGTGTGCTGTGTTTGTGTGTATGGTGTGTGTGTGTGTGTGTGTGTGTGTGTGTGTGTCCTAGACAGGGTTCAGTGGTTGAGGCCTGCCGGGTGTGGTCAGAGCTCCCATCCCCACAGGGGGAAGCACTGAAGGATGGCAGGAGGCCTGCTTTCTTCAGACAAGGCCTGCACTGAAGCAGTGGCACCCGGAGCAGGCAGGACAGAGCGGGGGTTTCTCCAGCAGCAGCAGCAGCAGCGCAGGGTGGTCTCAGGCTACCTCGATGAGCAGTTTTCCCCAGGGGGGCGAGGTGAGCTCAGATCAGAAACAACAGCAACAACACGTCATGCCCAGGCCCGTATTGCTCACCAGGCTAATTAAGGTGAATCGGTTTTGAGAAAAACTATTAAGCAAATGACGTCCTGGGTGGGGACGAAGATGCTTCTGTGCACAGTCTCGGAGCACGGGGTGGTAGGCGGAACTGTCCCCAAGGCGAGGGTCTGAGTCCTTCAGTGCCCTAGCTGTGGTCTTGTCATTTCTGTGTGGTGAAGCACAGGCTGTCTGCCTGCTTTGCGTGGGTCTGGTGTGGTCTTTTCCTGAGTGACACACATGACACAGATGAGAACTGGCGATCCTAGAAGTTTGACATTACGGGGCATGGCAAGGTTATGATGTTTGATCTGGGCTTTGAAGTGTAAGAGCTCGACCAGAAATGGAGGAAGGGTATTGCTGGCCAGAGGACCAGAGGAGCAAAGGACAGAGAGAAGAGGCTCAGGGGCCGGAGGAAAGCTGGCTCTGGGTGTAGAGAGAAGCAGCCAGAGGGGCATGTCCAGGGATGGTGTTGGTCTGAGCTGGAGTCTCAGTCTCACTCTGAAGGCAGCGAGAACCATCTCACCCATACACCCAGGAAGCTCTCCCTGCTGAGCACGCTGTCAGGGCAGGGTGACAGGAACCCTAAAGCCGCCACGGTGAACTGGGTGTGGAAGAGACTGCGCCAAGGCCAGGGCTTAGAGTCCCCCAAAGGTGAGGAACTGCAGAGCCCACCCACGTACCCCTAACCTGGGTCGGTTCCATTCCTGGAGCTAAACCAAATCCAGACGCCAGGGCCGTTTGCAGAGGAGCCCAGATTTTGGCCAGCTGGCCCGTGGTCCGTGTCCAAAGCAAACAGGAAGAGACTGGAGGGCCAGGCAGAACCCGGCTCTTTGTTTGGAGACGGGATTAGCCGATGGACTTGTGGGTCCGCCTGCTGTTCAGGTAGGGGGGCCATGCAGGACAGGTTGGGGAGGCCATGAAGGGCTGCGGCGTTGGGGCCACGGCCCCCAGGGTGGACTGCAGGCTTGTAAGAATAAGACCTTGGCTGTTTCTTGGCACCATCAAGGTGGCGCTGTTGGAGGGAGCCTGGGGCCCTTGTGAATCCCTTTAAGCCTCAGCCCATATCGCTGCAATCTGGTGTAGCGTTATGTACCTTCCCAAGAGTTTCCCACTAATGCCCCCTGGCCGTCAGCCCAGGCCCCATAGGGACAGCTGCTGTGCACTACAGTGATGTCCACTCTGGCTCGAGATTCAGGCCCTGGGGCTCGGCTGTCAAAGGTGAGGGAGGTCAGAGAGTTCTGTGTCCCCTCGGCCTGAAAGGTAGGGAAGTTCCAGACACCTCAACCACAGATGCTGGGCTGGCTAGCCAGAGCGGAAGGCAGCTCCCTCCACACGCCTGATTCCCCCACCATATGCTCACTCAATACACTTCCCTGAAGGCCAGGGCACAGGGTGGCAGTGGGTGAGGTCCCGGAGGGTCAGATGGGCTGGAAGAGGGCTCAGACGAGGCTCAGAGCTCTCTTAAGATGCCTTTTGGGCGGGGCGCAGGGTGGAGGGAAAGGCTGGGGAACTTCAAACAGGGATTTCTTCTGGAATGACTTGCTCACTCACTCACTCACATATGTGGGCATCTACACAGCAGACACATATGGAGTACCTACTAGGTGGTTGGCACAGAGCCGCATCTGGGGACGGAAATAGCCAAGGTCTTATCCTTACAAGCCTGAGGTCCACAGCCCACCTTACCACCACACAGAGGAGAAAGCCACGCTGAGGTATAGGGACCTGAAGAACATGTACATGGTGCTCTGTCCAATCCGTCCGGGCTTGAGGAATCAGGGAGGGTGAGCAGCTCCTCTAAGACTCGAAGTATCAATAGATGCTGGTCAGGTAAGAGAGAAGTCTATCTAGGCAAAGGCCCAGAGGTAGAGGGGCCAGATGAAGGCTGATGGACTGTGAGTGTGTGTGTGTGTGTGTGTGTGTGTGTGTGTGTGTGACTGTGTCTGTGTCAGGGATGGGTTCCTGGGGTGAGGGTGAGGAGTGGGTGGGCTGATTGCTGCCTACCGTGTGTGGCTCCCTTAGGAAGGTGGGCCTGAGTTCTATTGAGCAAAAGGAAGATTTGAAACAGTGGAATGTAACGACCCGTCGTCCTGTGATGAGTAGTTTTAAGGGGCCTGCTGGAAGCAGGGAATTTATGAGAGTACAGCAGGGTCTGCTAGAGGCTGTGAGGAGAAGGGGGTGAGCTGGATGTTGGGGTGAGCATCAGTCAGGGTGGTCGTCTGGGAGGCAGGACTGGTGAGGGAGAATGGTAAGGGCATGCTTGATGGAGTTGGAAGGTAATGTATTCGTGTCTGCCCAGGACAGAGGGCAGGGCAGGGCAGGGCAGTGCTGAGCTGTGCTGTGCTGTGCTGTGCTGTGCTGTGCTGTGCTGTGCTGTGCTGTGCTGTGCTGTGCTGTGCTGTGCTGTTCTGGGCTGGGATGTGCTGGGCTGTGCTGGACTGGGCTGGACTGTGCTGGGCTGGGCTGTGGGGAGGAAGGACTTAGTTGTAAGTGTCCACCATGGGACAGCTCCTGCGCTTCCCCTTAAATCTGCTAGGTAAAACTGATACTCGTGAGAGGAAAAGGTTCTGGAATATAAAGTCACTTGCTATAACAAGAGGAGGGGAAGAGGAGGGGAGGGGAGGGAAGGGAAGGGAAGGGAAGTTCATTTCGTCCTTCCTGGAGAGCTGAGAGGAAAGATGTGGGTCAGGAGGGAAAGGGGGGTGGAATCTGTAGAATGTCCCAAGGGGCCCCTGGCATCTGTCGAGGAAGCCAGCCCAAAGGTGGACCCAGCGCGTTCTCGATGGCCTGCTGGGACCTGGCTCCACTCTGCTCTGCCTGTCCCACCTCTCGCGCCTGGTGAATCCTTCCCTGAGTCTAACCTCTGTCCTCATGAGTCTGTTCTCTCCATTTCTGCGTGCAGGTAGATTAGTGTCACTGCTTCTGGGTGCCAAGCCTGCAGCCTGCCGTTCAGCCCTGGCTCCACCTGATCCCCCACCCCCACCCCACCACCACCACCACCACCACCACCACCACCATCCAGGCCGCCCGCAGCCTGTATCCACACTGTGTTGTTTCAGCAGGCATCTCCCCCGCCACCCCCAGCCAGCTTTGCACACTGTTTCATTTCTGATCTCTCCAGAGCCCCGGCAGAGCGTACCCCCTGTCCAGCCCAGTGACCTTCGCCTGAGCTCTGGTTAATATTTGTCCTACCCAAAGGCAGTGGGGCTCCGCCCCCTGTGTGGATATAAGCTGGCCCAGGCCGCTCCGCTTTCGTCTTGGCCCGAGCTATTCCAAGCTCCCTGCCTACCAGCATCATGGCCAAGGGGTTCTACATTTCGAAGACGCTGGGCATCTTGGGCATCCTGTTGGGTGTGGCGGCTGTGTGTACTATTATAGCTCTGTCGGTGGTCTACGCTCAGGAGAAGAATAAAAATGCAGAGAACTCTGCCACAGCCCCCACGCTCCCAAGCAGCACGAACTCTGCCACAACCCCCACGCTCCCAAGCGGCACCTCCGGCACCGGCTCAGCCTCCACCTCAACTGCCGCCCCTCCTGTAGATGAAAGCAAACCTTGGAACCAGTATCGCTTGCCTAAGACTCTAATACCTGACTCCTACCGGGTGACTCTGAGACCCTACCTCACCCCCAACGATCAGGGCCTGTACATCTTCAAAGGTAACAGTACTGTCCGCTTTACCTGCAACGAGACCACGAATGTTATCATCATCCACAGCAAGAAGCTCAGCTACACCCTCAAAGGGGGCCACAGGGTGGCGCTGCGAGCCCTGGGTGACACTCCGGCGCCTGCCATTAACTACACGGAACTGGTAGAGCGTACTGAGTACCTGGTGGTGCACCTGCAAGGGTTCCTGGAAAAGGGCCAGCAGTACGAGATGGACAGCGAGTTCCATGGGGAACTGGCTGATGACCTGGCTGGCTTCTACCGCAGCGAGTACATGGAGGGTGACATCAAGAAGTAGGTTAAAGGGCGCGGGCACGGGCTGACACAGGGCTGGATCTGGGCTTATGGAAAGGGAGGGGCAGGAGACTTCAGGAGACCTCAGTAGGTATCCATTGCTCCTCTGTAGGGGGGGGCAGTTCCTGGGGGGTACTGGGTTTGGGGATGGACTACTGAGGCTCAGAGGAGAGAAGATTGTCTGAGACCTCTCAGCTCACACCGGCGTGACGCCTGCCAGGGCTTAGATGGTACCTGGAAGTTTTGGTCTCCCAGGGCAGCTTGTTGGTCAGGATCCTGAGGCTGTGTGGGGTTTGGGCAAAGGGGAGTAAGCAGGTTGGGACAGCCATCTTCTGTACCCTAACACCATGCTCCTTGCACCCCCTCTAACACACTGCTTTGGACAGAGTGGTGGCCACGACGCAGATGCAGGCTGCCGATGCCCGGAAATCCTTTCCATGCTTCGATGAGCCAGCCATGAAGGCCGTATTCAACATCACGCTCATCTACCCCAGCAACTTCACAGCTCTGTCTAACATGCTTCCCAAAGGTGAGCCTGCCTGGCCTGGGTTTGCCCTGACCTGGTGCACAGAGCAGGAAGCCCACACACCTGCATGTCCCATGCCCAGAATCCAAGCCCTTTGACGAAGACCCCGCCTGGACCACTACTGAGTTCTACCCCACCCCCAAGATGTCCACGTACCTGCTGGCCTACATAGTGAGCGAGTTCAAAAATATAAACTCCGTCTCAGGCAATGGTGTCCAGGTATGGAACGGGGACTCTATGTCAGGAGTTGGACCTGGCCCTGGCTTAAGGGACCTTCTCAGATCTTCTCAGTACTAGCTTCTGAATTATTAGGCTGTTGAGTCCCATCTATGAGTGATCCCAAGAACTTTTTTGTTTTCCAGACAGGGTTTCTCAGGTGTAGAATTGAGGTCTGTCCTGAACCTTGCTCTGTAGACCAGGCTGTCCTCAAACTTACAGAGATCTGCTTGTCTCTGCTTCTGAGTGCCGAGATTAAAGTTGTGTGCCACCATGTCTGGTGCGTTGTTTTTAATTTAGGACAAATGTGTTTTCTGTGTGTGGGTGTTTTGCCTACACGTATGTATGTCCATGTACCACTTCCATGCCTTGAAGGCCAGAAGAGGGCATCAGATCATCTGGAACTGAAGTTACAAACAGTTATTACCTGTTACAAACAGTGAGTGCTGGGAATTGAACTCAGATCTTCCTGAAGAGCTCTTGGCCACTGTCTTGGTCAGGGTCACTACTGCTGTGATGAAACACGGTGGCCAGAAGCAAACAGGAAGAAAGGGCTTATTGACTTCTGCTTCCATAGAGTGGTCCATCAGTGAAGGAAGTCAGGCCGGAACTCAAGCCGTGCTGGGCCCTGGAGGCAGGAGTTGGTACCTAGGTTCTGGAGGGCTGCTGCTTCCTGGCTTCCTCCTCCCCCTGGCTTGCTCAGCCTGCTCTCCTTAGAACCCAGGACCACTCAGCCCAGAGGTCGCACCACCCACAACGGGCTGGACCCTCCCACATCAATCATCGATTAAGAAAATGCTCTACAGGCTTGCCTCCAGACAGATCTGGGAGCATTTCCTCAAGTGAGGGTCCATTTCTCAGATGACTCGACGGTTACGTTGACATAAAATTAGTCAGCACGGCCACTGAGCCATCCATCCACCCCTTTGTTTTAAATATTGAGACAGTCTACTAAGGTGGCCAAGCTGGCCTTGAACTTGTGACCCTCCTACTTTGACCTCTTAAATGCTGACTTTATAGGCATGTGACCATGCTCAGTTTTCTCTGTTTAGTCTAGTTGGTCTTCATCCTGACTTATCAGGGCCCTCTAGCTCCCTGTATCCTGGGACTCTACCCATTCTCCTCAGGAACCCAGAGGACCCTAAACCTGACCTCCTCTCTCTCTCTCTCTCTCTCTCTCTCTCTCTCTCTCTCTCTCTCTCTCTCATTTTGCAGATTAGCATCTGGGCTCGGCCAAGTGCCATCGATGAGGGCCATGGTGATTATGCACTGAGTGTTACAGGCCCCATCCTAGATTTCTTTGGCCAACATTATAATACACCCTACCCTCTACCAAAGTCTGGTAAGTGACCAAGGGGCCTTCATGGAGGCAGTGCCAGGAGAACCATTCAGACGCCTTCCATTGACACCTGCACCCCCTCCACAGACCAGATTGCCCTGCCTGACTTCAACGCTGGGGCCATGGAGAACTGGGGGCTAGTGACCTACCGTGAGAGCAACCTGGCCTATGACCCTCAGTCTTCCTCCATTAGCAACAAGGAGCGGGTGGTCACTGTGATTGCTCACGAGCTGGCCCATCAGGTGGGTAGCTCTGGGAGAACCAAGAAGGAGCAAAGCCTCGGGGTGTCAAGTCCTCACCTGGCCTGCGCCCAGTGGACAGCCAGCGTGTGGTCAGATGCTATTAGCGATGGCAGGGCCTGTGAGGCTCAAAGGCTCGGCTGTGTCCCCTGCAGTGGTTCGGCAACCTGGTGACGGTGGATTGGTGGAACGACCTGTGGTTGAACGAGGGCTTTGCATCCTATGTGGAATATCTGGGTGGTGACCGTGCAGAGCCCACCTGGAATCTGGTGAGTTTCCACTCGGGGAGCTGGGCCGAGGTGGAAGAGTGGGGTGTCCGTGACACCCCTTCTGATCTCCTGATGGCATTCGGGGGCTCCGCAGAAAGACCTCATTGTACTGAATGACGTGTACCGTGTGATGGCCGTGGATGCCCTCGCCTCCTCCCACCCACTGTCCAGCCCTGCCGACGAGGTCCAAACGCCAGCCCAGATCAGCGAGCTATTTGACACCATCACCTACAGCAAGGTGAAGCCTTCTGGCTGCTGGGGGGGGCCCTGAGGTTCACCGGGTCGGGGTGGGAGGGGATGCATCCCACAGGGAGCCGCATCACAGCCACCGCTCTGGGAACACCTGACCCTGGTAGCCAGCCTGGCCTGCTGAGTTCCCTCTCATCCAACCCCAGGGGGCCTCAGTCATTAGGATGCTGTCCAGTTTCCTGACAGAGGACCTGTTCAAGAAGGGCCTTGCAGTGAGTACAGCTTCAGGCGGCCCCTCTGCATGGTGGCTTTCCCCCAGCTTAACCCTCCACAGCCCTGAGAATCACCCAGCCCTTACCAAGGTTTGTCATCTCCACAGTCTTATCTCCACACCTACCAATACTCGAACACCATTTATCTGGACCTGTGGGAACACCTGCAAGAGGTGGGTGACAAGCCTTCTCCATTCAGATCCCAAGGCCCAAAGCCCCTGGGGACAGCCCGTGGAAGACTCTGCCCAGCTGCTGTGCTCAGTAATCCGGGCAAACTGTCTGGAGCCTCAGTGACTTGTATCTAAAATGGGTATAAAGATGGGTCCTTAAAGAGGGTGGGTAAAACCCCTGATCAGAGCCCACTTCAGTTTCCTTTTCTTATTTTAAGTGGGTTCTCTCCAGTTGGTTCCCCCATCTTGTTTCTGAGGCAGGGGATATCTTGTTTCTCTGCGTGAACACTTGACTCCGTATCTCTCCTTAGGAGTGCTGGCATTATAGATGCATGCCAACACATCTGGATGTTTGTTTTGTTGGGACAGGGTCCCACTGTGTAGCTTTGGCTGTCCTGGGAGTTATTCTGTAGACGAGGTTGGCTTCGAACCCAGAGATCCACCTGCCTCTGCCTCTGCCTCTGCCTCTGCCTCTGCCTCTGCCTCCTCAGTATATCCTACCAGCCTGCACCACCAGAGCGGGCCCACTTCAGGTTCATGCTTAACTGCACCGTGGTGAGCCTTGTGGGTCACTTAGTACAGAGAATCTGAGCTTCAGGGCTCCTACGCCCAAACTCCCACCTCTATCCCTCCCTCCTCCTCCTCCTTCTCTTCTGCTAGGACTTTGGAACCAGCCATTTAGCTGGCCCTCCCCTCCCGGCTGCCCTGTGCCCCGTGGCCCTCCTGACCTGGCACATCCTTGTACACACCAGCCCACTGGATGCCAACTCTGACCCTCCAATCCAGGCCGCCTCACATTCCAGTCCCCTGCTTCCAAGCCCTCCTGCCTTGCCCAGAGGCTGCTCTCCCTCCCGCCTCTCCTTAGGGCTGGAGTCCACCCCACCCCCATGAGCCCCCTCCCCCTCCATGCCCTCCAGTCTTCTCCGTAGACTTTGCCCACCCTTCCTCGGCCCCACCCACCTCTCCTCCATCTTTGTCCCTCCAGAGCTCTAGGACTCTTTCTGTCTAACCACTCCCTGGCTGCTGAATTGTGTCTTTCTGGGTCCCAAGGCCATCTCACTGGGCAGAGGGTGTCACAGTGTCACAGCTGGGCAGGGTCTAGTCTTTGACCCCAAACCTATCCCCACCCTATCCCCATCCCATTTGTAGACTAAACTGGTTGACCCCTCCCCCTCCCCCTCTGACGGCTGACTGGGCGGTGCCTTATGGGATCCTCCCTCCACCACCTGCCTTCCTGCCCCCCACCCCCCAGAATCTGCGGAGGCTGCCTGGGTGGTGGGTGGGTGGGTGGGGTAGTGGTTTGACAGTCACACCGTGTCCCTTGAACAGGCCGTGAACAATCAGACGGATATCCAACTCCCAGACTCGGTACGCACCATTATGGACCGCTGGATTCTACAGATGGGCTTTCCTTTTATCACTGTGGATACCACTACAGGAGAAATCTCCCAGAAGCACTTCCTCCTGGACTCCAGTTCCACCGTTACCCCCTCAAAGTTTGAGTGAGCAGATGATGCCACCAGGGTGCCTGGGGAGGGGGGGACACGAGGGAGCCGATCATGTGCGGTTAAGAGCACGGTGACACCTGGTGTCAGTGTTGGGCCGTCCGTGGGCACCTGAGAGGGGTACCCCAGGCTGGTGTGCCCGAGAGCGACCGATTACCATTTTGTGTCATGCTCTCTCTACAGTTACCTCTGGATCGTGCCCATTCCGTTTCTCAAAACCGGAAAGGAGGATTTCTACTGGCTGTCGGAACAGAAAAGTAACCTAGCTCCATCTTATCTGTTAGCTCTTGGCCAGTGTTCTTCCGGGAGTGGGGTAGGGATGGGGTTGTAGGGTTTGGGGAAAGCTGAGTGAAGATTCCCTTCATTATTTTACTCCACAAATGGAGCTGATATCTTTGTTTCCAATTCTCACCTTGCTTCTATGTGGCCTCGGGCAAATTTCCCTTCCTCTCTGGCCTTCCTGCTCCATTGAGTTGCGTGAGAATCACAAGAGAGAATGCCTGTAAAATGCTTAGGACAGTGACCTGCAGGTACAGGGAGCTGCCTTCGGTGACCAGGCAAAGGCCAGTCACTCAGAAGCAGGCAAAGGAAGGCATGCAGTCAGAAACATCCAGGGGCCTCTAAGTCAACTGTCGCGTCTGGCTGCGGTGCGTCACTTCCACGCAAAGGCCCAGAGAGTGGACTGTGTCACACACAGGGTACCAGTGGAAGCTGGCTAGGCAAGATGGATGCCGGGAGGAGGCTCAGGGTTCTCCATGGCCTTCTGGGCACACTCCACCCAGCCCTGCCCTCTGCCTTACTCCACAGGCCAGAATGCGACATTCCAGATATCCTCCGATGATGAATGGATCTTACTGAACATCAACGTAACCGGCTACTACCTGGTTAACTATGATGAAAGCAACTGGAGGAAGCTTCAGAATCTGCTGCAAACAAACCCTTCTGTGGGTATCCCTGCCACTCCGTGTCCCGTGCTATCTAATGAGCCCTGAGGCTCAAGGCCTACCCCATGGTGTAAGCCCAGAGTCACACTGTTTCCCTTCCCAGGCCATCCCTGTCATCAACCGAGCACAGATTATCCACGACTCCTTCAACCTGGCCAGGTGAGTGTCCTCCGGGCCGAGCACAGAAGTCTGTGACTGACGGAGAATGACCCTGTGTCTCCCCCCCACCCCCTGCTGTCCTTGGTGCTCATTTGGTGCTGTGTCAGGTGCTCCCGAGCCGCCGCCCATGGTCCCCACGCGACCATTTCACAGAGAAGGACTGTGACAGTGTTAGAGCACCTTACCCCACGCGTCACCACAGCCACACACAGGGATCTCCTACTCCACTGCCCACTCCCACCCACGGCCCCAGCTTACCCACGTGCTGTGTGCACTCCAGGCCTGTGCTTGGTGCTTAAAAAAAAAATCTGGCTTGAGAAGGACAGAAAAGACAGAGCGTGGACACAATGATGTCTAACGAACACCTGTTCTACCTCCGATAACATGCTCACTCACGGTGGTTATGGCGAGGTGGCGAGCGAGGTCTTTGACATGAGTGACATTTCCCAGAGTCATCTGTGGACCAAATGCCTACAAATAGCCTAAGCCAGAAGATGGGAGAAGGGTCCAGTTAGAAGAGCTCTGTAGGAGGGTCTGCAGAGACATTCTGGGCCTGTCGCTCACCATAAGAACAACTTTAGATTCCCCGAGGCCATAAAAGCTGATCCAGCAGGGTACTAACTATCTTAGCTCTGACACTGATGGCGAGAGGCAGGTCCCTGAGCTCAGCCAGCCAGACTCACGGACTCAGTGAGTTCCAGGTTCAGTAACTCATATCTCAAAAAAATAAGGTGGTGAAAATTGAGGAAGACCACCACCCAATGCTGGCCTCTGACCGTCACATGCATAGATACTTTCACACATACCCGCAGACACAGATGCACACATCCACAGGAACACACACAGACACGCGAGCCCCCCTCCACACACGCACATGTAGTGCACACAAAAATAAAAGAAATCCCAAGAGAAGTTCAACAGAGTTAAGAGTGTGGAGCTCTGAGCTGGGTCTCTTGAGTAGTGTGGCTTTGGGGACGTCGGTATACATTTTATACCAAGTTGGTATACATGGTAGGGCGCACTTTAATCCCAGCATTCGGAAGGCGGGTGCATCTCTGTGGGTCCGGGCCAGCATGGTCTACACAATGAGTTCCAGGACAGCCAGGGTTACATAGAGAGACCCTCTTTAAAAAAAAAAAAAAAAAAAACAACAACAAACTATCATAGGAAGAACTTAATAAAATGAGGTTTATAGGCAAGAGAACATGACAGGCAGTTGGCTGAGGTTGGACCCCAATGGTGGCACTGCAAAGCACCTGTGTCACTCCTTCTCCCATGGAAAATATGAAAGGGTCAGGAGATGCAAGTGTAGGTGTGTCCCTGAGAACCTGGCCCAGGGTCCCCAGAGTGTGGCTGGGTTGGTTGAGTGCTGACCTGGAGCCTCCTGTTTGTCCCCAGTGCTGGAGAGCTCCCCATCACTCTGCCGCTGAACAACACCCTCTTCCTGGTCAATGAAAGGGAATACATGCCCTGGGAGGCCGCCCTGAGCAGCCTCAACTACTTCAAGCTCATGCTCGACCGTTCGGAGGTCTACGGCCCCATGAAGGTATGAGTTACTGATGTCCCAGGGTCTAACCTGCATCACTGGGCCAAGCTCTTTCAAGGCCAAGGTCTTTCAAGAAAACAGGCTTGGGGAGGGTCACAGAGTAAGGGATCTAAAAGGGACAGGCACAGAGAAGGCTAGAAGTGTGGTTGCCTCCTCCCACCCCCAACAAAAAAAGGAGAAGACAAGATTCCTGGCAAAGTCTGTCCATTGGAAATGAACGCTTTGGGGAGGCCCAGAGAGGACATTGCACTGGAAGGCTAAAGGCCTGTCTTGCCAGCCTTGTGCCTTAGGCAGCCTCTGCTGAGGTGTGGGCCTGGCCACCACAGCGTGTCCCCCTAGGCTGGCAGTAAAGCACTGGTCTTACAGGCTTTGACTCGTTCCTAGCATGGCCTAGATGTGCGAAGCTCCCACTGGAGAGAACAAGCCTGTAGGAGCTGGCTCAGGATGAGGCCACACCCATGGGATGCTCACTGCATCCTTTATAAAAGAGCAAACAGCAGACAAAAGAAAACAGAAATGCGAGCCGGGTGGTGGTGGCAGACGCCTGTAATCCCAGCACTTGGGAGGCAGAGGCAGGTGGATTTCTGAGTTAGAGGCCAGCCTGGACTACAGAGTGAGTTCCAGGACAGCCAGGGCTATACAGAGAAACCCTGTCTTGAAAAAACCAAAAAAAAAAAAAAAAAAAAAATCCAAAAATCAGAAGAAAAAACAACAAAAAACAAAAACAAACCAGAAAACAGAAATGCGTGAGTAACGGCTGGGACTGGCTGAGTTACACCGCAATGCCCATTTGATGGAATGCTCACAGCTCTGTAGACCACATTTAAGAGACGTTTGTTGTTGGGGATTTGGGGTGTGTGTGTGTGTGTGTGTGTGTGTGTGTGTACACGCACGCGCGTGTGTGTTTATGCACGTGTGGAGGTCAGAGGTCAGTACCATCTTGGCTAGCCTGACTAGCTAGCACCCGTGATCGCCCACTCAAGTGCCACGCTTACAGGCATGTGTTTATATGGGTTTTGTGGACTTGAATTCACTTCTTCACACTTGGGCAGCAAGCGCTTTTGCTGCCTTCACCTTATTTTTGAGCTCACTAACTCTGGGCCCACTATTCCTGGCCAGCTAGGCTGGTCAGGAAATCCAGGGACACCCCCCCCCCCCCCCCCCCCCCCCCCCCCCCCCCCCCCCCCCCGTCTCCAGCTCCCTACACTGGGGTTACAGGAACTGCTGATGTTCTTGACTCTGTGTGTGTGTGTGTGTGTGTGTGTGTGTGTGTGTGTGTGTGTTCTGGGAATTGACCTCAACTCCTCATGGCAAACCTTGGGCTAACTGAACTATCTCCCTAGCTCAGGTTTTTTTTTTTTTTTTTTTTTTGGTTGGTTTTTTTTTGTTTCTTTTTATTGTTTGTTGGCTTATTTGTTTATTTTTTAGACAATCTTTGTAGGTTGGCCTGGAATTCTTTACATTTTTTTAAAATTCCACTATCTCCCTAGGGTAGCAAATGCCTATTTTGGTAAACAGCCTTTTAACTCTTCCATGCTTCCTACGATCCTCTCAAGCTGGTACCGTAGCTCCACAGCAATCCTCACCAAAGCAGCGGTTCAGCGGACACCTGGTGTCAGTATTCCCTTCAGAGCCAGGCACCTGTGTGCCCTGTCTAGTAAGGCTCGGTGCACTGAGCCCATAGGAGAGTTCGTGTACTTCCCAAAGTCTTCTGTCATGTCATGTCAGACTGTCGCTGAGGCCGCGCACAAAGTCCTGCCTGGGCGGTGCTCTACTACCCCAGCGCCATGACTGCTCTGTTTTCTCTCAGAGAGAACATTCTCTGAGAGATTGGAGAGAGGTTTGTGGCTGTGGGTTTTCTCAGGCAGATGGTCAGTCATGTTTTTTATTCTGCTTTTACACAACTGAAAATTCAGTTCGCTTTGGAAGTTTCTAGATTGGAACTCATTCCTCAGAATGTCAAAGGTCTTGATCTATCGACATCAGCTTTCTTGAATTGCTATTGAAATCGCTCAGAGCCTTGTGTCCTTTCCGGTTCTTGGTATATGACCAGTTTTGCTTCCTGGAAACTTCTGGGCTCTTGCAGCAGTCCTGGTGGGCCAGCCTGGGTCTTGTCGGGTCGTACATAGACATGCTGTGATCAGAACTCATTTGCTGTCCCTCTGGACTTCTTCCCTATCTGTCGTCCATTTCATGTCTTTCCGGAAGTCTGAGCATTTCCACTTCTTTCTCTTGCTTTGGCCTGGCTTTCATGCCCCCCCTAGTTTCCAGCTTGGTGACTCTTCACTCTCCCCGAGGGTGGGTCCCCTCAGTGTTTGTCAGTCTCTCTTTTTCCTTTGTTGACTTGAGGTTTCTGTTTGTCTTGGTCTCCTGTCAAGTAGGAGACTGAGGGGCCTTTTTGGATTTAAGAGTGAGGCAATAAACAGTGACCCGAAGCCACACCAGAACCGGAACAGAACTGACTGCTAAGGTCCACCAAAGGGCGTGGTGGTGGTGCACGCCTGCAATCCCAGCACTCAGGGGGCAGAGGTAGGAGGCCCTCTGAGTGTGAGTTCAGCCTGGTGTCTGCTCAGCAAGTTTCAGGCTAGCCAGGACTACATAGTGAGACCATATCTTGGGGATGATGATGACAAAGACGATGGCGATGACAATGACAGAGAAGGATTGGAAGCTCCGTGTAGTCTGTCACCTGTAGATCTCACCAGGGGAGATGTGGTGGCCAAATAATTCTTCACTGGAGCTACTCAAAAGTGAAGGGCTGGGAGTCTGGGCTGTGGTTTAGTGGGAGAATGTGTGACAGTATGTGCAAAGCCTTGAACCTGGCCTCTGGCATAAAAATTAAGAAAAAGGACTGAACTTAGTTATATACTCATATCAGACTGTCAAAGGACAGAGGTTTTAAAACTATGAAAAAGGAAGGAAGGAAAGAAAAGATAAAGAAAAAGAAATCAAATGACTATTCATAGGTCTTGGGTATTCTCTCTATCCTCTGGCGTCTCTGGCATGGGCCTCTGTTGTGTGTGGTAAAGCCAGCAGTGTCCACTCTCGGGTCAATGGGAACTGATGGAGCCTCCACCTCCGACCTCCTTGTCACCCTTCTCACTGTGTGGTGCCCAGCACCCCAGCCTCTCTGGTCTAGCACCTCCTGTGAAGGAGGTCAAGCTGCCTCTGGACATGGGCCAGGCCAGAGTTCGACTGGCAGACTTGGATTCCAGCCTCTACCCACAGCCCCAGCCTCTCCCCACAGCCCCAGCCTCTCCCCACAGCCCCAGCCTCTCCCCACAGCCCCAGCCTCTCCCCACAGCCCCAGCCTCTCCCCACAGCCCCAGCCTCTCCTGTGCCCTCGCATTCTGAGCCTCCCTAGAGCAGTTTTTTTCCTCTTTCTTTTTCTTTTTGCTTTTTTCAAGACAGGGTTTCTCTGGCTATCCTAGAACTCACTCTATAGACCAGGCTGGCCTCAAACTCAGAGATCCACTTGCCTCTGCCTCCAGAGTGCTGGAATTAAAGGTGTGCGCCACCACCATCTGATTCTGCAGAGGCTTGGTGGCAGACTCTTCATCTCTGCCAGGCTGGGTTGGTCTCCTCTTCCCACGTCCCAGCTGCCCTGTGTTGGCATCACAGCCCTCGCTACTTGCCCGTTCTTGGGGAGGGGAGAGGCCAGTTCCTTTTACCATTGGATAATGGCTTCAGTTTGTTACAAAAGTCCGCCTGCTACATCAAATCAGAATCTGCAAAACAAAACAAAACAAAACAAAAAGTTTAATTTAATGACAGCATGAGGCTGACGTGAGATAAGGTTAAAAAAAAAAAAAAAAGCAGCACACAGAATTAGACGCAAGCCAAGAAAGGATGCGAAGGTAAGACATTGCTGGTCTGGAAAAATCACAGTTTGGATCCACCCTCTGCTTGGCTGTGTTTCCTAGATTTCTCACAGTAAGATCGTGGAGGAGACCTGGCGTTACAGTTGGAAGCAATGGTGGGTGGACAAGGAGGGTTAGGACTGAGTCAGGCTTTGAGGAGAAAGGACACCAGTTCAGTCACCTGTAACCTAGATTGGAGGTGCTGGCCTTGGACACACCCTGCCCTCTGCCAGGGCCCACTCATGCTTACGGGGAGGCTGCCCAGCCAGGCAGGTCGGCCTGGGCCCTCGACACGACTCCTATATTCTTTCCACAGAGTTATCTGAAGAAGCAAGTCACACCCCTCTTCTCATACTTCCAAACTCTAACCAAGGACTGGACAGTTCGTCCTCCAACACTGATGGAGCAGTAAGTGTGATTGATGCCTTGTGTGGCTTTGGAGGTCCCGTAGGACCTAAGGGCTGAGAACACCACCTTGTAGTGTTCTCCTCTGGAACCTTCCATGCCTGGCCACCAGCTAAGGAGAGACCACACCTAGAAACATGGGACCCTGCCTTGAGGATCTTCAGGCTTCTTCTGAGTTTTGTGCATTTCTTTGTCACAGGGTCTTAGGTAGCCCAGGTTGCCCTGGAAGTTTTGATCCTCTTACCTCAGTCTCTCCTGTGGTAGGATTACAGGTGTACATCACCACACTCAGTTTATGCAGGGCGGGGATCAAACCTAGGGCTTCCTGAACACTACAAACATCTACGAACTGAACGACACCGCCAGTCCTGACTTTATTAACAAAGACTCAACCTGAAAGCCCGAGGCTGTTTTGGGAGGCAAGAAAGAGCAGGCCAAAGGCAGGAAGAAAATAGGAAAGTCCCAAAGGGCCAGGTGGACGAAGAACCGGAGTAGTTAGGCCCCTGGTTGTGAGTTAAGAGCACAGTCTTGGTGGGAGTCTGAGCAGGGTGTACTAACCCCATGTCACCCCGGGGACAGGTACAACGAAATTAACGCCATCAGCACCGCCTGTTCCAGCGGTCTCACAGAGTGTAGGGACCTGGTTGTTCGCCTTTATAGTCAGTGGATGAAGAACCCTGATAATAACCCGTGAGTATGCGTTCCCCGTGCCTCCCCTGCCTGTCCTCACCTGCCCTTTGGACTAAATAGAGCCCCAGCCAGTCATCGGCAACTCCTTGCCCACTCCTGGCTGCTCCCCTGTTCCTGACTCCCCCACCCCACCCCACCCCACCCCAGGATCCACCCCAACCTTCGGTCTACTGTCTACTGCAATGCCATTGCCTTCGGCGGCGAGGAGGAGTGGAACTTCGCTTGGGAACAGTTCCGGAAAGCAACCTTGGTGAACGAGGCAGACAAACTCCGGTCGGCCTTGGCCTGTACCAAAGAGGTGTGGATTTTGAACAGGTGAGGACCTGGCCCCACCCACAGACTCAGCCTGGCCCCACCCACAGACTCAACCTAGCTCCACCCACAGACTCAGCCTGGCCCCACCCACACTCCATGCTCCCGTTCCTACCAGCTTCTCAGCCTTCTTCTGGTGAGGCCAGGGAGGCTCAGAGGCAAAACAATTAGTTGTTCAAAGACCACAGGCTTAGTAGGTGACTAAGCCAGGGTCAGGGTCAGATCCTTAACTCTTTACTGCTGTGGGCTCCGTTTTGAGCCTCGCGGGAGGGTCTCCTGCACCGGGGTGAGGTCTCTCCCACCCTGGTAGTCCTCTCATAGGCCAGACCTGCAAAGTCCCAGAGACTGTGGCTAGGCATTGCTCCTGTTTCCACAGGACACCCATGACCCCCAAACCCATAAGACTCATATTCTCCGCTCCATCAGTGTTTGTGAGAAACAGTTCAGTTGAGTCTCCTTCACCATCAAAGGAGCGGCCACTTTACCTGGTGGGAGGGCAGGGAGGGCAGGAACGCCTTCCTTCTTTTATCTGCTCGAGAGAGAGTTCCACAGTAGCACACACCTGCATGACCAGCAATCCTGTGACCCTGTGTAGGTGACTCAGTTTCCCACCTGCAGAGGGGAAGGTAGTACCAAGGTGCCCCGCTCATCAAGGGGACACTGAGCGATGGGAGAGGCAGTGGTTGTGTGTGTGACAGCGGGCTCCCACCCTGTCTCATGGGACTGGAGTCCTCAAGTGGCCCCTACCCTTGCTGCTGCCCACAGGTACCTGAGTTACACCCTGAACCCAGACTACATCCGGAAGCAGGACGCCACCTCCACCATCATCAGCATCGCCAGCAACGTGGCCGGGCAGCCTCTGGTCTGGGACTTTGTCCGAAGCAACTGGAAGAAACTGTTTGAGGAGTGAGTGGGATTGGGGTGTTGAATTATCAGAGGCTGAGACTGGGGTGTGCCAGGGTGACCCATACATCTCCCCACCCCCTGTGCTCAACTGCAGCCAGAGGAAACATCTCCCACAGGGACAAGGAGTCAGGGACCTCCAGCCTGAGCTGTGTTCAAGTCTTGCCTCCTGCATGGCCTGGGAGGGTCTCTGGGGGTTCTGGGTTTTGTCTCCTTAGGTCTCCCTCACAGAATGGTTGTGGGGTGCTGTAGTTTCCTGACACCTGCAGAGAGAGTCCCTTGGGTCTCAGGCCCTCCACTGCTCACGTTCTCCCCCCCCCCCCACCGCTCCCCTCCTCCCCACAGCTATGGCGGAGGATCTTTCTCCTTTGCCAATCTCATCGAGGGAGTGACCCGGCGCTTCTCCTCTGACTTCGAGCTGCGGCAGGTAAGTGGCCAGACCCCCTCCTCGCCCTGGGCCCTGTCCGGTTTTCTCAGCTGAAGGAGGTGGCTTCCATTCGCAGAGCAAGGGAGACTTTGAAGATATTAATGATTCCCTTTTTAAAACCTTGGAACTTTAAAACTATTCATTGTTAGGCTAGAGTGAGCCTGCTCTCCTGGGCTCGGCACTCCTACGTAACTAGGACTGTGTGCCTAGATTCCTTTAAGAAAAGAACTGAGTCACCATTCATGGACCCTAAGCTTTACCATGTTAAGGGCTTTTTAATATTTTTGCAAGATTGTACAACCCATCTTTGCCACCCCCTCGCCAAAGAAAGCATGCAGCTGTTAGCGACTTCGTCTCATTCCTGTCCCATCTCCCTAGCCCCGGCAACCACTAATCTACTTTATCTTTGCACGTCATAAAATAGAATCGTAACATCTGCGACTTGGAATGGAATTCTGTAATATGCGGCCTGTAGCGTCCGGCTTCTTACACTTAGCACCAAGGTTGAAAGGATTTGTTCCTTTGTATGACTGAGTAGTACTCCAGTGTACAGATATTCCACGACTTCTTTATCCATTCAGCAACTGATGGACATTTCGGTCATTCCCATTTTTAGCTGTTATGAACAGTGCTGCTGTGAACGTCCATGCTTATTTTTATTGTTTCCTTTTCTCCTGGGCATATTGCCGGGAGAGGAATTGTTACTCATTTGTTTAGCTTTTTTTTTTTTTGGTTTTGGTTTTGGTTTTTGGTTTTTTGAGACAGGGTTTCTCTGTGTAGTCCTGGCTGTCCTGGAACTCACTTTGTAGACCAGGCATCGAACTCAGAAATCCGCCTGCCTCTGCCTCCCAAGTTCTGGGATTACAGGCATGCGCCACCACCGCCCGGCCGACAATTTTTTTTTTTTTTTTAAAAAATGTGTTTGCAGTGCTAAGGATTCAACTCAGAGCCCTGATGTGGCAGCAAGCAGACCCCCACCTTGCTGTATCTCTCTGCACCTTTAATTTAATTATTTTATGTTTTGAGACAGGGTCTCACTATGTGGCTCTGGCTGGCCTGGAATGCACTATGTAGACCAGGCTGGGTTCGAACTCACCAAGTTCTTCCTGCTGCTGCCTCCTAAGTGCTGAGATCAAAGGCATGCGCCACCATGCCCGGTCCCAGTACTTAATTTTTTTTGCTACTGTTACAAGAGAAAGCTTCTCTGCTGTCTCAGGTTTTCATTGCTGTCCCTAGGAGTACAGTTGATGATGTGCGCCGGTTCGGTATTATGAAATCTTGCTGGATCTTTAGTTCTAACAAGTTTCCTTTTGTGTTTCTGGTGCTGGGGACGGAATCGAGGGCTTCACACATGCTGGGCAAACCGAGCTGTAGCTCCGCCTGCGTTCTCTCACAGAGTCCCTAGGGTGTTGTGTGCACAAAATCCTGTTAGGTGTGAACTGCAGTAGCTCCTCCCTGTACTTCACTGTTTTGAAGTGATGAGAGTGGAACCCAGGGCCTCCATCATCCTAGCGAGCACCGCCCCCACCCCTTACTAGTACTTCTTTAAAAAGCCACTGAAGCACTGAAGCAACCTGATCATCTGAGGTTCAGAAATGTCCACAGCTGCGACCCCCATGTGGCCCCTGTTTCATTGTCTCATTACTGGGTTGAGATCCTTCAGGTGAAACTCAGGGCTAACTCATTGAGATATTGCACAATAAAGCCCGATACTCTCTGAGCAGATCCCACCTGGGGCTGTGGTTTCATAACTTCCGGGTAGGTGAGCATTTAACCCCAAAGAGAGGTGAAGGATTGAGCCCCACTCCCTCCTCAGGAGCCCTGTGAGTGGGGTGAGCGTCAGAGGACTGGGAATAGGCCCTCTTCTCGGGGCTTCATTGGAGAACCAGCTCAGAGCTGATGTTTTGGTTTCCTAAACAGCTGGAGCAGTTTAAGGAGGATAACGCAGCGACAGGCTTTGGCTCCGGCACTCGGGCTCTGGAGCAGGCCCTGGAGAAGACGAAAGCCAACATCAACTGGGTGAAGGAGAACAAAGACGTGGTGCTCAAGTGGTTCACAGACAACAGCAGTTAGTCCCTGGTCCCGAGAACCACGTGTCCCAGCGTGACACCGCTTACTGTCTCAGCAGCCCATGCAGGGTCTCTGTCCTCAGAGCTCCAGACACCAGCATCCTACCCTCAAGGATGACAGCCTACGGGAGCCAGCCTAGCTCCTAATTATCAGGCTGCCGGACGCCTCCCAGTCCTTGCCCCTCATGCCAGCTCTGCCCCAGGCCCAGGCCTCTGGGGCTGATCTCAGGGAAGCCCAGCTCTGAGCCTAGATTTACAGGACAAAGGGCAGCCTGGAAAGAGTCTCCCTGAATGATTTGCTACTCCCCAGGCCGCCCTCCTCCCTGCCCCCCACCCAAGACCCAGAACCAAAGAATCAACAGGGCACAAGATCTATATATATTTTTAAGAGAAAATGTAAATAAAGGATTTCTAAAATGAGCTTGCAGACTTGTCACTCTGGGAGCATTAGATCGACAGGATGGTTAGGGGAGCTGGGGGCGTGCTGTAGGTCTGGGGGAGTGGAGGAAGGGGGACACCTTCCTGCCCCATACAGGGTCAGGCTGCAAGTTTACTGCAGCCCGATTCCCAGGACAGGCTTTGGGGGTTGGTTATGAGGAACCTCCAGGATGCGGTGGCTCCCACAGGGATGGGAAGAGCTGGGTCTCAGGGGGCACCCGTCTTACCACACGTCAGAGTGTTGCTGTGACCCTCATATTGTGTCAAAAAGAGGGACAGGGTACCTGGGACAGTGGGGGAAGGTAGCACAGTAGAGGTCCCAGACCTAAATGCTGAGGTTGTAACTGGTGGTACTCTGTGTGGACTCCACCCCCACAGTTACCTGGCAACAGCCAGGTAGGTCTGGCCCACTATAAGAGGGGCTGCTTGGCCCCTTCCCTCTCTCCTTCAGGGAGAAGGTGGGCCCGCTGAGACACTCCCTTCCCCCCACACGCCTATAGCACATTCTTATACCCCTTTCTCTTTTTATGGTCACAACAGTGACCAAGGGCGTGCACCTCCTCTCCAGATTCCAGGTGCATCTTCCAGGGTAAGAGCCGGTTACCCTGGTAATGAGGTTAGAGGAAAGCAAGGCACGGGGAAGGAGAGCTTGGGAAGACTCCATGCGTAGAGCGTGGAGAGTGGCTGGTGCTGCAGACAGCCTCCGGTGCCCGATATGTATTGTCCCCCACAAGGGGCGGGGGACCTTGCAAATGAAGCCATCACCAGAACCTTAGAGCAAAAGTCCACGATTCTGTGGGCCCAAACACCAGGCTGGGCTCAATTTGCAAGTTAAAAAGATGAGCAAGCTGGGCACAGCAGTGCAGTCTTGTTCCCAGCGCGCAGACGCAGAAGGACCAGGAGTTGGAGACCAGGGAAAACCCTATCCGAGGGAGGGAGGGAGGGAGGGAGGGAGGGAGAGAAGGAGGGAGATTCTTAAACACAACAAGCGCGCTGGAAGGACAGGCAAAGAGGCCAGCGACTCCCGACTTTATCTCTGACACAGCTTTAGGCATAAATGAATCAAAACGAATTGAGGCGGCAGGCGGAGGGAAACAGTCATAATTACGCAGTCTCAGTCTAGGTGCGGTCTGGGGTCTCTTGGTTCTTCAAGGCGATCCACAAAGCCCTTTTTGCTCAAGAGAAGCGAGTTGGTTCTGTGTAAGGGCCCGACCCTCCTAGGCCGATTGTCTTTGAGGCTCTGCCTGTGACGGCAGGTTTAGGACAGTGACTGGATACTCGTGGTGCCCTCTTAGGGGGGTCTGGAATGGGACACTGTAAAAAGCCTAGGGTAAGATGCCTCTGTGACTCTCTGTATTTTCAGCCTTGAAGAGAGATGAAAGTGTTCAGACATCCCCCAGTTTTTGAGTGGTTAGTGTACCCGTGGGCAGAGCTCAGTAAGCTGACCCAAAGGGCTTTCCAAAGTGCAGGTAGGGGTGGCCCACAAGCCACCGACACTCGTGTGGAAGACGACTTCGTGAAATTGGTTCTCTCCTTCCACTTTTACTTGGGTTCCAGGGACCACACTCAGGTCACCGGGCTTACGGGGCTGCTCTCTGTCTTCCTAATTCTTCTGTGGGCACCTGGGTGTGGTGTCTGTGAGTGCACACGCCCTGCATGTGTATACATGTGTGTGGAGGCCAGGAGTACTCAACCGCAGCTGCCTTCCTCTCCCGCCATCCACAGACTTCTTTAATTTCGTGAGCACTTGCCGGCTGAGCCCAGAGCTGGGCCTTCTGATGTGCGAGAGCCACTGTGACTAGCTTTGTACTGGGTGCTGAGCCTCTGAGCTCAGATCGTCATGTTTGTGAGGGAGGTACTTTACTGACTGAACCATCTCCAGCCCCTGGTCTGATAGCTTTAGGCAAAAAGATGATGCAGAAGGCAGGCAAGGATATTCTTTTGTTACTGTGGGGGCCCACGTGAGGAGTCTTTTTTTTTTTTTTTTTCAGCAAAAATACTGTCAGAGCCTGGTTATAGGACACTCACCCAGCCTCAACCCTGACTGGCGATGATCTTGGGACATCAATTATTACCACAAATATTACTTCCCAAATGGAATTTTTTTAAAAAAAGATCTGGATGGCCTAGAACTTTATATGTAGCCCAGGCTGGCCTCCACATGCTATGTAATTAAGAGTGACCTTGACTTCCTGTGCCTCTCTTCACCTCTGTCAGAGGGTCCTGGCTGACAGAGCCTCGGCCAGAGGAGATAAGGAGTCTGCGACGCCGGTAGGGGAAGGAGGAAGTCAGTCAGGCGATGGTCAGGGGAATTTCGCAGCTCTGACTTGCTATTAATCAGGCTGCTTCTGAGGCTCTGACCAGCAATCAGGTCTATTTTTTTCCCCTCTGATGTGACTGACTAGCAACCAGGTGGTGTTTTGTTTTGTTTTGTTTTGTTTTTTATACAAGTTTTGCAGAACAAAGAGACTATTATCCAAGTGCTACAGAATATGTCTAGCTTTTCATTTTATGTTCAGGGTTACAAGTTCAGTCACAATTAGAAAATACAGACAGAACAGAGTTTATTCTTATTATTAGCCCTGTAACTCCAACTTAAAGAATCTAAAGAATGTCGCCTTCAAAACAAACACATTTATTATATGGGAGCCTGCTTGTAGCCTGGCAGTGTGTGCAGTCTTAAAGCACTCCAGACAAACAGAAGCTATCTGAACCCATCTTTTTATGAATAGCAAAGACTAATACCTAACTTCTTTTTTACAATGTTTCATCACCTATGCTATAAAGTAGGAAATGCTTATTTTAATCTATCTTATTTATTGAATTCTGTTCCTCCAGGGTCCTGCACCCTGTAGGACCCCCTCCCCCATCTGTAACCTACGTTTCCAGAAAGCTCTAAGCATACTGTGTAGGGAAGCCTTACACCTGTAACCTTTTCTCCTGGCTAGTCAGCTTTGTCAGTTGTCTCTGTTTGCCCGGCGCCTGTATGCCTACGCCATTTGAGTTTGCTCAGGGGCAGATACCCCAGGAAGAGTCCTCATCTAGCTGTGTGCTTCTCTGTCCTTGATGATCTCCAGGGCACAAGGAAAACTTCCAAATAGTGGCCAAATAAAGTTAACTTTAGGGTTTTCCTAAAAAGACTCTGACATATGTTTTCTCAGGAAAAGACATAAAATGAATCGTGATGCATAAAGTCCCCAGGAATGCGACACGTAGAGACCCAAATACAAAAGTGAGAGAGAGAGAACAGCCATTGTAGCAGTCTGCTCGGCTCTGCTGGAACTGGGTCAGGCACCTGACTCTCGCCATGTCTAGGGGATATGACTGTGCCACCTCACACATGGTCTGACCCTTGAGAGGCAAGTACCACCATTCCTAGCCCCATCTGGCTCCAGGCAGCCCATCTTCCCAAGTGAGAAGGGCGTGGTCAGGTAATGGGGCCAGGGAAGCTCCCGACTTCTCCCCCTCCTATCTGCACATCAAAAGGCGAGGGAGGGCAAAAGCCTTGGTGAGGAGGGCCGGCCGGAGGCTCCCCGGGTTGTCCTAGATTAAATCTCCGGGCTCCTCCGCTCCAGCACCAACCCTTCCTGTCGCCAGTACCCAGCAGCCATGACTGGCACTTGACCTTCTGACATTCAGCAGGGGGAGGGGTGAGTCCGTGGTCCTGGTGCGTTCTGGGCTCTATGGATATCAGAGGGGAGAATTGGCTTAAGAGAGAGACGAGAGAGTGAGAGTGTGTGTGTGTGTGTGTGTGTGTGTGTGAGAGAGAGAGAGAGAGAGAGAGAGAGAGAGAGAGAGAGAGAGAGAGAGAGTTCTACCTGCACCTTCTCTTTCCTAGCTGGTGCTAAATGATCATAGACTATCTTGATCTCAGGTGTTTTGTGTTTTGTTCTGTTCTGTTTTTAATTGAACCTTTGCAGTGCTGTGGCTCACGCCTAAGGCATACTAGACTCTGTGGAGCTACAGAGCCACACTGCGGCCCGAGAGCGCAGGCGCTAGCCTCTGGCTCTATCATTGCAGGTTAGTGATAAACTGACCTTTACTTGGAGCCGAGCTAGACGGTGACACCCACATTTACACGTTCCCGTTCCCTGTCTCCTTAAAATACTGGCACTCTTAAGGCCCAGTGTGGCCAGAGGACACCAGTCCCTGAGATGCTGCTGAGATACCCAGCGCCAAAAGCCTGTCCCTGGGAGCTTGGCCGAGGTCACAGAGCAGAGGCTAACTAGGATGCAGGCTGCCAACTGCCCGTCCAGCCTCTGCCTGCCGGGAAAATGAACTCCTCGTTGCCAGCAGATGCCTCCAATAGACAGCAACAGCAGCCCCAGTGGTCTCCAAACCTCACCTGAGGGTTAGGGACGAACCTGGCTGGGCTAAGCTTTCGTGCAGCCTTGATCCCGAGCCAAGCACACCCATTCCTCAACTGCCCGCACGTAGAGCCAGCACGGCATCTTTGTTGCAGGGCCATTAGTGCATTCAGGCTGTACTCCTCTTCTAAAGCGATAAAAGGGTCCCCAGTCATCCAGACGGGCACGGGCATTGCCCTTCTTGCTGCTTTGAGATGTGGTTCAGGGCGGTCTGCAGGAGACTCACAGACATGGCATGGGTGGGGCCCAGGGAAGTGGTTACAGTTCTGAGAGGCAGGACTGAGCCTGCCTGCTTCTGGGGGGCAAGAAGAGGTGGCAGTTACTTGAGGTGTTTCTTGTGACTCCAGGAGCATCACGGTTGGGTTGACTGAGGTGCATGATCCCTGCAGGTGGTAAACACATGAAAGGGGGGGTGACCTTAAAGGAACACATGAAGGGAACTGGAAACCGAGGCTGCCAAACTCCAGAGGATGCTCATATCTCGTAGCTGGTAGGTGGGTCCTCTCCCCCCGACCCGTGGATCCTCAGTGCTGAGGGCCGTGGCGGGGAAACACCTCCCTGCATCCCTTTGGGAGCTCACCCTACGAAAATGTGAATCCTAAGACGCTTTTGGCGCTTGTCTGGTTCTGCCTTGGGGTCAGATCTAATGAGACCGTCACTGCATCCTGTTGGGAAGCAGGGAGCAGCAGACTGAAGTCGCGGGCGGGATCCCCACACCTTGCTGGGAGCTATGGGAAGCTGTTCTCTTTCCGAGATGTCTTTCCTCAACTGGAAAATGAATGTGTGAGGAAGAACAGTCGCAGCCAACCCTCTCTGGACCTCCTAGTCCCTTTCTAGGCAGGACACTGTGTCACGTGACTCAATACCCAATCGAGTTTGGGAGCCACCTGACTGGGTCAGAGGGGCTGTGACCACACCCAGAGATTCCATTTTTGAGCAGCCACCATGTGCAAAATATAGGAACCCTGAAGGGCAAGTGGAGTCTGTGTGTGTGTGTGTGTGTGTGTGTGTGTGTGTTGTGTGCACATTCACTCACACACACTGTAGAGTTTTCTCATCTTTTTATTTTTTTTAATTTTTTTATTGGATATATTCTAGAGTTTTCTCATCTTTCCAGGATGAGTGATTGGCAGTCCCTAGGGACTGTCAGACCTTAAAGTTGGACGTAGACCACTTCTAACAGATGAGAAAACAGAATGGGCCTCTGATAATCACCTAAGTCACTTTTCCCTTTAGAAGAGGGGGACACTGAGGCTCAGTAGGTCAGCAGACACTGGGCTGTCATATAGGACAAAGGTCATCACACATGAGAGGCCTCCATGCAAGGCCAAGATCCTGGTCGGGGGAATCCATAACTCCCTCCCTTCCTCTCTCCACCTAGGGTGTTTTGGTGACTTGTTTCTGATGCAGAGTCGGATGCAGCCCGTGATGGCCTTGAACTTGCAGAGTCGGATGCAGCCCGTGATGGCCTTGAACTTGCTATGTGGCTGAGCGTGACTCTCCTGCCTCCATCCCCTCCCTCTGCGGTGATTACCACCATGGCCAGTTTTATGTGGTGTTGGGGATTGAACCCCAGGCCTCCTGCATGTGAGGCAAGCACTGTACCAACTGAGCTAGTCCTCAGTCAGAGAATCTGCTACCCAGGAAGGAAATTGGGTTCCTCATCACCATCTTACAAGGTTTCACTTAATCTCGCCTCTTTTGATATTCTCTCTTTAACTCTCTCCCCCCAGTCAACTCAAAACATCAGCTGCAAATAGATCACCATTTCCTTTTCTCAGAGCCTGAAAGGCTTCCTGAGGATGAAGCAACAGGACTGATGGTCGAATAACTGCAGAGCGGAACTGTCCCCACGTGCAGACCGCATCTTTGCGGTTTGTATTTGGAATCCAGGCACTGACTGTGGGTCTCCACACATACGATCCGGTTAACGGGGAGGAGTGTCCTCTGGCACTTAGCATCAGGACGACTGGGGTTCCTTAAAGCTCAGATAGAAGCCCCAGGCTCTGATTTCGATCTTGCCTGTGTCCTGGCCCGCTTGGTACCCAGGATGGTGCCACTGGAAGGTGGGGCCCTGCTGGAGGACCCCAGGGTTCCTCTCTTTGCTTCTAGGTTCTGGGAGTGAGTGCTCTGATCTGTCATGCGTTCTTGTTTTCACAAAATCAAAAGCAGCTTGATCTGGACTGGAACCCCGAGCCACGAGCCGAGAATAACCTTCTCTTTTTAATTACAGAGACAGGAAGCAAGTGCAGTCTAGTACTTCAGAATGGGACTGACTTTGGGGAAAGTGATTTTAAGAGGGAATTAAGAATAAATTGGCGGGGGGTAGGGGGGGACCTGGGGGAAATGGCTGTCAGTCAAGAGGGCTTGCTCTTAAAGCATGAGGCTCCCCAGGACTCTTGTTAAAAACAAAACAAAAAACCTATGTCTGCTGCCCCAGCGTTAAGAGGCAGAGAGTGATCCTGAGATGGCCAGCCAGGCTAGCTCAGACAGTGAGCTTCTGGTTTACTGAGAGACTCTACCTCAAGGCAGTAAGGTGCAGGCTAGCCCAAACAGTGAGCTTCTGGTTTAGTGACTGTCTCAAGGCAGTTAAGGTAAAATACAATGGTAGAGGAAGAGAGCCTTAGTCCTTACACTGGACTCCACGTGTGGGTGTGTGAGCTCCTGCACACTCACATGCACACACACACACACACACACACACACACACACATACACACACTTTGAATGACTGGTATTCCTGTAAGAGATTATTATTACACAGATAAAAGGAGGAGGAGGAAGAAGAGAAGGGGGAGGAAGAGGAGGAAGAGAAGGAGAAGAGGGAGGAAGAGGAAAAGGGGGAGGAAAAGGAGGAGGAGGAGGAGGAAGAGGAGGAGGAGGATTTCTGTATGGTAAGGGGAGTGGCCCCAGAGCAGCTGAGCCTACCTATGCTTGGTCTGTGCCTTCCAGCATCTAGAACTAATCTAAGTCTGTCCTTCAAGCTACCCAGTTGGTGGCATTTGTCATGGTGGTCCACAAAACTAAAACTGCGCCTAGCTGGGAGGGGTGACTCAGCATCATTTGAAACAAAACAAGTAAGAACAATGGTTTTTGAGACAACCTGGCTCTCTCTGTGCAGCCCTGGCTCCCTGGGAGCTCGATATGTAGACCAGGCTGGCCTCAACACAGAGAGAGCTGCCCAGCTCTGTCTCTGGAGTGCTGGGGTCAAAGCTGCCCAGCACCACCTCTCCTGTAATTGTGAAGGAGCCCTACCTCCCAGGTGTCTGGGCATCTCGTATCCCCATGCTTGCCTGTGACCACACACACACACACACACACACACACACACCCTCAGCACACCCTCAGGGCTCAGCCACCTATCACTGTAAGCCAGTGGAGCTCCTGGCCCCTGTGCCCAGGTACAGCAAACACCGTCAAAGTGACAAGCAGGGGCCCACATCAGCCTTGGCAGGCTTAGACTGCAGAAGGGCTGGAGTGGCAGGCTTCTTATCTGCCCAACAGAAAAACTTCTCCCTTTAAAAAGGTGTAAACCAATAAAAGAAAATCAAAAGCAAACAAGTTTTCGTTTTAATTATAAAACAACAATAAAACAGTTCTAAAACCAGCATATAGGATTCTGGCCAGCGTCCCCAGCAAGCAGGACATGGAGCTGCTCTGTCCTCACACTCAGGCCACCCCTTTCTCTGAGCAGCTCGGTCTGTGCTCTGCAGAGCTCTGAGCCTTTAGAACAGTGGGACCCCGTGGGGGGTGGGGAGAGGGCACTGACTGATTCTTTCACAGGGCTCACTCATCTAAAACCATCGGAAAACACAGATATTTACATTATGATTTATAACAGTAGCAACATTACAGTTATGAAGTAGCAACAGTTTTATGGCTGGGGGTCACCACAAGGTGAGGAACTGTATTAAAGGATCTCCGCATTAGCAAGGTTGAGAACCGCTGCTCTGGAAGGTACCTAGAAGCGCAGGGTCTTGTCACAGCCCCCCTCCAGCCAGGGAAGGCACCCATTGTTTATCTGTCCCAGACACTATTTCCACGCGTGCTCTGGGAAAGGGAATCCATAGCTAAGGAGAGCTTGGAATGTCAAAGAGGCAGACGAAGGCTCCTCCAAGGCGGCCCAACTCCACGCTGACAGGGTGCAGGCCAGGCCATATTAGTAGAAGATATTCAGAGGGGGTCCTTCCAGGTCTTCCTGCCAAAGTTCAGGACAGCCACTGAGCTGCAGGCCTGAGCTGGGGGTAGGGCTGGCCACAGGAAGCTGGAGGGCGGGGCTGGAACCCTGATCCTCAGAGCTGGAGAGCATCTCTGCATCGTGGCCCCAGCAGCTCCACTGAGGCTGAGGCTGTAGTCTCTGGCATGACGGGCGGGGCAGGAGAGGTGGGCTTCCCAGGGACAGGCAGGGTTCTGGAGACACAGAGAGACTCTGCAAGAGAAACAGGAAGGGTTTATGACCAGGACACTGACTGGCGATTTCAAACCTGGCTCTTTGCCCAGTGTAGCTGGTGCTGTCTGGATGGCCTCAGGGGAATCTTACAGTGGGGCACAGAGTTCAAGAGCCCTGGTTCTGGAGACCTACTGCCAACCTTCAAATCCTAGCTCTGCTATGAGAAGTCTCTTCGTCTCAGTTTTCCCACCTGTAAAATGGGGGGTGCTAATGCTTCCTGGTGCTGCATTAGCATTATAATGCATCATAGTGCTCTATAATTGGATACAGGTAAAGTACAAAGCAAACAGTGAGTGTTTAGTAAAACTTAGGCACCAGTATAATCTTTTATGGACCATAAGTCGTTTATGGATGAATGAATCTCAAAGAAAACACTCAGGTCACCACCTCCAGAAGGATCTATTCAGGAAGTGCTGCCAATGCCCCCGGGCCTCACTCATGCTCTGAACTTAGAAATTCCTGGTAGTGAAAGCCCTCACTTTCCACCCCTGCCTCCGTGTAGGCCCGAGGCTTCCATCTGCCCCTTCATTGGATAACCTGGGCCCTGAAAAGCAGGAGACCCTGTACAAACCAGAGACCGTCTACTCTAGTTCCAACGGAAGCCAAGGAAAAAGGGCAGGGGTCCTGGGACCTACCTGGTACGCCTTAGTCAGCTCTGCGGGTTCAGTGGATGGTGTCCAGTGTCCCGTCTCGTTCCTAGGCTCTGGGGATATCTGCATGCCAGGACATGCTTGGGGTGGTGCCCAGTGAGAAGTGTCAGCGCCTCTTTCTAGGGACCGGTGTAAGGGTGACTGTATTTGGGGACAATAAGGAGGTGTCACCCAGGGATCCACGTTGGAGATCCTGCTCCCAAGGCTTTCCGGTGAGATTAGGGGTCCAGGACAAGCAGGCGGGCACCCCCAGGACACCCCACTACTGATGGCTGGTCCCAGGTCAGGACCAAGCATCTGAGCTTGGGAGGGGCTGCCTCCGTCGGGGCACTGAGGGCATCGGTGAGAGAACGCGGCGTCCGCACTCCGCCGGCGCCTGCGCCGGAGGCTGTCCTCGCTGAGGCCCAGCAGGGCCGACAGGTGGCCGATGTAGCGGATGGCCAGACGCAGCGTCTCGATCTTGGTCAGGCTCTGGCCGGCAGGTGCCACCGACGGCGGCAGGAAGCGGCGCAGTTCCTGCAGCGCGCGGGCGAGCGTGCGCATGCGCAGCTTCTCGCGCTCGCTGGCGCTCTGCCGCTGTCCCCCCGCGGGCGCGGGCCGCGCTCGTCGGGGCGCCGTCGGGGCGGCCTGGCTAGTGCGCGCGCTGCGGGCCGGGCCCGCGGACTGTGAGGGCCGGCTGGTGGCGTAGCAAGGACACGAACCGGACGAATCTGAGGACGAGGCCGGAGACGTGGAGTCCGAGTGCCGAGCCCAGCCCCAGCCCTGGGAGAAGACCCAGTGGTCGAGGCCCTGGAGGCTCGGAGGAGGAGGAGGAGGCGGCGACTGGGCCATGACTGGTGTGACTCTGGGAAGCTGGACCGGTCACCTCCAGGTCCTAGCTTTTATCTGGACTAAAGGTGTGAGGTGGTCCCCTGCCAGGTTGCAGAGAGGTGTCAAAACCCACAGAGCCCAGGGAAGGTCTGGGCAGGGGGGCCCTGGGAAAGCGGGCCCATTTGCGGAGGTGTGGATTCTGACCCCTCGAAGGCTCTAATGGAGGCCCCTGCTGCCGGGAAGTGTGGGAGGGACAATTCGCATCTGGATGGAGTTGCTAAGCTTCTCACCGAGCCCCCACCCTCACTCCGCCCCGCTACTGCAGGGTGAATGCACCCGAACTCATCACCGAGGTCCCTGGACGCCCCTCCCGAGCCTCACTGGCTCACTAACAGAGTGGCTACCCGTCATCATTAGCCTGAAATGGGCTGTGCCCGTGCTGGACCCGACCAGCACGGTGGGCTTCCTCGGATCCCCGCATTAGCCAGTTTGCTGAATGACACTTAGAAACCCTCATTGACCGCAGTATCTGTACCCACTGAAGATGGGACCCAGCAGCCTGGAGGAAGAGTGGGCAGTGGAAATGGAAGGAGGTGGATGCCAGAGCCAACCTGAAGCTTTGTGTTAGCTTGAAGCCACCTGATTTCTTTGAGCCTTTGGTTTTCTCACCTCAGTAGTAACTGCTGCACAGAGTGCCTTCTGGCCCTCCCTGGAATCATCCTCCCGAAAGCGCTGGCTGTGGGCTTTAGTTGCGCCTACACTTTATAAAGAAGGGACTGATACAGATGTGGTAATTTAGCACTTGGGAGACTGAGGCAGGAGAATTGGAGGGAGGTGAGGTCAGCCATTATCAGATGGGTGAGTCAACCCATCAAGAACTTGTCCCAGAAAAGAAGAACAAAACAAAAATCCCCAAATACTGCCACCAGCGAGTGCTCATGGCTATAATCCAAGCCCCTGGGAGGTAGAGGCAAGAGGATCAGGAGTTCGAGTACATAGAAAGTTTGAGGCCGGTGCTGGAGAGATGGCTCAGTGGTTAAGAGCACACTGACTGCGCTTCCAGAGGTCCTGAGTTCTGGAGGTCCCGAGTTCAAATCCCAGCAACCGCATGGTGGCTCACAACCATCCGTAATTAGCTGTCTGAAGACAGCTACAGTGTACTTTACATATAATAAATAAATAAATCTTGAAAGAAAGAAAGGAAGGAAGAAAGGAAGAAAGAAAGAAAGAAAAAGAAAGAAAGCTTGAAGCCAGCCTGGGTGTCTCAAAAAACTAAGACAAATAAAACCCAGGCACTAACATTTCAGAGTGCTTGTGGGTTTTGCAACCCATTTGCTTTTGTGCAGGGCCCTTAACCTGCCTGAGCCTGTTCTTCTGGTTGGCAAAAACAGGGCCAAGTATGGCTGGTGTCTGCTCCCAGGACTGCTGTGAGAAATAGCTGAGGTAATAAAACTGACCAAGTACAGGCTCTCCTTAGCATCAACTACAGCTGAAACAAGGCGCCTGGTCTCCAGGAGAGGAGCTGAGGTGGAACACCAAGGGTCAAATGAGTTTCAGAGGCAGACAGGCCTTAGCCACAGGGCCTGAGCAGGTCCAGCTGGGCCTTGAACCACGAGCATGGTTTCATTAGGGAGATGGGGCAAAGGTCTGGTGATGGAGATAGGGAAAGGTCTGGTGATGGGATGCCGGGGAGCTGTTAGGGAAGAGGTGGGAGGGCCAGGCACCTCTGGAACCAGGCTGAGTTGGGTTTTACACTCCAGGCCATGGGGAGCCTTTGTGACTTTTGAGCAGAAGGGTAATAGAATTTAAAATATCAATCGAGGTGAGTGTGACCAGAATGCTTACGAGGGACTGGAGAGATGGCTCAATCGGCAAGAGCACCTGCTGTTCTTGCAAAGGACCTGGGTTCAATTCCCAGCATCTACATGATGGCTCACAACCATCTGTAACCTCAATTCCAGTGGATCCAACAGGTACATGTGTACGGACATGCGTGAGAGCATTTATTATCTACTTATAAATAAATTAAAGAAATTTTTTTAAGTTTTCAAGAAGCCTCCCAGCACTAGGGAGTCAGAGGTAGGCAAATCTGTGAGCTCAAAGTCAGCCTGGTCTACAGAGCAAGTTCCAGGACAGCCTGGCCTACACAGAGAAACCCTGTTTTTTTTTTAAAAAATAAAAGTTTTCAAGAATCGACTTAACTGGCACAGCCTGGAGTAAACAATGTTTTGTAAATGCTATCATTTTTAGAATTAACTTAATTACATAGCCAGATAAACATTTCGCTGTGAGAAATGGGAACCTGACAGGCTAGAGGCCCTGTGACTCTCCAGAGTGAGAGTCCTGGGTGGTTGGTTACCCATGGTCTTCTAGCTCAGCCGTGCGGCCATGGGAACTCGGGAACTCGGGGCTCCTTGGGAAGTACACAGCACTTACTAGGCTTTGGTCAATCGCCCGCAGCTCCTGTGTTGAAAATATTCCCCAGCTCAGCAGTGTGAGGAGCAGGGGAGCCCTTAGGAGGTCGAGCCTTGGAATGTCCCAGCCCCCAGAGCTGAAAGACATTCATTTCTTTTCTTTTTTTGAGTCAAGGTCTCTCTGTTATGTCCTGGAATGTTCCAGATGTCCTGGAGCTTTCTGTGTAAACCAGGCTAAAAGGTGTGCATCACCACGTCCCGCTTTTTCCTTGTTTTTTTTGTTTTTTTTTTTTCCATTTTGTGAGATAGGGTCTCACTCTGCGTTTGAGTTGAGCTTCCAGGATGAGTTCTGTTTTCTCCATTTACACCTCTGATTGATTTATCTCGTTGCTTCATTTGCTGGGAGAGTTCCTGCACTTTAATTTCCATTTCCTGGGACTGGGGGTGAGCTCAGTGGCCCGCCACTTGCCTGGCATTTGCAAGAAACCCGTTTTATCCCCAGGACTGAAAACCAAACAACAAAACAAACTCCTCCTTTTTCTGTTATTTTTTGAATTTTCTAAAAGCTAATTTAATTTTTAAAAATGCTCTCTGCCCCAGGGTCTCACTATGTAGATCAGGCTGGTCATGAACACTAAGGTCCATCTCTGCCTCTGCCTTCCAAGTGCTGGGGTTAAAGGCCTGTGCCAGCCGCCACTTTTGGCAGCTTTGCCCTTTTTGTAACAACTGTCTCTGGTAGGAACTGACTGGGGCCTTGCGAGTACACATCCTAATAAGGACAACCCAGCCCCCTCCAATATACCATCTAAAAAGTCCCCACCGTTTTCATGCATAGAACCCAAGTTGGCTTTGAACTTGGCACTGATTCTGCCTCAGTCTCAAGTGTCAGCATTGTAAGTAGATGACAAACAGAATCAGTTTCTGTATCACCTCACCATTGCCATACAAAGAACCAAAATTCTCACTCAGGAAGTTGGGGGACATACTTAAACCACATCAGTGGGCCACAGCAGCCCTGAGAGTCTTTCTGACTGACTGTCCTTCCCGGAACAGCATGCTGGAGCAGAGTCCATCTTCTCTTCAGAGCTGTTGTGGCCCACGGGACGTGGCTCTCGGGTCTTCATGCTTGCAACCCATCTGCAGCCAGCCCTTCAGTCTGTTACCATGACACAAACAAGCCATCTGAGAAGAAGGAACCTCAAGTGAGTTGACGCCTGCCTAAGACTGGGCTGCCAACAAGCCTGTAGGACACTTTATTAATTAAAATTGATGTGGGAGGGCCCGGCCCATTGTGGGTGGGGCCACCCCTGGGCTGATGGTCCTTACTGCTATAAGCAGCAAGTTAAGCAAGCCACCGAGAGCAAGCCCGTGAGCAGCACCCCTCCATGGCCGCCTCAGCAGCTCCTGCCTCTAGATTCCTGCCGGACTTGAGTTCCTGGTCTGACTTTCTTGAAATATAAGAAAAACTAACCCTTTCCTCCCCAAATTACTTTTGTTTGCGGGGTTTCATCACAGCAAGAGAAATCCTATATCACCCAGACTGACTGACTGACTGACTGACTGACTGACTGACTGACTTCCTTCCTTCCTTCCTTCCTTCCTTCCTTCCTTCCTTCCTTCCTTCCTTTTCTTTCTTTGAGACAACAGGGTGTCAGTCCACCTGGCTGTTCTTGAGCTCCATCTGTAGCACTAGGATTGCAAGCATGTGAAACCATTACCAGCTCTATTTTTTTTTGTTTTTTGTTTTTTGTTTTGGATTTGGTTTTTCAAGACAGGGTTTCTCTGTGTAGCCCTGGCTGTCCTGGAACTCACTCTGTAGACCAGGCTGGCCTCTAACTCATAAATCCACCTGCCTCTGCCTCCCAGAGTGCTGGTATTACAGGCGTGCGCCACCACCGCCCGGCTCTAATTTTCTTAAGACAAGGTCTCACTCTTAGCTCAAGCTGGTCACTAACTCATGGAAATTCTCCTGCCTCAACTTTCCAAGAGCTAGGATTACAAGGATTAGCCATTATTCTTTTCTCTTAGTTATTTGAGAACACACTCTTAGCTATTGCCATAGTTGCCCTGCCATGATACAGAACATTAGATGTTATTCCGCCTACCCAGTTGTGGCTCTACATGCATATTTTGATCTGCATCTGAAACTTTAGACTGATGGCCTAGGATTGAGCCTCATGGTAAAGTGCTGGCCTACCGTGGCTAAGTCCCCAGAATCACAAAAATGATCACTTGAAATTTCAGTAAAAAAAATTTCTCTTGATGTCTCTAATTCATGCTTCTCAAAAAAAAAAAAATCCCACCATTTATTATTTTATTTGTGAGTGTTCTGTTAGTGTGTGGACAGCTAAACATGCAGTTGTGAATGCGATACTTAGACTGGATAGAGCGGGGCGTGGTTTCACGTGCTTGTAATCCTAGGGCTTGGGAGGGGAATGTAGGCGAGTTGGTGATTCCCGGTCAGTGTCAGCTACCGAGGGAGGTCACGGCCAGCAGGTAGACGTGAGACCCTGTGGTCTCCCGGCTTTATGACCTCCAGAAAGACCTGACTTTCCAGCACTGCTCCACTCCCTCCCTGGCCTATACGGCCAGCTGAAGGGATTTCTTGCCAAAAGAATTGGTGAATGAAGTAAGTCTAACTCCGGCCCAGAGCCCTGGACATAATACATAGCACTTTGTCCTCTCTGGGGTGGTCTGGCCTGTTTCTTCTGTGGCGTGGGAGCCCAGGTTCTAGGCTGACAGCTCTGAGGGTTTCAGAGTATATTTCTAAAACATGAAACCCTGTCCCTTCACTGGGCTCTTCAGTCAGGCCCTTAAAGCATAGGGCACCCTTCATGCTGGCTTTATTTGCCCAAGGGGAGACTAAAGTCTATCTTTCATCAGCCTCTGTTTGGTACAAAGAGGCTGTGTGGATTAGTGGTTACTGTTTTGGGCTGTGTCATTGGTCCCAGCTACATCCTTCTTGAACTAAGAGGACTGACTTTAACAACTTCTTTAACTTCAGTGTTTTCTTCTTCTTTCTTTCTTTTTCTTCTTTCTTTCTTTTTTTAATTAAAAAAAATTTTTTTTGAGACATGGTCTCACTATGTAGCCCTGGCTGTCCTGGAACTCACTGTGTAGACCAGGCTGGCCTCGAACTCACAGAGGTTCACTTGCTTCTGCCTCTCAAGTGCTGGGATTAGAGCACTTTCTCTATCATGCCTGACCCAACGTTAGTATTATCTTTTATGAGGTGAGAGTTCTGAGTTCGGGGTTGGCATGAGGTAAGACCATGTGTACCCTAATGTTTAGCCCAGAGCTGGCATTCCACTCAATAGCAAGTTCAGGAGCAGCAGATGGGGTCAAGGGATAGGCTGGACTGTGAGGACACTGCTGTCTTCTGAGCCAGCTCTGGCAGAAAAAAGTGTTCTGGTTCTCTGGGACTCTTAGCACTGGCCTTGGGTACTCTGCACTCCCATCCCACCGTCTTCTTCTGTGAAACCAGCATGGGGACATTCTTGGTCCTATGGTCACCTGAGCTTCATACAGAGCTATAGGTGCTGGCCAGCTAGGCTAGATCAGGCTAGACCAGAAATGGAGACTCTCAACTGCTTCCTGCTGGGAGAGGGGTTCTGACCCAGGTATCAGAAAAATCTCCAGCTTCCCTAGAGCCCTGGGACCCTGAAGCATTCCTCTCAATGCAGGTGTGCCTAAGCCTGGTACTTACTGTGCTGGAACCTGCTCCACAAGCAGGTTAGGTCTGAGTCTTGCCCTCTAGTCTTACTGTCTGTCTTGCTGTGCTGGTTGGAGTCTGGGCCTCAGTGTCCTGGATGCATCGGCTCTCCTCTTCCTGTGATGGGAGGAGGAAGAGGCACTATCAGGCCAGCAGACTCAGTAGGAGCATGGGTCTCAGGAGTACGCACCCTGCTCACTGTCCATCCTGCCTCTGTTCCAACCTCTGGCTCCTGTCTCCTTAATCGTGGGAACTGTGTTGCGATGGGTGTTGGCAAGGCCTGTTTATAGCCTGGTTTCTCCTGCATGTTGAAAGGACAACTAGATCTCAGTGGTTTTCATTGGATAGGTCTTCTAGGAGAGCTTAAAAATAGAACAAACACTGGGCGGTGGTGGCACACGCCTTTAATCCCAGCACTTGGGAGGCAGAGGCAGGTGGATTTCTGAGTTCGAGGCCAGCCTGGTCTACAAAGTGAGTTCCAGGACAGCCAAGGCTACACAGAGAAACCCTGTCTCGAAAAAAAAAAATAGAACAAACAAAAACCAGGTTCTTACTGTGTTACCTAGGATGGACTCAACTCGTGATCCCCCTGCCTCAGTCTCCTGACTAGCTTGTATTGCAGCTGCACATATCACTCCGGGCTTGGGAAGATACCTCGAGACTCTGGAACTACAACCTGCCTTATGCAGTGACTGGAACGCGAGCTCTCGTCCTCTGATTCCAGTGCAAAACCACACCCAGGATGCAGGAGGCAGAGGAGACCCCATCACTGACAGCAACCTGGAGGACTTCTGAATTTCTTTAATGTTAAATAAAACAAGTCACCATGTTAAGCTGCCGTGTTGAGGTTGTGTTTGGCCTTCCACATGGACAGAGGGGCCAAGCCAGCTGGGCGGAGCTTGGCCAAGTGAACTGAAATCAGAGTTAGTGTTCCGGAAGAGGGCAGGGACATGCTCACCTGCAACGGGTCTCAGCGGTAGGCCGCAGGCTCGACAGCCCAGGCACCGACAGTTTATGATCGTGAGCTAAGATATGGCGTGATGGAATTTAGAGTGAGACCCATACCCAGTGGTGGCTACCAGCCAGAACCCAAAGCCGTGGAGAGAGTGGCCAGCCTCCATCAGCTGTGATGAGTCGGGGTGCACAGAACCACATGCACCCCTGTGAAAGGTCAGGCTCAGGAGGCGTCAGGTGACAGCAAGCAATCCTTTCAGGAGGGCTGTCAGCGTGGAATGCAAACCCCAAGCTGTGACTGAATCGGCAAGATGCCGGGCCCTCACCAAAAAGATGAAGATCCTGTGCCCAGGCAGCAAGGGGTGGAACCAGAGGCCACAGTGGATGAGCCTGGAGACAAGCCCTTGCTGGGGAAGAGAGGCTAGGGGAGGGGCTCTAGGCTGGGTCACTAGAGAACTTGATGAAGGATTTGGGGGTACTCAGTCCAACAGGAACAGGCATGGGGGCTCAGACCTGCAGTTCCAGCACTTGGGAGACCAAAACTGAGAATGTGGCAGTTTTGACGCCAGTCCAGCCTATGTTCTGACTTCTAGGCCAGCCTGGGCTACAGAGTAAAGGCCTAGCTAAGAAAGAGAAGCCTTGCAGAGGGGCTTCAGAGATGGCTCAGTGATTCGGAGCACTTGATGACTCCTCCAGAGGCCTGGAATTCAGTTCCCAGCACCCGCATGGTGGCTCACAACCATCGGTACCTTCAGTTTGTAACTTCAGTTTTGACAGTTGTAAGCCAACTCCTGGGGCCTGGGCACTGAACCAAGGACCCCCCTGAGAGTAGTAAGTGGTCTTAACCACTGAGCAAGTACTCCAGCCTCTTGCCTCGAGCTGCCTTATGAAAGAGTGAGTGGCCCGATCCTGACGGTCATGGAGAGGGGTGTGTGCAAGAGCTGTGTTGATGACTGCTCTGGCCCCTGACAAGTCCATAGAGTAGGCTCAGGTCTGGAGCCTCTGAGCTTCCCCCAGAGAAGAGGCCCAGAGCCAGAGAGAGGACACTGGGTAGTGTGTGTGTGTGAGTGTGTGTGTGTGTGTGTGTAGTGTGTATGTGTGTAGTGTATGTGTGTATGTAGTGTGTGTATGTGTGTAGTGTGTGTGAGTGTGTGTGTGTGTGACTGTGTGTGTGTGTGTGTGTGTGTGTAGTGTATGTGTGTAGTGTATGTGTGTATGTAGTGTGTGTATGTGTGTAGTGTGTGTGTGAGTGTGTAAGTATGTATGTGTGTAGTGTGTAGTATGTGTGTGTGTGACTGTGTGAGTGTGTGTAGTGTGTGTGTGAGTGTATGTGTGTGTGTATGTAGTGTGTGTATGTGTGTAGTGAGTGTGTGTGTGCGTGTGTGTGTGTGTGTGTGTGTGTGTGTTGGGGCTAGTGGGTAAGGTGTCTGGTCCGACCTGCCCTTAGTGGTGGTGCATATTTAGGAACAGATCCAGGAAGCCGAGGCCATATTCCAGCCTGGCCTCTGACCACAGGTCTGGCTTCCCAGCCTTCTCCCATGAGTTCCCTGGCCCAGGGTGTCGGGCTGTGGGAAAAGGAGGGCGGACGGGCACAGCATGAGCAGGTGGCAGGGACTGCGGGGCTGGGTGGTATTCTCATTACTGGCCAGTGGAGGGGGCCAGCCTGGGTTCCCCCGGGCCAGGCCCTGGCTGCCTTCACACCTTCTGGCTGCCTGTTGACAGGAATGCTGCCTCCCTCGGGGCAGAAGGTGTTAACTTGGGAACTGGAGTGTGCAAGGGCCTCCAAAACAGCCAGCAGAGGCTTCTCAGCGCCCCAGAGAGAGAACACTTAGGGGAGGAGCCAGAGTAAAGGCGGGCTTGTGTCGCTGGACCAGGAATGGAGGGTGTCCGTGGGTCTGAGGCTGATGTTTGATGCTAGGCACACCCAAGGATGCCTGTCGGCAAGGCTCTGACGGGCAGAGCACCGCCAGTATCACAGGGAGCCCCAGAAACCGACGGCCACCAGGGCAAGGCACAAAGAGCCCCACCCACGGTCTGGCTCTCTCCTTGCCAGGCCTCAGAAGGGCATGTTTTGAGCACTTTGCCCTTCGGAGTTCAAACCCGCAGCTCACCCCGCAGTGCTGCTCTTGCCCGCGGAGGGGCCATCTCTCACGTGAGGCAGCTAGAGCCAGAGCCTAACCCACCGGCATCCGGCTTTGATTTACGGGCTATTTCTTGCACTAGGGCCAGAGCTAAGGGACAAGTGGCCTGCTCTTGAGGCAGGGAAGGAGGGAAAGGACTGAGAGAGGTCAGCCCTGAGACCCCATGTGACCTGGCGTGCAAGGTGCCCCTGGAAATCAGAGAAGGCAATTAGGGCAGGGCTCCGTGTTGGGGGGGGGTCTGAAATTGTGGATTTCCAACATATAGAGGGAGGGGTCGCTGACAAAATGGAAAGTGTGAGATAGACCCAGAAGTCTGGGGCTGGCCGGGCGGGGCAAGGGATGCTGGAACCCCAGGACGTGGTGCGCTCAGCTGGGTGGGGAGCTGGATCTCAGGGAGGTGTTGGGATGGGCTGGAAGGGTAACCGGCTGGCTGGAGCCAGGGCAGGGCAGGGTGTGAAAGAGTGCTGCTGGCTGGGGAAGCAGGGAGGGGCTGGGGTGGGGCCACCGTGTCTCAGGAGCCGTCCTCACCCGGGGCGTGGAGCCCACTCTCTGCTTTCCTCTTACTGGAAGGCTAAGCCGGGCAGGGCAGCGAGGCCTGGTGGAGGCAGCTCCTAATCCAGTGCCAGCACAGCCCAGGCTTCAGTCCCACCTGCAGCATCTGTGAAATGGGAGACGGGCCAGTGCTGCAGAGAGGGGAGGACGGAGGGCAGGGGAGGGCAGGGGAGGGCAGGGCAGGGGAGGGAAGGGAAGGGAGGGGAGGGGAGGGGAGGTGTCCATCCGGCTGGACTGCAGGAACTGCAGGGTTTGCTTTTTTCTTTTCCTCTCCCCTCTCCTCTCTTTTCCATCCTCTTTATTTTGCTAAAATCACACATAGATAGACCTGGCAGAAAAGTAAGAGAAGCGCTGTGGCCACGGCTCTGCCTCCTACCGAGTGCAGCTTCCCCGGACAACCGGGACACAGCGGCTCCCTCCCACGCGTGGCCCCCTTCCTTATGTGCTTCCTGTTGGCTGGTCAGGTGGTTTACAACGGTGACTCGTGCGGCCGCCGCACTGGCCTTGCACATCCCCGTCCCATTTGAAGTCTCAGCTGCAGGGATTACAGGTGTTCTGCGTGCCACCGTGCCTGGCTGGTTTTTGTTTTATGAAATAAGGTCTCATGTGGTGTAGGCTATCCTCAAACTTTCTATATACCCGAGGATGACCTTGAACTCCTGATTCTTCTGCTTATGTCTTCCTCAATCATTAAAAAAAAAAAAAGAACAATAATAGGTTGTACATGTAAAAAAAAATTAAAAGAAGAAAAGAAAGCTTACATTTTTTCCCCCTCGGTAATATATAGATGGAGTCTCCTTGTGAAAACTGTAAACATTACAGGTAAGATTCACATCCCTCTTGAAATGTGACCCGAGACCTGCCTCTCCTAGCATATTATACACTGTACCGTCAGGTACTACGTGGTAACAACACAGCCAACGGCATGTACAACACCGTAAAGCTGTGGCTACCTCGGCTTCTGCCACTGTATTCTGCATAGTGCCCAAACTGCCTGCATTGTGTTCGGAGATCGTGTCCTTACAGTGGGAGGACACGTGACTGCATCCAGGGAGCCTCTAGGAGTTTGTCTGTGTGTTGACACACATCCACACGGTGAGCCCTCACAAACCACACAGCTCCACAGGCTGCGTTCTGTGCAGACCTGTCTCACAGGATTGGAGCGTCTTGGCTTTGTCGGGATCCACAGTCTACACTGAATGGGTTTTTCTGCCTCGGAGATTGTCACTCAGCGTCTCCACACCTGTACCTTTACTCTCTCCTAGGCATGACAGGTTCCCATTCAGAATGGCTGGGCAGGATGCATGGGAGACCATTGTGAAACCTCAGGCCAGCCTAGAGATGGGGGCTGAGGAGAGTGGCCTGGCCCCTGGCCGCCCCGTGTCCTTGCAGGGACTGAAAGAGGACAGAATCCCAGGGGCAGAAAAGCCTCCTGGGTCAGGCCCAACAGTATAGTTGAGCATGACCTTGAACTCTTGATCTTCCTGCCTCTACCTCTCAAGTGCTGGTGTTACAGGCATGCACCACCAAGACCAACTCTTTTTTTTATTTTTATTTTTATTTATTATTATTATTATTATTATTATTATTATTATTATTTGGTTTTTCAAGGCAGGGTTTCTCTGTGTAGCCCAGGCTGTCCTAGAACTCACTCTGTAGACCAGGCTGGCCTTGAACTCAGAAATCCGCCTGCCTCTGCCTCCCAAGTGCTGAGATTACAGGCGTGCGCCACCACGCCTAAGGCCAACTCTTTCTTTGCTTTATCTGGACCTAGGGCTGTGTGTGGTCTCCTGATCTCCCTCCTCATTTCTTGGGGATCCTGTCTTGCTCTGCTGTCCGCATATAAGAACTGTTTTCCTTCTGGGCTGATGAACAAACAGGTTCACCCAGGCCATCCCATAGACACTGGCATCCCCTCGTGATCCCAGCATCTTAAAGCATAACCTCAGATACATTTCCATTCCTAGAAGGGAAAGTCTAGAAATCGAAGGAAGCTTGGCCTGGCTCAGGCTTAAAGCTTCTGTGGCGCTCCACGCCTGCTCTCCCAGCACTCAGGAGGCTGGAACAGGAGGGATTTTCCCAGAATTGCAGGCCAGTCTGGGTTGTATAGTTTGAGGTCATTCTGGCCTCCTAGGGAGATGGAGCAAAAATAAATAGCTTTCAAGTGACTGTGATCGCCCTCTGCTGGCAATATCTGGGAGTGCAAGAACACAAGAAATCCCAGAAGCCCGCAGAGATCTCCACAGGCAGAATACCTGATCCATCGTTTCCTGAATTCATATGTGTTTACGTCTTTGCTTTCTGCTAGCTATCTCAAGCTTCTTAATCCTTTTATTTCTCAATTTCTCCTGTTTTCACTCTAAGGCTCTGAGGTTTCACTCAGAGCCACCCCCCAATTACCTGAACGAAGCCATGAATCATAAATATGACACCCCTAAAGAGAGAGGCGATACCTCTCCCCTCAGTGTTATCACCAGCATCAGACCCACGGGGCTCCTGGCATTTCCTCTCGAGCCTTTCCGGGGGTGGAGAGGGGTGACCTGCCAAATCTCTCTCCTCTTTTCCCACCCCCTCCCTCCTCATCACCCTCTGCTGTCTGTGGCTGCCACTGGCTGAGCATCCAACTGGCCCGGGGCCAGATAATCAGATTATCCTGAGTCCAGAATAATCTATTCCATATGGTGTGCCAGCTCGGTGGCTCCAAGAGCCAGAGGTGTGAGGAGGGGCCGGTGGGGGTCTGGTTGGGGGGGTCCCCTGGGGGCCTCAGGAACCTCAGAGAGCCTTGTAGGGCAGACTTGTAGGGCAGCTGATGGGAGAAAGAGGTACAGGAAGGAGAAATTGGGCCCTCTGTTGCTGGGCCTTTTAAGTCGATGTGCCTTGCATCATCTGACCCAAGGGGTGAAGGACAAGGGGAGGGAGGGGAGGGCAGGGGAGGGGAGGGCAGGGGAGGGGAGTGGAGGGGAGTGGAGGGGGTAGCCTCTCTTCAGTGCCCTTTCTGTCTCTGAATTGTGGGGAGATACTTTCATAATTTTGAAGGAAATTTAAAAACATTTATCCTTACTGAATGGATGGGGTGTACACACACCCCTGTGCCCGCAGCCACACACTTGTAGGTGTGTGAGTGGCGGTCAAGGACACCTTGCGGGCCCTTGGGTTAAGGATCAAACTCTAGCTGCCTGTCTTGGAAGCCACTGGTTTTATCCAGAGAGCTATCTCATGAGCCCAGAGTGTGTCATATGTCCGGATTCTCTGGCTCCATCTTGCAGAACTTCTGGCCAATGTGGTCCTGACTCTGGTATGTGAAGTAAGGCCTGCCCAGGCCGTGTCCCAAGACAGAGACTGAGACGCCTTCTCCGTCTCTGCTAGCTCTGACATGGGACATGTTTTCACCGGTATCCCCTCATCCCGGGTGCTGTGAGGAGGAGCGGGAGGCCTGCCAAGGCCTGCACAATGAGACTGAGGAACATGTGTGCGACCAGATGAACCCCTCTCCTCTCCATGGTGGAGGCGGTGCCTACCTTACTGGCACCCGCAGTGTAGAACAAGACAAGGACATTAGCCCACACTGGCCACTCTCTACCTGGGAGGCTTAGGCTCTCCCAGGAGTGATGGTGCTGAGATAGCCCACCAGTCTGACACTGGACTTCATTGGTGGGCTCTGCTGATGCTAAGCAGGCTAGTGGGGGAGGCAGAGTAGCTTCCTCCTTCTGGGGCCTCGGCCTCCTGGCAGGCTCAGGAATTAGGGAGTGCGAGGTACCATTGCTATGCCAGAGAGGCTAGCGGGGTGCGGGGTGCGGGGCGAGGGGGGTAAGGAGGGCACTGAGGCTACATGGGAGGGAGTGTGGTGGCCAGCTCCAGCACGAAGGCTGAGGTTGGACCCTGAGCCTGAAAGGGGGCCTCCCTGTCCTGTCTGCCCCCTGCCCGGCGGAGGCACGAACTCTCACCTCTGTTTTGATGGGGTGGCGGCGAGGCCTCATTTCCCAGCCTTACACATTGGCAACCAGGGGAGGCTCGGGCCAGGGGGGCAGAAGCCACCGGCTCTGGCACTTGTCAAAACATGGGCCCCAAAAGTGTGAAGGCCTCGGCCCAGCGGGGCGGCTGTGTGGGCCTTGCAGCCTGGAGAACTCATTAACTCCAAGCAGTTCTCCCAAATGAACCCACTGAAGACGCTGGCCAGATAAGGAGATCAAAGGGGCAGAGGGAAGCCGAGGCCCCCCCTGCCCTCGCACCAGCTGGGCCGCTGAGGGGGTTTCCCAGAGACCGCAGGGGCCGCAGTGCTCACAGGGCAGGGAGGGACTCTCTCCACGTGCCGCTTCAGTGTATTAGTCTAGGCACTCAGGACTTCTGGGAGGGATTTGGAGGTAGGACCCGCCGTGTACCTGTCTCTCATGCCCCACCGACTCACTCGCTCTGTGCCTCTTAAACTTTCCCTCATGTCTGGCACCGCCATCTTACCCGGCTTCACTCTGTGTTTTAGACACTCGATGCTAACAATCAGGCCTCAGATCTGAGGCTCCTTAGACGCCGTGCCTTCAACAAGTGTGGCGTCCCTCACCCCTCCCTAGTCCAAACATGTCTGCCTAACTTTGTAGTTAATAAAACACGACTTCAAAGTGCTATTAACAAGAAGCAAGCAATAAGCGATGCCAGTTGTGTCTGGAGTAAGCAGGGAGAGGTCGCAGAAGCAGGCTCGCCGGGGGGCCTTGGCTATGCCCTCTGGACCCAGACACTTTGCAATTTGAAACCATGGATGTCTGCTGTGTTTTCAATTGAAGACACAAGATCTTTCAGTGAAATTTCTCAGTTTTTTTTTTTTTTTGATATGATGTGGAATCATGGCCACGTGGGGGGAGGTGGAGGGTATTTGTGACACTTGGTGTCCTCAGAGCTGAGGCCTCACCCCTCCTGCCTGGGGGGGTGGGGGTGGTACCGTGGACACTCTCACCCGGTCCAAGCACAGACAGGTTTCCAGTTACGAATTCTGGTGTCAACTAAGAGGCACAGTTCCTGAGGCTCTTGCTCAGATCAAGAGCCCCAAGAAGCCATCCATTTCCGGTTCAGACCGGATAGACCCCACGGACAGCTGCAGCCTAAGAAGGGACCTTCTGGGCCAGGCACACGAGTTCATGGCCTGGGTTCCACTTCCCCGCTCCGCAGTGGAGGTGAATACTGCTTCTCTGGGTGTCGTTGCCGGCGTACACCTTCTGACAGAGGGGCGAGGGTGGAGACGTGGTTGAGGAGGTCACGGGCAGTAGAGGACAGAGGGGTGGCAGTGGGCAGAGGTGCCCGGAGAAGCAGGTTCCAACCCTTGGGGTCTTCACCGCCAGATTCCATCACCCATCTAGACGACACACGGGGCGCAACAATCCGGGGCACTGGCACTGGGGGGATCCGAGTGTCATTCCTCCAGAAGAAGAAAGAGGTTCGGATGTAATGCTCGACACCAGGTACCTGGAGGCCTAGCTGGAGAAGAGGCAGCAGGCGTGATGTACGCACCAGGTCAAGGGCGTGGCGAGGAGCTCGGCAGGCAAGTCAGAGCCTTCGCCTGCGAGTGCTGAGCCAGCCGGTACTCCATCACCCTGTTATTATTTCGAGACTGAGAGTTACCGAGTTATCCACGCTGGCCTTGAACCTTACTCGGGAGCCTAGGCAGGACTCTGTGGCTCTCCTGCCTCAGCCGATCCCGGGTCTGTTCTGTGAGGCTCAGGGGCTTGCTTTTGAGATGTGCCTGAAACTCACTCCGCAGCTGAGAATATTTCTCAGTTTTCTGCGTGTCCGAGGGTTTTGCCTGCGTGTATGCTTGTGCTCTGTGTGCTTCTGTAGTACCCAGAGGCCAGAAGAGTGTGACCCCCAGAATGCAGTTACAGACAGCTGTGAGCCACCATGTGGTGCCGGTAATCAGCCGAACCTGGGTCTGGCAGAAGAGCAACCAGTAGTACTTCCTTTGTTTGTTTGGTTTGGGTGTTTTGTTGTTGGTGGTGGTGGTTTGTTTTCAAGACAGGGTTTCTCTGGGTAGCCCTGGATGTCCTGGAACTCACTCTGTAGACCAGACTGGCCTCAAACTCATAGATCTGCCTGCCTCTGCCTCCCGAGTGCTGGGATCAAAGGCATGCACCACGCCTTGCTGAGTACCCTTAACTACTGAGCCCTGGCTCTAGGCCAGAGGCGAGCTTGAACTTGAACTTCCCGTCCTCCCTTCCTCATCTCCCCAGCGCTGGGGTTGCAAGCCAGCGCTACAGGTGGCTATGCAGTGTTGGGATGGGACCCAGGGCTTCCGGCAGGCACCCTACCCACTGAACCACACCACCAGCCCTCTAATAGGTAAGACAGTCCTGCAGCATCGGCTAGCTTCAAAGTCATTCTGCAGCCAGGGCTGGTCCAAACTCCTCTTGCCTTCATTCTCCAAGTGCTGGGGTTACAGGCAATTGCATATAAGTAGGGCAGGTTCGTGTTATCTCTTCAATTTGTATTTATTTCTCTTTCTTTTCCGACCTAGTCCTTTCATCTGGTACAACACTGAACAGGTATGGTAAGAGCAGACAGCCTCAACAGCCAGACACGGCAGCTCACAATCGCAGTAAGCTGAGGCAGCCGGATCAGGAGCTAAAGGCCAGCTGGGTTATAGTAAGTTCACGGCTAGCCTGGGCTACATGAGACCATGTTTCAAGAGGTGGGAGGAAGAACACTGGAGAGACATCTCAGCAGTTAAGAAGAGCACATGTTGCTCTTGAAGAGGACCCAAGGTTCCGTTCCCAGAAGCCACCTCAGGCGGCTCACAAGAGCCTGTAAGTCCAGAGCCTGAGGAACGTGACACCTCTGGCCTGTGTGGAGCACCAGCAGATACACACACACACACACACACACACACACACCTTTAAAAAATAAAAGGTGGACTAGAGAGATGGCTCAGCGCTTTAGAGCACTGACTGCTCTTCCAGAGGACCTGAGTTCAATTCCCAGCAACCACATGGTGGCTCATGACCATCTGTAATGGGATCCCATGCCCTCTTCTGGGGTGTCTGAAGATAGCTATAGTGTACTCACATACATAAAATAAATAAATAAATCTTTAAGAAAATAAATAAATAAAAGGCATCCTATGAACCTAACAGGCAGTGTCCTATGAAATAGTGGGAGTATAAAACTGCCGTTGGGACAGATGAAGATTTCTGCCTTTCAGTTTTTTTCTTTTTGTTTTTTCCAAGACAGGGTCTTATGTAGCCCATGTTGACCTGGGTCATACACAGTTAGGCCTGGTCCTGAACTCCTGACCCACCCGCCTTCACCTCCCAAGTGTGCCACCACATCCGGCTCAGGCCTGTTGAGTTTCGTCAAAGGACATTCCCCCTCACTGTAGCTGACCGAAGCAGCAGAGCTCGTCCTGGGAGGGCTGGGGAAAGGGGCCAAGCTCCCCACCTTGCCAAGAGTAGGAGTGACTTGTGTGGGGAGGCAAGCTCGCTTCCCCTCTGCCTGCACAACCCAGCAACCTTACTGGCTGGGATGGGCTCTTCATTGACCCTCCCACAGCCTGGACATCAGGGAAAGCTACAGGCCCTCCACAAGCTTCTGGGAAGGAATGAACTAGAGTTCTCTCGAGCTTCCTACCCTAGTCCACAGTTGGCCAATGCAATCCGGGAGTCTCTTTTTATACATTTTGTAAATTAAAGTGATGGGGAAAAATGGCATAGGGTCCCTAATAAATGAAGGTGTACCCTAAGCCTGGGAGCTAGACTTCAGTTCTCTGAGCATGGTTCTTTCACCTTGCCCGGCTGGCTTAACGTCCTGGCCCCTAGGTGCCTGTCTTACTGAGGGCCCAAATATGGCCCAGGTGGAGCAGACTGGACCAAGGGGTCCTGCACCTCGGAGCTCTTGGTTCAAAGGGTTCAGGCCCTGCCCCCCTCCTGGCTCGAGCCGGCTTTGATGTGCTGATGAGTTCTGGAGGGGCTGCTTCACACCTTGGACTGGGGATAAAGCTGCAGCGGATCCAACGGTCAGGCCTCCGCTGCTGCCATGGCCCAGCCCCTGTGCGCGCCGCTCTCCGAGTCCTGGATCCCGAGTCCCGCCGGTCGGCAGCCATCGATGCCCTCTGATGGGGACAGCGTCTGCTCCCCAGCCTGGTCCTCGGACTCGTGGGACGGTGCCCAGGCCAGCAGCCCCGCACCACCCTGCGCCCGGCCGGCCCGGCGTGCTGGGATCCCCGGTAGGCGCGGGACGCACGGCAGCCGCCTGGGTAGCGGACAGCGGCAGAGCGCCAGCGAGCGGGAGAAGCTAAGGATGCGCACGCTCGCCCGTGCGCTGCACGAGCTGCGCCGCTTCCTGCCGCCGTCCGTGGCGCCAACCGGCCAGAACCTGACCAAGATCGAGACGCTGCGCTTGGCCATCCGCTACATTGGTCACCTGTCGGCTGTGCTGGGCCTCAGCGAGGACAGCCTCCGGCGACAGCGGCACTCAGTGTCACCTCGAGGCTGCCCGCTGTGCCCCGACAGCGGCCTGGCACAGGCACAGTCGCTCGGTCCGCGTTTAAGTCCGGCTGTCTGCAGCGGGGTGTCGTGGGGGTCCCAGCCTGCCTACCCTAGACCCCAAGTCGCCGCAGAATCGTGGGACCCATCGTTCCTGTACGCAGAAACAGCATCCCAGGAAAGGCAGGAGATGGAGCCCTCGTCTCCGGTTAGTAACCCCTTCCCCGCGCTGGCGAGGTGGCGCCCCCTACTGTTGGTGCGCGACGCACAGCCCCACGTCGCGGAGCAGCCTCTCTGCTGCGCGAAGGATCTCCCTTGGGAGCATCCCCGAGTGCCCTGGGTGCCTGAACGGGGTGGGAGGTGGACAGGCAGGGATTAAGGACGCTTTATTTGCTCGCTCAAGGGAACCTTGAGCGAGATGCGGATGAGCGCGAACCTGACATTGGGGCAGGTGTTGACTGTGGCACTGTTCACTCTTCCTGCAGCTTTTCAACAGTGACATGCTGGCTCTGCTAGAAACCTGGACGCCGCAGGAGTGGCCGCCTGCCTGAAGAGTCGAAGGGACAATGCAATGGATGACTGGCACCCTGTCTGAGCACAGACACTTTTCCTTTCGTCTTGGCACCTTCGGAGGGAGTAGTCCCTGGAAGAGGCACCAGTGACGGCAACGTGGGCATTCCCGGGGTGGGACTGGTCCTCATCCAGACTGTACCTTTCCAACCCTCCTTGGAAGGAGGGATCCAATGGGGGACATGCTCTAAAGCTAAGCAGGCACACGCTCTGCCTGGTGTGTATTTATTTATTTGTGAATAAATCATTTGTGCTAGTGTCATTTGGAGGGTTTGTTTAATTTCTTCCATTTTTTGGGCGGGGTGAATCTTACACTGTATGGCCCAGGCTGGCCCAAACTCATGGTGGCATAAGCCCCCATTCCCCCACGCCCTGCTGGAAATTCTGGTATGTGGCCGGGCAAGCTGACATGGGATTCTCCAGGGGGAGTCGTGATCTACAGCCTGGAAATGCAAAGGCCTTCGACCCTCTTCCTGGTCAACCCCTGTTCTGCACGGGTCTGTCTGAAAGGGTGGGGTGGGGAACTTCCTGAGAGAAGGGGACAGGAAGTAGTTCCTCTTTTTTTAAATTTAAGGGGGAACTGGATAAAACCAGAAAATACAACTCCATTAGTGTGGTTTTGTGCCTTTGTTACCTTTGCATATATTATACAGACGCATAAAGGTCAAGACTGACCACGTAAGGCTTGGGCACTGCAGGGCTCAGAGGGGAGAGCAGAGTGGCCTGTCTGCTATTGTGGGCAGATGAGCCGCACCTGGGGCTCCGCCTCCAGACCATGTTCTCCATGGCTAGCGCTGCCCATCTTCATGTGGCTTGGAGATATAAATGCGACCGTCCGGTGGGAGAGTTTGGTGGGTGTGGTCACGGTTGTGGCGGAGGCCAGGCTAGGATGGGATGAAGGACCTGTCGATTGCTGACCGGTGCTGCTGAAGTTCAGAACAGGAATATGCAGCCTGGAAGAGAGGCTCCTGGAGCCCAGGAAGAGGCTGGCATCCACCGAGCGGGTGGTGCAGAGAACCATCTAGGAGGGGCACTGGCTCACCGCAGACTCTGCCAAGAGTGCAGGGGCAACTCCCTCTCCCCCCTCAACTATCAGAAACTCAGGCCTTGGTTTTCATTTATTCCTTTTAACAAGCATTTTATTGATGTTGTTTTGAGAGAGAGAGAGAGAGAGAGAGAGAGAGAGAGAGAGAGAGTCTCATTCTGCCAAGGGCGTCCTCCCTCCAGCTCCCGACTCCTGCCCCCACCTCAGGGGATGCTGGGGTGCCCTGCTTTCAAGCCGCTTCAGAAAGCACACCTCAGTGACTTTGGCACATCCATAAAGCTACGCCATCATCACCACTGGTTTTAGAGTAATCACCTCCAAAAAGAAGCTACTGGCCAGATGTGGTGGCACACCTTTGATCTCAGCACTTGGAAGGCAGAAGCAGGCAAATCTCTGAGTTCAAGGCTCTCTGGGGTTGCACAGTGTGCCCTGTCTCGAGAAAAGATGACTGAGGAAAAAGCAGCAGCTCCCATCAGCCGCACTGCTCATTCACCTCTGTACTGTGCCACTAGCCAGCCCCCTGCAGTGGCGCTTTCTCTCTAATGAAGTTTATCTGTTGTAAACATTTCCTAGTAAAAGAAATATTCAAACTGGCCATACACTGCTAATCCCAGTACTTAGACAGCAGGGGCAGGCAGATCTTTGAATTTACAGCAAGCCCAGTCTACAGTGAGTTCCAGACCACCCAAGTCTGCATAGGAGACCCAGTCTCAAAAAAACAAAACAAAACAAAACAAAACCAAAAGCAAACAAGAAGAAAAGCATGGCGTGTGGCCTTGCGTGTCTGGCTTGTTTCGGTGCATGCTGCCCCATTAGCTCACGTCTCAGAACTCCACTCCTTTCTATTACCCAATACCACGCCCTTCACCCGCTCCTTCACGACTGCCCACTCTTCTGTGGGATCTGTTTGGAATCCCCTGGAGGATCTCTTGCAGCGCGGGGTCATGGTCCTGTTCTGCAGCACAGGAGTCCAGGCTTGAGCACTTCATACAACAGCTGGTGTTTGGCGGCAGAGAGAGTGACGGTAAGGGCTCACCAGGGGTGGGGGACCTCACACCTTCACTGGCCACGCCCTTTCCCATCACTTCTGACTCCAACACTCTCCTCCCAGTACTTTAACTGGCTCTGGACAGGAAGTCTTCCTGGCCCAGGAGCCAACCCAGTATAGAAAATCTATTTGCAAAGTAAAGGCTCAGTGTTTTAGGATGGGGAATTAAAGTTATTAGCAAGTCTTTTCACAGATAAGTGGAGCTCATTGGCCGTCCCCCTTCCCTGTGGAGGGCCTCTCCTCCGAGGGGCCTGGGAGCAGCCCACTGTTTATTAGCACCCGGGTGTGAATTTTCATTAACAGGCCCCTGCTAATAGTTGCTGAGACAGAGGACTGTCGATAGAGAAAGAGTCGCCTCCCACTGCTCCCGGGCCCCATCCCCCTTTCCTGGCCCAATCAGCACCTGGAAGAAAGCCCAAGTGCCAGTCCCCAGGAGGACAACAGCAGTCCTGCACCCAGGAAGGCACCCCAAACCCAACGGTGGGGGAGCCTGTGACCCCAGTTCTCAGCCAATCTAAGAGGCATCCCAATTCCAGGACCATCATCATGACGGGACGTTATAAGGAAAGATGAGGTTCGCAGGCCCCAGTAGATGCATGCCAAGTGTCCGCATTAGGACTGACCCCAGGACCTGTGTGCTAGACAGCACCTCAACCCCTTCGCGTCCTTTGCAGGGTCTGGAGAGGTCAAGGCTCAAGGCCATAAAGTTGGGCACTAGCACTATCACATGGGTACCTGGGCAGCAGGCCAGGGGCCCGCTCACTCTGAACCTGGGTGGAGGACCAGCGACTGCAGAGCAGCTGCTATTGGCCAGGCTAAGTGTCCACAGATCAGAACTATATAGCGTCAAGTCCCTGTAGCTGCAGAGCCCCCAGCCCCCCGCCCTCGTGAGAAGGTAGTGCCTGCTGCCGCCTGACAGGTGCAGATCAGGAAGCAGAAGCAGGAAGAATCCAGACATTCTCCTACTATGGGGACAAGCACACGGCTGGTCAGCAGTCCCAGAGCATGCCAGCATGCATAGGGGGGGGGGCGGGGGGCACATAGCGTAAGTTCTGGGGTATCCTGGCCAGCAGTGTGGGCAGCAGCGGGGCTGTGGGTGCTGATAAGCCAGTGTTTTAAGGAGCAGCAGCCAAAGGGATGGTTTACTAGTCGAGCCAGGGGCTGGAGAGAAGGCTCCATGCTTAAGAGCACTGGCTGCTCTTCCAGAGAACCTAGGTTTGATTCCCAGTATCCACATGGTGGCTCACAACTGTCACAACTTCAGTCACAGCCTGGAACAAGAGTCTGTCACCCTCTTCTGGCCTCTGTTGGTACCAGGCATGCTCATGGTGCACCAATAAGAATGCAGGTAAAACACCCATTTACCTCTAGGAATAAAAATCAATATCTAAGTCGTTGCTCCGGAGGAAGGCAGGGCAGAGAAGAGTGGTGGTGGTCAGCAGTGTCCCCATTAGCAGATGACAGGCAGTCCCTGAGCAGGCTGCAGAGCCTGGTTTAGCCTCGAGAAGTGGGGTTGATGGGGTCCTCAGAGAGAATGACCGAGGCCACGCTGACTAGCTGCACATGGGTTTTCTGATCACGTATGGCGAATGAAGCCATCTGAGTGGGTAAGTGCACAGCAGGCTCCTGCAGCCGGAGAATGGGGGAGCAGAGGGAAGGCTGCCTCATCTCACTAAACGTGGCTGTCCCAGGGCCAGGCCGCTCTATTCACGCCTTCCCTCTGGTGCCACCACAGCCAGAGTGAACAGAACGCTGTATTAGCTTTCCTGCCTGGGCTCTGTGTGCAGCACCCCAACACTGCTCTCTTGATGCTCCTGGGGGCCTCTCATTCAGGGAAACACCCCTCTTAGAGCCACCAGCTCCTCCTCAGAGGATAACGTACTGACCCCTAGCTAGTGCGTCCTGAGCCCTCATAGCCTGGAGTGGGCTTTGTCAGATCTGGCTCCTTCTCGCTGGACCTTATTATGGGTGCCACACCTAAAACAGCTTGGAATTTCAGGCTCTTTCTCTTTGCTTCCACACACTCGCAGGAAGCAGAGAGGGCCTGTGCCATGGGTGGACATGACGCAGTAGTTGTAGCCGGCAGGACTTGTACTTGGGACCCCTCAGCTTACCTTTCCAAACAGCTCTCCCCGGGCCTTTTGAAGGTTGGCGGGGCAGATGTTTACTGTCCCTCTAGGCACGGACACGGGCCACAAGCCTCTGCGGCTGACACTGCCATACGGCCACAGTCAGGCCAGGGAGAGGCAGGCTTGGGACTCTGCTAGAGCCACAGGAGAGGGACATGAGCTGTATGCGCTGTGTGGCTCCTTCCCGGGTCATTTCTGTCCTGGGTGCCAAGAGTACATGGGCTGTCGTGGCTGCTACGTGTGTCCGAGGACTGAGTGTCATGGATGCTCACCCCAGCGAGAGCCTAGCTGCAAGGGAGGCGGGCTGGGGGAAGCGTGGGAAGCGTGTGCCACCTCTGCACTGTCCCGGGGCCCCACAAGCGTTATTCTTGTCTGGTGGTCATTCCAGCCAGCTAAGCCCCTTCAACTGTGGTGGTGGGGCTAGGTTTCTGGCTTGTAGGAAGGTTAATCAGACCTTCTGAAGTTGTTCTAAGCCCTATAACTTGGGTCTGCGCTTTCCTCTGTAAGTTAAAGATGAGGCCTGTCGCTGAGCATTTGGGTCCTGTGTTAGGGCAAAGCTGAAGTCCCAAGGCTTCCGGCCTATCCCGAGGAAGCACTGTCAGGGAGGAGAAGGGAGAGGAAGGAGGAAAGGAAAGAGGGAGGGAAGAGGGAGGGAAAAGGAGAGAGAATTAAGGGAGGAAAGGAAGGAGGGGGCGAGGCTCTGTACTGAGTTCTTATCCCCATGAGGGAGAGGACAGAGCAGTGTTACCCGGGGATGTTAGGCCAGTCGGTGTCAGTGCCAGCCAGTCAAGGCAAGTAGCCCAAAAGAAGAGTTAGATGGGAGCACCATGGAGTGGCAGGACTGACCTGCACGGTCGGTCCACAACCCAGAAACGAAACCCTGGGCCGCTTAGGGCCAGAAGAGAGGTAGATTCCTGCAGTTCTCAACATGGCCACATGGTGTCCTCAGAGAAACAGTCATTTCCCTGAGCCGGTAGGAGTGTAGGGCATTTTCCTGGCAGGAGCGGTTTCTGGAATACAGCCCAGTGCCTCTCTATTCTCTCAGTTCCCCAGGATACCAAGCCTCTCCTAGCGGGCCATCTCCCGCCAGGCCCTCCCTCTCTGACCATCTCTGTGTGGCCTAAGGCTTCATCACCCAGCCCCACTCTTCTGGCCGATAACCCAGGACCTTGGTCATGCTAAATACATACTTTCCCGCCACAGTACACTCCAGCCCTTCAGAGCGATTCTGTGAGGAACTGCTTCAAGTTAGGGAAGTGTGTGGAAAGAAAAGGGGCCACACAGAGGGGGTAGGCAGCCGTCTGTCTTCAGGGAAGTAGTCCCCAGGGCCCATGTAGCTAGCAACCTGGGAGATCCAAGAGTTGGGCCCTGCTGGAGCGGGGCCGGGAGGCACGGATGAGCCCCACGTACAGCAGCTGCCAGTCTGTTTATTTAAACGACACATCCAAACTCCACGAGACACTCAGCATCTGAAGGTCCTCGGAACACCTCGGCCCTGCTGGCTCCGTGGAGTCCCGGGCTTCGAGCTGTGGCTCTCTGTCGCAGTCTTTCTACCTTGCGGTGTCCTGGGCGGGGCTGTGGTGCCCCGGACGCTCACCTCTTTAGGAGTTCTTTCTGGAGCATGATGGAGTACTTCCGCAGCCTGGACCACTGCTCGTGCCCTTTCACCTGCTTCTTTGCCAACTGGAAGCTGAGGGTCACATAACCAGACATAAGGGGTGTCACCATAGCCGCCCGGCCCAGCGGCCCACTGGCTGGCCCTGAGCACTCAGGTGGGAAACTCTGGAAGATGACACACCGGCTTCATCTCTGTCCCCTGGCCTCAGCCTGACATGTGACAGGTATCAAGGCCTAAGAAAGAATGACAAGTCTGGTGTCCTACGGCACAGGCACCGCGAAGATGGCACGGGAACTGAGGACCTGAGGACCTAAAAGCCCGTGTCCAAACGAACCACTCAAGGAGGGCACTCACACACGCTACCGCAGGGGCAGACACTGGAGACCCTCACCTGAGTGACAGAGCCAGTTCTAAAGCACAGAGACTGTGACTCCATCTGTAGAGATCAGACGTCAGCCTTTTAAAAATTAGAATTCAGGGACTGGAGCGATGGATCAGAGGTTATGAGTGCTTACTGCTCTCACCGAGGACCCAGGGATGCTTCCTAGCACCCACAGGAGACAGCACCCAATACCTCACAATGCCGGCTCCAGAGCCCCGATGCCCCCTTCTGACCCCTACAGACGCTTGTATGCATGTGCTACACAGACAGACAGGGAGACACACATAACCACAATTTTAAAAACCTTTTTAAGGAGAGCTGTAAGGAGATGCCAAGGGCTGGGACTCCAGCTCAGGGCAGAGCGTCTGCGAGTGTTCCAAGGCCCGTGGTCCCCAGCAGTCAAAACAAACGAACAAGCAAGCCAGCAAACTTAAACACCAGATACATGCACTGGCCTGGAACTCAGTGTATAGACCAGGCTGTATCTGAACTCGTGGGCATCCACCTGCCTCTGCCTCCATTGTGCTGGGATTAAAGGCTTGTGCCACCATGACTGGCCGTGAAAAGCTTTTGAAAGCAATGCGTGGTCAGTGTCCGTGACTGGCAGGAAGGAGCAACAAGTCCAGCACTAACTGGCTTTCTCTCTGGATCTGGCAACAAAGACTATTCTTTGTTTTGTTGGGGTTTTTTTTGTTTGTTTGTTTGTTTTTTGTTTTGTTTTCAAGACAGAATCTCTGTGTAGCCCTGTCTGTCCTGGAACTCACTCTTTAGACCAGGCTGACCTCAAATCCAGAGATCTGCCTGCCTCTGCCTCCCAAGTGCTGGGATCAAAGGCGTGCGCCACCATGATTTCTGTATAGAGTTCTGTCACAGTTCCAAAGGTCTCTGAGGTTTCCCATAGTCACCACTAGTGGGCACCAGAGCAGACGCCCACACTGTACCTCCTGCGGGCAGGCCCACAGCCATATTTCAGAATGAGCCCTGATGTGGAATCCTCACGGGTTTACCTCACCTGAGGAAGTAGTACCCTCAGCCCCACTGCTTGAAAGAATGGCTTTTTTCACATGAGGGAAATTAATCCCTCAGAGTCTGATAAACCAGTAGTGACTTTCTCTGAAGAAAATGCCAGACAAGACAATACTGGTGTTCCTAAAGGCCCACCGATAGTTTCTTCTAGACCTATAACGAGACTCAAGGCTAAGCAGGCCCCTAGAGGGGAGGTGGAAAGTGTAGTCCATGAGGAAATCCACTACACTACTAAGGAGCTTAGTGAGTTTGCTAATTCATTCACGCAGAAGTCTGGGGAATGTGTATGGGAACAGATTTTAAGGGTGTGGGATAATGGTGGAAGGAACATAAAACTAGAGCAGGCTGAGTTTGTTGACATGGACCCTCTGAGTGGAGAGTCTAGGTTTAATATGGAAGCTTGCACAGTTAAGAAAGATGTCAGAAGTTTGAATTGTTGGCTGAAATGTTTATCAAAAGATGGCCTACCGAAAAGGAGATGGAGATGCCTGCTGTCCCTTGGCTTAGTGTTGACGAAGGGCTTTTTCAGCCTCAGGGAAATTGCAGTGCTACAGTGGGTACTCTGTAAAAACCTAATCTCCGCAATAGGAAGGCCCAGAAGCCATGCCCTTCACACATCCTAAGACACCAACTGGTGAGAGGGGCACCAGCACATTTGAAGCGCTCTGTTGTTCCCTTGTGCAAGATCTTAGGGTTGGTGACGCTGCTGCTCGACTGGATGAACTAAAGGCATTTAATTGGGCCCTGGAGTAGCAAGGGCCAGGCGGCCACACGGAACCACAGATCGTAGTGATTATGATGGGCAGCACAGACAAGACAGTGTCCGTAATGGCCTATCTGCACAGGTCAGCACAGGAGAGGTGGATCTTATAACAGCATGACTCATACGGACCTTTGTAACTGGCTAGTCAGTCATGGTGTTTCCAGGCATGAAATAGACAAGACGCCTCCTGCACTTCCGTTTGATTGTATAAGCCCCTCTCCCTAGTCTCTTTGCCTGGAGTATCTGTCATGCAGTGCAGTCTTATCCTTTCCCCGTGCTCCCCACTGTAACGCCCAATGACCCTGAGCTACAAGCCAAACAAACCTTTTCTGCTCACAAGTTAACCATCTCAGGTATTTTGTTACAGTTCCAGGAAGTTGACCGACGCAATAAAGATATCTCTCAAAACGAAAAACCAGGGGCTAGAGAGACAGCTCCATCTGTAAAGGGACAGTGCAAGCAAGTGATCAGTGCTGGGAGGGGAGGGACAGAGGACCCCTGGGGCTCAGAGGACAGTTAGCCTGGCCGGCCTGAAAGACTCCGTCTTAAAAAATAAAAATCAAAACAAAAAACTCAAACAAACGGGGCTGAAGATGCCTCAGTGGCTAAGACAAGCACTGCTCTTGGCGGAGGACCTGCATGCCAATCCCAGCACCCAAATAGGGGGCTAACGACCGCCTGTAACACCAGCTCCAAGGGGTCAACTCCAGTTTCCCAGGACACCTGAACTCACACGTCCATGCACCCCCATGCATCAGTACAACAAAACCCAGCTAACAAATAAAAACGAAAAGCCAAAGTAACCGAACAGAAGTTCTCAAGGTGAAAGATACCTAAAGTAAGCACTAGCATCAGAGGTGCTGGCTTCCAAAAACGCCACACGCGGGCCTCCTCGTATGACCATGCCCCCGTGTGCGCACATGTACAGAAAGTCACACTCTGAAGTGATATAAAGTCAGATAAAAGTGTGCGCGAGACGAGATCTTACCTTGGTGAAATGCCAAACTGAACAACCAGGAAGGAAGTGTTAACTGATGATTTGGGGTGGTGGCATTATGGATTATTTAAATTTACTTTTTTTCATATTCATGCTTTCCAAATTTTATAATGATGTACACACAAACACTAAAAATACTATTTTCTTTCTGGTTTTGGAACAATGTTTTGCTACATAGCCCAGGCTGGTTGCAATCCCTACCTTTCTACCCCAAGTGCTAAGGTTATAGCCGTGTGGCACTATGCCCTAACAGTGTGGTGTGGGCATTTACTCTTTTTGTTTGTTTGTTTTTTTGTTTTTTGTTTTTTGAGACAGGGTTTCTCTACGTAGCCCTGGCTGTCCTGGAACTCACTCTGTAGATCAGGCTGGCCTTGAATCCGCCTGCCTCTGCCTCCCAAGTGCTGGGATAACAGGCGTGCACCACCATCGCCCGGCGGGCATTTACTCTTTTAAGCTCACCAGGTATCTGTGACAAGGTCACTGGGTTAAGGGTGAAAAATGTCCGTCTGTGGCCAGAGGGAAGTGAGTTGCTCAGACTGTTCCTGGGCTCCTGGTTCTATTCCCACAGGTGGGTGTCGTGTTACTGACCTTTGGGTAAAGTCGGAAATGTCACCTTTCTGACCTATAAAGGGATAAGGCTGGCTGAGCATAGGAAGATATGGCAGGAAGCATGATTAACCGGGGTGGTCACAGAGTCCCCGCCACCCCAGGAACCCAAGAGTGGCCGCGGCCCTGGGGAGCACTCCGTGGCCCTAGGGAACAATTTGTGGCCCTGGGGAGCACTCCGTGGCCCTGGGGAGCACTCCACAGCCCTAGGACGCACTCCACCACTGTTTTCAGTCTGTCTGCCAAAACAGTGGCTGCACTCTGTGGGAAAGCTACAGGGAAAGAACACAAGGGAGGCCACGCGTGCCCAGCACCCACTGTGCCCATGACCCTACAAATACACATTTCCCATCTTCTTCCTGACTCCAAACCAGAATATGCTGTCATCATGGCCCATCGTCTCTCCCTGTCTTTTCCTCTTGAAAACATTCACGCCGTTAAAAGGGTGCAAGAGTGCGGTGGCCCTCCACCCACATTCGCCGTCCTCAGCTTTATTCCCCTCAGGCTTTCTATAAACATCTCCCTAGATTTCACCATCTCTTGCCATTTTTACTTTCTGTCTCTATAAATACTTCCCTGAGTGATTTGGAAGTACGGTGTAGAAATCGTGATCCTTTCCCCTACATTTATCTGAAGAGCAGGTCCCCAGGGTTCAGAATGCTCCTGGGCGTTGCTGCCAAACCTGACCTGACCCAGCAGGGTCAGCCCAACAGCCCCTCCTCCACCATCCCTAGCCTTGCCCAAGATCCATGAGATGGTGATCCTTTCTTGATCAAGCAGCACACTTCTCCGCAGGAGACCCTGAGAGCCTCTTAAGTTGCTCAGCATAATGTAGGAAGGGCGAGGCAGGCGGGCGGCTGGAGTGCAGCTCAGGGTGGTAGCCAGCCTAGGGGGCAAAGACCTTTTTCCTTTCTGGAAAAGTTGGAGGAAAGTGTAGGCTGGCCCTGTGAGATAGAAAGCAGAGGGGAGCTGTGCTGCCACCTAGTGGTCATAGTTAGGATTTCTCCAGGCTTGCTTTCCTCTCTCCCTTCCCCTCCCTCTTCCCTTCCTTCTCTCTCTCCCCCTCCCTCTCTCTCTCCCTCTCCCCCTCCCATTCTCTCCCCCTCCTCTCGATTGTTGTAGATTTATATATTTGACTTTACGTGCATGGGGTTTTGCCTGCATATATGTGTGTCCACTGCATTCGTGTAGTGCCCTCAGCCAGAAGATTATGCCATAACCTCTGGAACTGGGTTACAGGCAGCTGCAAGCCACCCTGTGAATGCTGAGAATCAAACCCCAGTCTTTTGCAAGAGCAGCAAGTGTTCTTAACCTCTGTCTCCCCAGCCCTAAGGCATTCTGATTTTAACAGAAGGAACATCGTACCTGCTATTTATGGAGTAAACAATCTGTGGTGGTTTGAGTAAGGACGGCCCCCACAGGGGGTTAGTCACCAGGGAGTGACACTATTTGAAAAGGTTAGAAAATATTGGAGGTGTGGTCTTGTTGGTGGAGGTGTATCACCGTGAGTGGGCTCTGAGGTTTCACATACCCACACCAGATCTCCACTCCTCTCCGACTGGCTGTCTCTGTGTCGCTGACTCTTTTTCCCCTTGGGGACTGAGATGTAGCTCTTGGTTATTTCTCCAACTACACCTGCCTGTCGCCATGTTCTCTGTCATGATGATAATGGACTAAGCCTCTGAAACTGTAAGCCAACCCCCAGTCAAATGCTTCCCTTTGTAAGAACTTCCTTCGTCATGATCTCTACAGCAACAGAACACTGACTAAGACACAAGCTATGGCTGGCACTTTGTGTGTATCATCTCACCTGAAACCTACAAGCCCTAGAAGTTAGGCCTACTCAAAATGTCTGCAACATGGCTGGGCAGGTGGTAGATACCCTGTGCCTGTGAGCTTAGAGACAGGCGGGGTGACCCAGCCCAGGTCTCGTAGCTAGTAATGGGAGAGTCAAAATTCAAACCCAGGCCTGCCTGGTCTTAAACCTCTATAAACTGGCCACTGCACTTCCTGAGGGAGAGGTCTAAATGGAGAAAGGGGAGAGACTCCGATGGACCCGACAGGCATTACCCTGACTGAGGAGACCACTGAAGCACAGGGGCCACTTTCTGTGAGATAAAGAAGTTTTGGAAGGGGATGAAGCTACCAGCTGTGAAGCTCTGGAGTCTGGTTAGGGCTGAGACTAGCGACCCACAGGGGACCTCATCCTGCCCAAAAAGGTGGCCAGACCATGGTAGGAACCGTCAAGGATTTATGGCATCCTGAGATGTCCAACGAAGTGAGACTCCTGTTCCTTCAGGGATCCTGAGTCTGTCCACTGGGCCTTATGAGTGGAAAGGAAAGCAAGCAAAGAGGAAATGAATAGAAGAGGACCGGAGAGATGGCTCAGCGGTCAAGAGTGCCAACCGACTGCTCCTCTGAAGGTCCTGAGTTCAAATCCCAGCAACCGCATGATGACTTACAACCATTCGTAATGAGATCTGATGCCCACTTCTGGGGTGTCTGAAGACAGCGACAGTGTACTTACATATAATAAATAAATCTTTAATAAAAAAATTAAAGGCTGGGCATGGTGGTGCACGCCTTTAATCCCAGCACTTGGGAGGCAGAGGCAGGTGGATTTCTGAGTTCGAGGCCAGCCTGGTCTACTGAGTGAGTTCCAGGACAGCCAGGACTACACAGAGAAACCCTGCCTCGAAAAACCAAAAAAAAAAAAAAAAAAAAAATTAAGCTGGGCAGTGGTGGCGCATGCCTGTAATCCCAGCACTCTGGGAGGCAGAGGCAGGCAGATTTCTGAGTTCGAGGCCAGCCTGGTCTACAGAGTGAGTTCTAGGACAGCCAGGGCTACACAGAGAAACCCTGTCTCAAAAAAACAAAACAAACAAACAAAAACCCCCCCCCACACAACCAAACTAAAACAAATAAAAAAAAAAGAAATTAATAAAAGAGAAAACATTCACCCACAAGAACCATCTGTGAAGGAGAAAAGAAAGTGATCAGTGTGGACAGGCGTTTGCTACAAATGGCCAGGGAGTAAACACTTCTGCACCTGAGGAGTTCTGGGCTTTCCATCGCAACTACTTCCTTCTGCCACGAAACACACAAGCAGCCGCAGATGTGTAGCTGTGTTCCGGTAAGACTTAGTTTAAGATGACTGGGCCCTGTGCAGACAGACAGTGCTCCTGCCAAGAGCCCAGGCTAGATGTGGTACCTCCATTTGAAATGCTTGTCAAGAAGGAGTACCAGATACTGCCCGCTCCCCAACAGCACTCCAGGAGGCTGCCCCGCTCTTAGTTGCCCACTAGAACTTTATGGTAAGGCACGATGCTGAAGACACCACACACTTTGGTCATGGGCTATAGAGAAATCCAACCAGTTCTGAACTGGAAGTTCCCCTCTGCTGGCTAATATGTACAGCAGCAGAGTGAGCTCTGCGGGCGTCCGAGGAAGAGAGCTGGTAACAGTCTTCCCTGGACGCGAACCCTGAGAGCTCCAGTAACAGCCAGCTTGCTGAGACAGGGCCGTCGGGATGATAGTGGCCTGAATGCTACGGGAGACCAACTCCAGTGTGGAGGTGGAGTCGAGGTCTGCTCCACAGAAGGGAACTCATGCCTGGGACTGTAAACCTGACCAGAGAGCCATCACCAGGGAGGCCATAAACCCTAAGAACATATTGCCATAGTATTCTGCTAAAATGGACATAGCATTAAACTGACTTCTAAAGTGAATATGGACTCTTCAGCCCCAAATCCACATGTCTGCCACTCCCTTCCCACCAAGGCACAGGAAACACCAAGGCAGAAGTGTGCAAAGTTCACAAGAGCCGGAGACCAGCGTAAAGCACTGTCTTCTGGACATGACAGAGACATTGTCCCCAGCGAGCAAGCCGATCAGCACTGCAGCGTGGGTGCGGAAGGGTCCAGAGACCACCCTCATCTGAGAGGCTACTGGCAGTTGATGGCTACCGTGGCAGGGAGTCCTTTCTCTTGAGTGGCGGAGCCTCTGTCCAGTTGCTCATGCTCTAAAACATGGCTCCACAGCAGTGTGCACATGGGCAGCACGGACTGGACCCAGGAGCTTAGAAACCAACAACAAAGCACACGGCGTTGGCCGGGAATGTGGGGGAAGGGTCTGAGAGGATGCAGAGCAAGGCAGTGGACGATGATATGATTAAAATATACTGTGTATATCCATAGAACTCTCTAAGGATAAAAAAACCCAATTATTATAAGACAAAAGGAGGCACTAGAGTGCACCCCTGGGCACAACAAAACACTTTAATTTTCAAAGTGGGAAACTGGGCCGACATGGCAGGAAATCTACTGACGCACTCCTGCCTCTCTGTGCCCCCTTCTCTTCCCTTTCAGTTTTCTTTCTGTATGTGGTGTATACGTATGTGTCTGTGTTCATACAGGTGTGTGGGCATGAATGCATGCTCTTCAAGAGCCAGCTACCTTGTTTATTTTAAAGATAATTTTTTATTATTTTATTTTATGTCTATAGAATAACAGGTCAAATATTTCTCTATCTTGTCTCAGTAGGAGCCATCATTGGTTTAACCTGAAACAGAATTCACCCTATCTACCCACCTTGCTGTGAAAAGTCCCGTGGGAAAGTATCCAACCCTGTTTCAGAAACTTGAGGTTGAAAGGCCCCAGCTAACTTTGGGCCCTTCAAGCATTGCTTGGCTTCTGTTAAACTGCTTGCTTGCTTACTTGCTTGCTTTACAACCCTCTACAAACACTCCCTGTAAAATGCATTCAAGGCTGCTTTGTGAGAAGTGCTTTTCTCTAGGCTTAGTACAGACTCTCAATTTGGACTTTGGTCCTGCTGATTTGTCTTTGGGTCTGTCCCACAACCTGTAGGGGGTTTTCCTGCATGTATGTCTGTGTACCATGTGCATGCCTGAGGCCAGGGAAGACCAGAGGAAGGTGTCAAATCTCCTGAAACTCCAATTCCAGGATGGCTATGAGCTACCATGTAAGTGATGGGAATCGAACCTGGGTCGAAAGAGCAGTCCCTTCTCTTAGCTGCTGAACCACCTCTCCAGCCACCACATTGGTTTTTGGGGGCCTCTCATCAGACTGGAACTCACAGAGTAGGATAAGTTGATATGATAAGTTGATATAAGTAGGATATGTTTCACATGGTAAAATCCCAGCAGCAATTAGGCATCAGAAGGCTCTTAGCCGGAAACCACACTCAGCGATGGCGCATCCAAACACAACCATACATACAATGGGAGGGCTCTTACCTCTTCTGGAGGAACTGCTCACATCTTTTCTCTGCCGACAACATCTGGGAGGAGCTCTGGTTATATTCCAAGGCCTTTTGAGAAATGGTGCACTTTTTGAAGGTATCTTTCAGGAGCGTGTAATCCTCAAAATTAAAATAGAAAACAGAATCTGTGGCACTCCTGGGATGATCAGTAGACGTGGTACGGCCATGTGGATGGACTCCTGGGAGGGAAGGAGGGAAGGAGACCCCGTGCTCAGTGTAAGCGCTTTCTCCATTGGGTCAGGGTCCTCGGGGTGTGGACCTGCTCTCTGTGTATGGAGGCCACCTCATGTGGCTTGAGCCAGGAGGGAATTACTTAATTAGGCAGAACAAAGACCTTGCCAGCACTTTATCAAACACGGAGGGACCCAGGCTGCAGCCTCCTTTGGTCTGGGACAGAGGGGACTGAGAAAGCAGCCGAGGAGTGTCACCAGGCTTTTGTGGGAGGTCAGCAAAGCCAGGGGAGCAGGCAGTGGGACCCTAGCGCTGGGTAGCTGCCCTCACATCCTCATCCGTACCATGAAGCAGAAAACATGGATGGTGTGGAGAGACAACGAACAGCGGCTTCCAGGGCACTGCCTGCAGGCGGCTTGACGGGACCAAAAAGGCACAGATGACCTCAGCCTTGGCTACGTCCATGAGGTTTATAGAATGGTTCCTGGAAAAGATTAGCACCTGGGAAGGAAACCATCTCCTCTCAGACTTGGCTCTCACAGGAAGGCAGAGGGTAGAGGCCACCTTAGGAGCCTGCCCCAGGACCCCTCTTCTCACCTCCTGGCATCTGTCCCTTTTCAGACACTTGTGGGCACAAGGAAAAGTCTCGTTATCATTCCAATCTTCCCCTCACTATCGGCCCTGAGATTGCGGGGTGCCTCCTGCCTGCCTCTGGGGTCCCTCTCTGTCACTGTATGCGTTCACCCCCTGGTGATTCCTGGAGACTATAGGGACCCAATGGTACATTAGCATCGAGCCCGGCTCACGGACCACCGGTGGGCACAGAAAGGACATATGTGTGCGCATGCATTCTAAAAGCCTTCTGGGCCTACAGGGCCTCGTCCCTGCCAAGTCATGTCAGAAATCACAGCCTTTCTCTCTGGCCTGTCTCCATCATAAGCCCTGAAAGGCTTAGGGAGTCAGCAGGATGTGTCAGGACCAGCTGCATCCAGAGCAGCCCAGCACGCGGGTTCAGCTCCGCTTGGAAGGTAATGTTCCGCATCCCCACCTGTCTGTGTTGTGGGTCACATCAATAGGATATGTGCCCACATCTCTCTGCCAGTATACAAGGGCTGGCCCCTCTGCCCCATACCCACCCTCGTCCCTCTCCGCACCCACAGACCTGAACTTCGGGTAGTTTCACCTCCTTGACTCTGTTGTCCCCTCCCGTCACACTCCCCTCCCTCTGCAGCTTCTGCATCAGGTGATCCCTCCTCTGCCCTGGGCGTCCATTACAAATCACGTCACAGCCTTGCCTGTGTTCTGAGGCAGCTGTTTGGCGATTTGTCTCCTGATGAAGTGGGAGCCCCTCAAGGGTGGGCACTTCCTCTTTGATGTGCGGTTTTCTATTTGATGCCTGGGATTGACCCAGGGCCTGCTAGCATTTACTCTACTGCCCAGCGGACCCGCAGCCTGGGAGTCTCTCTTCCGAATCAATAAAAGCAAATCCAATGAGCACACAGTAGGCTGTCAACAAATATGTCTAGAAGGGAAGATAAAGATACTCATAGGAGAGGAACAAGACTCTGGGAACCTACCATGCCAGGCAAGGCTGGGACTGGGGCCACGGCATAAATGGCTTCTTCCATGTTCATCACAGGCCTGTGGGGCACAAAAAACGGGCATTCTCCTTCTGTGAAGGTTTCAGACTATCTGCTCCTAGGTATTTATCCTAGAGAAATGCTTGATGTGTATCTGTGGATGTGTGACGAGATCATTCATAGTAGCAATCAATAAGTAAATGAATGAATGAATGAATGAATGAATGAATAGAATGAAAATGTAAGCACAGCAGGGTACTCACCCGCAGGAGGCTGCTTAAGTCACAGACTATAATGCACAGTGGAAACTGAACTGGAGGTGCACGTGCCATGAAGAGGTCTTATGGTAATGTTACAAAGTAAGTTATTACCAAATAAATAGAAAGCAATTTGGAGATTCATAGAAATCCAGTCATAAGTTTCCTAAATATATACAACTTAATAAATGCACTGTTTAGAGGCAAAATCATACATAGATGTTTTGTTTTGTTTTGTTTTATTCTTTTGCTTTCTAAGACAGGGTTCCTCTGTATAGCCCTGGCTGTCCTAGAACTTACTCTGTAGACCAGGCTGGCCTTGAACTCGGAAAGCCACCTGCCTCTGCCTCCTGAGCGCTGAGATTAAAGGTGTGTGCCACCACCACCCAGCTACAGGTGGTTAATTCTTAAATCAAAGGAATGACAATAATGAAAATCATGTGGAAACTGAAAAAAAAAAAAAAAACAAACCCCAAATACTTAGCAGCAACTCTCTTAAACCTGGGCTGTAGGTGTGGGTCAGTGACTAAGAGCACCTGCTGCTCTCGCAGAGGACACCGCGGGGTCCCCGGTACCCATGTGCTAGTTAACAGCACCGTGTCACTCCCTCCCAGATGGCCGTTTCTGTCCTCTGAGGCTGCTACATGCATCTGGTGCACAAACACACACGCACATACAATAAAATGAAACCTTTTGAAACCTAAAAAAAGCAAAAATTCAAATGCCGGGCGTGGTGGCGCATGCCTGTAATCCTAGCACTTGGGAGGCAGAGGCAGGCAGATTTCTGAGTTGGAGGCCAGCCTGGTCTACAGAGTGAGTTCCAGGACAGCCAGGACTACACAGAGAAACCCTGTCTCAAAAAAAAAAAAAAAAAAAAAAAAAAAAAAAGGCAAAAATTCTCCCACTGTTTGGATGTGGTTGCAGAGGGGCACGTGCTTTACCAGTAAGATATTAGCACAACCCCAGAGGCCTGAGACACTTTGGTGCCTTGCTGCTGCCTTCCTGTGGTGCTGGGATCCTCAGAGCAGCACGTGAGGAGCCTCAGGCAGTCTGCAGGAGAGGCCCGGAGGAAGGGAGCTAACTGAGGCTTCCAGGGGAGCGAGAGAAGCAACCCTAGGCCTAGCCCCTGGCTGAGCCACCAGTGGCTGGCAATCCCTTGTACAAACTAGGTAAGGCCCGTTGAGACCCGCTGTGGCTGTCTACAGGCATGGGGGCAATGTTACTGCTTTCTGCAGCCAGTAATATTAGGAAAAGCTTGATATGCGGCAGTTGACAGTTAACAGCCTTTAGGGAGGAAGGAGAGAATTTGATCGGCTCCTTAGGGAATTAGAGATGGTTAGTTTCTGCTGGAGACAAGTTTATCCATCATCCTACACACACACACACACACACACTGTATAGGTTCATTTGCCTGTATATAATATTTAAAAAAAACATTTTTGAGACAAAAATCTCACTATGTAGCCTTGGCTGGCCTGGAACTGACTATGCAGCCCAAGCTCCTTTGTCTCTTGGGTACTCAGATTAAAGGTATACAGACTGGGCAGTGGTGGCGCATGCCTTTAATTCCAGCACTGGAGAGGCAGAAGCAGGCAGATCTCTGTGAGTTCAAGGCCAGTCTGGTCGTCAGAGGAAGTTTCAGGACTACACAGGGCTGCACAGAGAAACCCTGTCCCAAAATAAATAAATAAATAAATAAATAAATAATAAAAATAAAACCCAGGTCTCTGGGGAAACTGGTGAGAGTTATTTTGGGAGAACTGGGCCTGTGGCAAGATAGCATAGTGACAGATCACAGAGCTGTGCCCTACCCACGTGCCACTGTGCTTGGGCCTGCAGAGCGGTGACTGTGGCAGCGGGCTCTATCAGGCTGTCAGTCTGGCCTGTGGAACAGAGCCATCTGTCTGGCAGATCATCACCTCTGTCCTGTCCCCAGCCACTGACCTGTCAACAAGCACCCTGCTGGTAGGTCCCTGGGTCCCGCTGGCTGTCACCAGGTGCAGGGAAGCGTTAGTGCACAGCACCACACACATGACCTCAAACTTCACCGGGTAGTCAGGGTACACGTTCTGCCCCTTGTCCACCAGGAAGAACCGCAGGAAGTGAATGCTTTGGCAGAGACACCCCTCAGGCAGAGCAATGACCCCGAAGAGGAATCCTGGGAGAAAACGACTGGCTGTTTAGAAAAGATGTGGTAGCAGCCATGGCTCTAGCTCTGTGACCAGGGATATGTGAGGGATATGTGTGGGGCAAAGACCAGGTCAGGCAATGGGCAGCGTCTTCGTCTGCAAGGCCACCGGTCCTTGGGCCTAGAGAGGAGTTGGGGAATAGGGGATGGAGGCTCAGGAGGAATGGGGAAAGAGCATGGCCTAAGCTGACCCATGGCTGCCCGTGACATGGCGGTACACAGACATGGCCCTAGAAAGCGTGTGCGATGCCAGATCAGAATCTACTAATGTCCTCCTGCTGACATGAAAACGTACTTCTGGCCGAAGGGGCTGCGAGCCATGGCTGACTCAAGCATCCCTGCTGAAGTCGAGCTAGCAGGTGCTCTCTGATGTCTGCTTCTGCAAAGCTGGGCCAGGACCCTGGGCCCCTCACAGTGCAGCCCACCCCCAACAGCTGCTGGCCTCGCTTCGGCCACTTTCTAGGTCTCTCAGTTCCAAAGCCAGCAGAGTTCCTGCCGACTGGTATGTGGGGCCAAAAAGGCACTGGAGGATGACCTGCTCTCTTTGAGAGCGGGGCAGAGGCTGCAGGATATCTCCCTGCAGTGTGACAAGGAAGGGGACCTGGTGCACTGCTGGGCACAGAGCACACTCCCAGAGGGCCCATGGGCAGTAGGAGCTCAGGAGTGTGTCCCAGGAATGGAGGAGGGGAAAGCTGCCCCCGCTGTCCCGGGACTGGGGACCTGAAGCGACTGAAGGAATCCCCAGGCTCCTGGAGCCTCCCTGGGGGATGCTCAGGTGCTCAGTCGAGGGGCGGGGCTCCATGAGGAACTCACCTTGAGCCAGGTCCCACAGAATGAGCACACCGTCCTCACAGGCAAGGGCCAGGTAGGAGGCGAAGCTGCTGATCTGAGACATTATAATGGGCGAGGCACAGGGCCACACATTCTCGTAGTCTAGAGGGAGGAGACCATCTGCCAGGCTCCCGGCAGACCCTGCCCCGCCCAGCGCCACCCCCCATCCCCGGGGAATCTGATGCCCACACTGGTCTGCTTGGCCCGAGGGGTCCTGGGCCCTGGGAGGCCCTGTCTAGGCTCCTCTCCCAGAGCTAACGGTTAGTGGCTGAGTCGCAGGCACTCACAGGACACTGTCAGACTCGTTATAGGTCATAGTGTGTTTCATTAGATTCCCAGAAGAGTTCTATGCGGCCGGTCCTGTTAGAACGCCATCACGGATCAGACTGAGGCACAGAAGCAAGTGGCTTGACCAAGGCCACAGCCAGTTAGTAGACCCGTGGGGATTAGAAGCCAGGGTGCCAGGGAGAGGGCTAGAGCGTTTCCTTCGTATTCAACCTGACTTGTAAAGCACAGCGTGAAAGTAGAACACAGGTGCTGCCCGCGGCCTCATCCTGAGCAGACACGTAGGACTGCGTCCACGGCTGTGTCTGACAACTACCACCACCTGCACTTCAACATCAAAGGCTTTCCCTGGGTTTTGCTACTTATGACCAATACTCTCAGCAGACAGTGATGTATAGTGACAGGGAGGTGGAGAAACTGGCCTGTACACTGGGCGGGGCCTAGCACTGGCCTTCAGAAGCCAAGCCCGTTCTCCTTTCGCAATGGATTCTGTGGGGCCCTGTGCACTGGACGACTTGGGGACAGACCGTGAACACCCACTGAGCACCCTATTTCTGGCTGCACAGCTCTGGCTCTCGTCCCACACTAGCAGCTCAGCGGGAGAAGCCCGTGCTCCCAGAGCCCCGAGTTAGGCAGTCTGAGTACCAGTTTTATCCTTCGGCGTTTTGTTCAGGGAATAGAGGAAGAGATTGTGACTTCCAGTCCAGTGTACACCAAGGACACATGCTACTCCTGGGGCGGGGAGAGGAGAAAGGACGGGATTAGGTATCAGGAAGCCTGTGGTTTGCGTGGCGAGTGTGCCCCTTACGGAGTCTGAGGGCCTTGTGCTAGCGGGTGCCACGCAGCAGAAAGATGGATTTCTGGGGACAGTGTGGCACCTCCGCCGAGGATATTCTAGGGTACAGCTGTCCTTTGGCTGTTTTTATAGCTTCTGGAAAGGTCAGTATCCACTTGGATGTCAGAGTTTGGTCTGCTTGTGACTATAAGCCAGAAGCAGCATACCAGGCATATGCTCACATGCCCCTATAGGATAGCCCTGCCCTGAAACCGGGTGGCTCCCGTTTTAGGAAAGCTGAGCTCAGGAACACAGATCAAACGGACGCTGCCAAGCTGCAGCCCAAGGGCCACTCCCCCAGCCCATTTACCTGAAGAGCTCTTGACATCCGCTGGCGTGGTTGTTAAAGAGTTAGTGTAGAAGAAATGGAAGGTGGCCATACTGGAAAAGATAGGCAGGAGTCAGAGGCACATAGACACACACCCACCCCACCCCCACCCCCGGCAAGATGAGATTTGGCACAACATGGAGTTAAGACCAGACATGGATAGTGGGCCTTCCTCCCAGGGCCCATGAGGGCCACGTTCTAGCTGCTGGGGCTGGGGACCAAACAGACCTTGGACACAGAGGAAGATAGTGCTAGTGAAGGTCCATAGGCCAGCAGGGTACCGGATGGGGCCCCAGCCAAAGGAGCCCCTAGCTTTAGGATGTCACACTATCCTCAGAGGAGATCCCTCGAAGGCCAGGCATGGGTGAGATTCCGTAAGTGTTTTCTCACCAGGGGACTCACAAAACTCAAAGTGTACTGATGAAGTGTACTGGGGTGCTTGCAGACTTTCACGGAGTGCATAATTAATATGGTCCCTAAATGTCTTGCTGGGCAGTAGGAATGACTCGGGAACCACCAAGCCAGGCTAGGGCTTTGGCTCGCAGTGAAGGGCGGCCATTAAGGCAGAGCGTTCAGACTCCATGGCCTGCTATGAGGACATTTACGGTCCACTTGACAGCAGGATGGGAGGTCTTACTTCACACGTGAAAACAGGAGTGCTCCGGCACTGTCAGGCAAGCTGGTTCTTAAAACCAGGGCTACTTCAGACACTGGGCTCAGCACTTAGCATCAATCGTGGGCTAATGGGGCCTACCCGCAGGCCAAGGTGCGAGCACGTTACTGCTAACTTATTGTAGTAAATACAGACCTAGATGAAATCACATTTAGAAAGACAAGGGGGGTGTGGGGTGGTTTTCAACACCAGAGATCCTGTGTGGCATGCACAGACCCTGGGTTAGAGCCCAAGACTGCAAAGCAGCAAGAAGGAAATGGAGGGAAATGTCCGTAACAGCAGCAGCGTATTTCCGTATTTCCCGTTTTGTTATCTTCTGTTAGAGAAGGTGTCAGACGTGAGTCTACTGTTCTCTCACAGGCACACTCCTGCTTCTCTTCCCTGTCTGCAGTGCTGGACCTTGAACTCAGGGCTGTGGTCATACTAGACTGTTTGACTGACCCGGGCTACTCCTCCTTCCCGACTGTAGCTGCTGCCTTCGCTTTGGCCATATTTAAGCACTCTCCACAGAGCCTTTCACAGGACTCTGCTGGGGCTGGTTGAGAACCCTGGCTGCTCTTCTAGAGCAGTTCCGTTCCCAGCACCCACACGATGGCCTGCAACTGTCTAAAGCTCAGCTCCAAAGCATCCGAGCCCTCCTCTGACCGCTGCGGGTGCTGCAAGCACAGGGTGCACAAGCAGGTGTAGGCAAAACACCCACATACAAGTAAAAAACTAATTCAGTAAGATTAAAAACAACTTAAAAAAAAAAAGTGTTGAAATTCTCCCAAGTCAGAAAGAGTTTTTAGAAGCAACTAATCTTGGATGGGTCCAGGAAGTGCCAGGAAGCAGGGCCTCCTCCCTCAGGCTCACCTGGCTGGGCCTCCTCCCTCAGGCTCACCTGGCTGGGCCTCCTCCCTCAGACTCACCTGACTGGGCCTCCTCCCTCAGGCTCACCTGAGTGGCTCCTCTTCCCACTCCCCTTCCAGGTGCTTCTTGTAGGAGGTATTGAAGATCTCCATGTGTTGCTCCCAGTGCACATCCTTGATGAAGTGATTCTGCCCAGAGCCTAGCCCGTAGTAGTCCTCTACCTTTGCAAAGACTTCCAAGGGGCTTTTAAATGTGGTGCCTGGATTGAAGAGATCCAAGAATTCAATGAAACCTTGTTTCCTTTGTCAGTTCCCCTGCCTCCTTCAGGGTCTCTCATAGTCCAGGCTGTCCTCAAACTCATGTAACAGAGGATGACCTTGAACTCATGAACTCCTGCCTCTCCCTCCCCAAATGCTAGGATTACAGATTCATCTCTTCTTTTCTTGTCTTTTCCTTTCCTTTCTCTTTTCTTTTCTTTTCTTTTCTTTTCTTTTCTTTTCTTTTCTTTTCTTTTCTCTTCTCTTCTCTTCTTTTCTTTCCTTTTCTCCCCATACCCCCTTCCACCTCTCTTTTCTTTCTTTTTTTTAAAGATTTATTTATTATTATATGTGAGTACACTGTAGCTGTCTTCAGATACATCAGAAGAGGGCGTCAGATCTCATTACGGATGGTTGTGAGCCACCATGCGGGTGCTGGGATTTAAACTCAGGACCTTCGGGAGAGCAGTCAGTGCTCTTACCCACTGAGCCATGTCGCCAGCCCCTCTCTTTTATTTTCAACAGAGTTCTTCTGTGTAGCTCTGGCTGTCCTGGAGTTCACTTTGTAGACAGGATGACTTTGAACTCATAGAAATACTCCTGACTCTACCTCCTGAGTACTGGGATTAAAGGCCTGTGCGGCTAAGCCCAGCAGATTCATCTTTTTCTTAATAACCATAGCTTTGCAACAAACTAAGTCTAATCCAGTGTTTAAAACATCCTGCTAAGCCGGTCGTGGTGGCACATGCCTGTAATCCCAGCACTTGGGAGGCAGAGGCAGGTGGATTTCTGAGTTCGAGGCCAGCCTGGTCTATAGAGTGAATTCCAGGACATCCCGGGCTATACAGAGAAACTCTGTCTTGGAAAAAAAAATCCTGCTGTGGCTTCCTTGCACTCTCCCTTAGGAGACCTTCAGCCTCCAGAATGAAGGGGACTCATCTCTGCACTCCCCATGCTTGGCTGGGCACTGAGCAGAGGGGTGACAACGGCTCACACAGGCATATGGGGACGAGCTAATCCCACCTAACAATCAGAGATGCTGGCCCTCTTCAGTCTTCTAAGTCTGATAACTAGTTTCTTATGATATTTGTGTTTTCTTTTCTTTTGTTTTTTTTTTTCAGTCCTAGAGCCTCTGAGTTAAAAAAATTGTCTTCAGAATTACACGTTTAATTAGATATTACTGCTAATAAGTAGAAAACAGGAGTGTGCAGTAAGGCTAGCAGGAACAATGGAGCACACGGTGCACAAACAGGTATAGGCAAAGCACCATTATACAGCAAAAGGAGAAGGGCTACCATGTACTTACCTGCGATGGGCTTAGGGGGTTTAATCTTCATTATAAAAACTGGAAGACTCAACTTAAGGTCACTTTTTAAAGAAATGTTTAAGTCCTAAAATAAGGGAAAGACACAGCCGATAAGCTAGCAAAAGAGAACTATGAAATTATTAAAATTAACCATTCTTAAGGATAGCAGAGAAGAAAAATGAATGAGGCAAGTAAAAACGGAATAGAAAGACGGTAGACTTAAACCCAAACTTGCCAATAGCAACATTAAATGTAAATGACCCAAATACTATACTTAAAGAGTAGATACATCAGTTCTGATTGCTAGGTAGAATTCATTTGTTTCTATATCCCTGTATTACCACCAATATTTACTGAGTATGTACAATGCAACAAGCACAAAAATAAGAAAGACATGTCTAATAAAAAGATAAAATTCAACTATATGCTGTCAAAAAGAAACTCTATTTAAGCCAGCACTTGGAAGACTGAAGCAGCAGGATTGTGAGTTTGAGATCATGCTGGGCTACAGGGCAAGTCTAAAACAGCTTTAGCTACAGAGAGATACTGTATCAAATGTGTACACACATGCACACACACAAACACACACACAGAGAGAGAAAGAGAGAGAGAGAGAGAGAGAGAGAGAGAGATTCTAATTCTGAGTTTAAATACAAATAAACATGTTGAGTATACAAGTATTAAAATGTATATGCCAACTCAGAATAACCAGAAGAAAGCTGGGACGGCTATTACGAATGCCTGCCTTAGATCCAACAGAACAAAGACTACCAGGGACCGAAGAGTATATGAGTGATGTTTAAAAAGTCAGCTTATCAGAAAACAAGGCTTCCCAGACGGGTATGCATCTACCAGCAGGGTTTCCACAGCCCACAAACAAAACTCACAGAAACGAGAGAACAGACAGCCTTAGAGGCTCCTCTTCTAAAGGATGGCAGGGTCAAGTGTTGGCGTGGGAATTGCCACACAAACCACTCAAACACCATTCTCAGACAAGCAGAGATGGTTTGTTGAATGCCACACCCAAGACTGATTGATCAGGCCCACAAATCCAGACTCTGGAGTTGGTTGTGGCACTAAGAGTCCACATTGAGTTTTAAGCATAAAACACACAAACATCTGTGCCAAGTTATTTCACCAATCAGGATTTAGGGATAGGGGATTTCCTCAGGAGCATGGTTTGTTGTGCATTTATCCTGTTCCCATTGACGCCAGCAGACTTGCCTTGTCTAACAGTCAGGTCTTTTTTTTTTTTTTTTTTTTTTTTTTAGAGAGATTTATTCATTTATTATATGTAAATATGCTGCAGCTGTCTTCAGACACTCCAGAAGAAGGAGTCAGATGGTATGGATAGTTGTGAGCCACCATGTGGTTGCAGGTATTTGAACTCAGGACCTCTGGAAGAGCAGTCAGTGCTCTTAACTGCTGAGCCATCTCTCCAGCCCTCTACCATTCAGGTCTTAACTCACCATCCAGGACGTCAGTTACCCAGTTACATGTCTTTTTCTGCCATGTAGGATGGCAGTTCCCAGGGAGGTCTTAGGAACCTAAACTTTACTCAACCACCACTCAAAATGGAAGTCTTTTTCCAAATAGTTTCTTACTTTGGTGCAGGTCTCTCTCTTATGTTGGGGTCCACCCCGGGGGCAGCTTATAGAAGCAAATTCCATAAAAGCTTATACACAGGCGCAGGAAGTGTTGCTGGGTGGTTGTTGTGAGCAACTATACAAAGCAGGTCTATTGACTTCTATGTGACTGGTTTCCAGGGGCACAGAACATAAGAGAATATGTAATCAGCTTGGACATGAGAAAGTTTCCTAGCAATGGCAGAAACAACACAGAAGAAAGTTTCCTTATAATATTAGTAATAGAACAAAATGGAAGGCTGGCCAAGTAACAGTTACCTAAGTGAGTAAATACAGTGTTGATATAGAAAGAAAAGCATTAGATGCAGAACACTCAATAATTTGGCCAAAGCAAGCAGAACCTACTATCTTTTCAAATGCATTTAGCCATGTAAATTACATCTTGGGCATAAAACAAAACTCAATAAACTTGGAAGGTGTTACATTGTAAACAATTAAATAAACTGTTAGAAACTGTAACTAGCAGGCTAGATCTATGAAGACTCACTTTAAAAACAGAGTACCACAGGGGCTGGGGAGCCAGCTCAGAGATAAGGTATTTACCTGGGTCGAGATAGGGCTGACATTTGGTCCAGAGCTCTGAAATTAAATAAATAAATAAATAAATAAATAAATAAATGTATGTTATCATCAAGAAAGAGAAATAGACAAAAAAATCCACCCATAAGGGAAATATTCACACCCATATCTTTATTTTTTTATGATTTATTTTATGTATGAGTGCTCCTTCTACATGTTCATATACAGACCAGAAGAGGGCATTACAGATGGTTGTGAGCCACCATGTTGTTGCTGAGAATTAAACTCAGGACCTCTGGAAGAAGAGGCAGTGCTCTTAACCACTGAGCCATCTCTCCAGCCCTCACACCCATATTTTAATACAGAAGAATGTCTAAATAAAATGAACTATCATCAAAATAGACTCAAAACATTAAAAAAAAATAATGAATTGAATAGCGTAAAACTTAAAAACATAATACATTTTTTTGCTGGTGAGACCTCAAGACTTACACACCTAAGAGTGGGTATACAACTTATGAGAAAGGCTAGCATATCCTGACACCAGACTGACCAGAAAACCATCCAGACAAACCCATACAAAAACAATAAGCCAGACACATAGCTCATATTTACACTTGAAAATACCTATGAACCTAGGATTAGTGTGTGTGTGTGTGTGTGTGTGTGTGTGTGTGTGTGTAGGCTATCACCCAAACAGAACACTACCAAACAGCACAATACTGGCTACGTAACAGGCCTGTGCTGGTTAGGTGATTTTGGTTTTGCTTTGCTTTGTCAATTTGACACAACCTAGAAGTCAGCTGGGAGGAGAGACCCTCAGTTGAGACAATGCCTCCATCCCATGGGTCTGGATGCACGTGGGTGGAGCATCTTCATTAATGATTGGTGTGAGAGGGTCCAGCCCACCGTGGGCGGTGCCGCCCCTGGGCAGGTGGTCCAGGGTTGCATCAAAAAGGCAGCTTAGCCAGCCAGTGGGGAGTAACCTGCTTTCCACCACAGTCTCTGCCTGAGCTTCTGCCCCGGCTTCCCCTGATGGTGGACTGTGACATGGGAGCATGAGAAATAAACCCTTTCTCCCCTAGTTGCTTTTGATATTTATCATAGCAGCAAAGAACAAACTACTACAAGAAGCCATCTCGCTGCTCGGTCCCCTCACAGCATGCATAGCAATGAGAGGAGCATGCGCAGACGCAAGCCACATAATATCTCACATCAGAGAGAAGGGCTGGGCTACTCTCTCTTATGAGGACTCGAGATAGAACACAAGAATGACCACTAGGCCCCACCCTGGCTTAAAAGTTCTACAGAACTTCCAATGCTACCACCCTAGAGTCCAAGCCTCTAGTTAGGGTAGACTCCTGGGAGACAAACTACAATCACGCTTAGTGGAGAACCTCAACAGAATATCAGACATACAGAGCTAGAAACCAGACAGTGGTTGCCATGGCTCCAGGATGGAGAGGAAGGGGTAGTGGGGACAGAGGACACAAAGACGCATGCGCAGGCTGAGCTGTCAGAAGGCCCATGCGCTTGAGGCAGGCAGCCGGCACAGAACAGAGCTGTGGGTGGGGCTGTGCTGAATGAGGGCGTGTGCTTGCTGCCGTCACTGTTCAGAGGGCGTGTTATCTGCTTCACTCTGGAAAGCTCTCCTATGTATGTATCCCACAGCATCATGTTTGTGCCTTAAATATACAGTTCATTTTTAATGAGGAAAATGTAGATAAAAGTCACACTATCCATTCTTGATTTACCTTTTTAAAATATTTATTTATTTATTTTAGATATATGAGTGCTATCTACATGTATGGCTTGCTGAGCCATCTTATCAGCCCCCATTCTTTTGTTTGTTTGTTTTGTTTTATTTTGTTTTTCGAGACAGGCTTTCTCTGTATAGTCCTGGCTGTCCTGGAACTCACTCTGTAGACCAGGCTGGCCTCGAACTCAGAAATCTGCCTGCCTCTGCCTCCTAAGTACTGGGATTACAGGCGTGCGCCACCATGCCCGGCTCAGCCCCCATTCTTGATTTAAATAAAACAAAACCCTTAGCAGGCAGAGGCTAGAGGGGCACGTGCTCAATTTGATAAAGGCCATTTACTGCTGCTCTTCTGCATCTTTATAAGAGACCCTGGAAAATGTAGCTGGCCAAGAACAATAAAGAGAAAAGGTGGTGAGGATTTAGAGCTGTGGTTATCTGTTTAGAAGATACAGTTATTAAACAGCACACCATGAAAACAGGCAGTAATCTTCAGGTAAGAGGAACTATGCTATGATGGAAGGGGAGGGGAGAGGGACTCACGGGATGGGAGGGGAGGGGAGAGGGGGCTCACGGGATGGGAGGGGAGGGGAGAGGGGGCTCACGGGATGGGAGGGGAAGGGAGAGGGGGCTCACGGGATGGGAGGGGAGGGAGAGGGGGCTCACGGGATGGGAGGGGAGGGGAGAGGGGGCTCACGGGATGGGAGGGGAGGGGAGAGGGGGCTCACGGGATGGGAGGGGAGGGGAGAGGGGGCTCACGGGATGGGAGGGGAGGGGAGAGGGGACTCACGGGATGGGAGGGGAGGGGAGAGGGGGCTCACGGGATGGGAGGGGAGGGGAGAGGGGGCTCACGGGATGGGAGGGGAGGGGAGAGGGGGATCACGGGATGGGAGGGGAGGGGAGAGGGGGCTCACAGGATTGGAGGGGAGGAGAGGGGGCTCACGGGATGGGAGGGGAGGGGAGAGGGGGCTCACGGGATGGGAGGGGAGGGGAGAGGGGGCTCACGGGATGGAAGGGGAGGGAGAACGGGGCTCACGGGATGGGAGGGGAGGGGAGGGGAGAAAGGGGATCACAGGATGGGAGGGGAGGGGAGAGGGGGCTGAGGGGAGAGGAGACTCACAGGATGGGAGGGGAGGAGAGGGGGCTCATGGGATGGGAGGGGAGAAGAGGGGAGAAGAGGGGGCTTACGGGATGGGAGGGGAGGGGAGAGGGGGCTCATGGGATGGGAGGGGAGGGGAGAGAGGCTCACAGACAGCGAGATGGAGAGGAGGAATTCAGGTTCTCATTCAGACGTGTCAGCTCTGCACCTGCACACATGACCCCGAGAGTCTCTCCCTTTCGTTAGATTAATTTTTGAAATTGTGTATTTGTGTTGGGGGAGGGGTATGCACATAAGTGTATGTGTCTGGAAAGTCCAAACGACCATTACATTCCCTGGAGCTGGAGTTACAGGCGGTTGTGAATCTCCTAATGTTGGTGCTAAGAACCAAAGTCAGGCTCTCTGTAGGAGCATCAGATGTTCTTAATCTCTGGGCCATCTCTCCGCCCCTCTTCAGTTTCTTTCTGACAGAAGCTCTTTACATTCTGTGCCTTCATCCTAAGCAACACACAAAAATCAGTGTGTTACCTGTGAACCAATGTGGTGGACACTTTTTTTTTCCTTTTTGGACAGCGTCTTGCTTTATAGCTCTGGCTGTCCTGGAACTCTATAGAGCAGAACTTGCAGAAGCCCTCCTGCCTCTGCTGTGTTGGGTTTAAGGCTGTGGGTCACCATGCCTGGCATCTTGTCATCTTTTTGACTTCCCGTCCTTGCACACTTCTGTCTGGAGGAGACTCCCCCATTACGTAAGTCTTGAAGGAAGTTTCTTCTTCTTTGAGAAAGAATTTTTTTATTTTTTTGGTTTTTCGAGACAGGGTTTCTCTGTGTAGCCCGGGCTGTCCTGGAACTCACTCTGTAGACCAGGCTGGCCTCGAACTCAGAAATCCGCCTGCCTCTGCCTCCCAAGTGCTGGGATTACAGGCGTGCACCACCATGCTCGGCTCGAGAAAGAATTTTTATGTTGCTCAGGCAGGCTCACACTTGCTCTGTATTGGAACCAGACCCTGAACTCTTGGTCCAGTCTTCCTGGGTGGAGATCTAGAGTGCTGTGTGGACATATGTCCCTGCTGTCGGCTTATTTCCTGGAGTGGCGCTGCCAACTGTTCCGTGTGCAGCTTCCGACAGAAGGTCTCCAGTAGGAGACCCCATCTCAGACGTCTGAGCGCCTCGGGTTCACCCCAGGTCCCCAGGACAGGAGGTCTGCTCCGCCCTGCCAAGCATTCCAAGATGAAAAAGAACTTCGCGGTTCACCTGTCCTGCTGGGCCGCACTGCTACAGAGTGGGCGGGCCCTCTTTAGGGAAATCAGGGCATAGAGTGACTGTCCGGAATTCACGCACTAGGGAAGCAGTGGAAGCCAGCTAGCTTGAGGTCACTGTGGGCTACATGGACACCCTGCCTCAAAAAACTAATACCCATAAAGTTTCGAACACAAAATGCCGTGGTCGTTCTAACACCATTCAATATGAGGGAAATTACAGCTCAGGAAAATGAGTCTCGTGGGATGGTGACTAAACAATACTAATTTTGCAAACTTTACAAAAATAAAAGATGATGTAACTACATCACTAGGGCCCCTGCCACTGCCTTGGGGGGAGGGGCTTTGTAAGTGATGGGGCTGGAATTTAAGCTCCCGGTCGTGAGAGAGAAACCTGCCTCCGGACACATGATTAGAGGCTGTTTCCAGTGGCTGTAAAATACACGATTAAGACACAGAGAAGAGCCGGGTGTGGTGGCGCATGCCTGTAATCCCAGCACTTGGGAGGCAGAGGCAGGTGGATTTCTGAGTTCGAGGCCAGCCTGGTCTACAGAGTGAGTTCCAGGACAGCCAGGACTACACAGAGAAACCCTGTCTCGGGGGGTGGGGGGTGGGGGGGAAAGACACAGAGAAGAGCTGGAGAGATGGCTCAGCGGTTAAGAGCACTGACTGCTCTTCCAGAGGTCCTGAGTTCAATTCCCAGCAACCACATGGTGGCTCACAACCAGCTGTAATGGGATCCGATGCCCTCTTCTGGTGTGTCTGAAGACAGCTACAGTGTACTTATATACATTAAATAAATAAATAAATAAATAAATAAATAAATATTAAAAAAAACAACAGAGAAGCTTGGGATGTGGGGGTGGGGTGGGGTGGGGGTAGGGCAGGTGGGCAGCAGGACATTTTTACCAGGGTACTTGATAGCTAATAAACTTTTCACTTACAAACCTTTCAAATGTACCTGAAGTCTCTCCCTGGAGACTGTCTTTAAAGTTTCTTACCGTTTCTATGCTTTCTGCAACAGCAGGGTCAGGAGTGTTCTGAGGAGGGGAAAGAAAAGGAAAATTAATTCACATTGGGTCTGATCTATGTTCCTGACTCCCTGATATCTTCTGAGATATTCTTTCTCTCCCTGACCCATTTCCTTTTCTAAGAACTGAATTCACGGAGTACCCACGGAGAACCAACATCTGGGCAGGTCTCTAGCCTCGGGGGTTTCAGAACACAGCACCCATTCTTCGGGACCTTAAACGAGCTGGAGGAAGATGAGGCGTTTAATTATGGTGTAGGGGGAGTGGACTATTAGGGACCACACGAAAACCAACACCGAAGAAAGCCGAAATGAGTAGTTCCTTTCTTTTTTATTATATTTTTATTTTAATATATTAAAATTTAATATTTAAATAATTTAATAATTAGTTTACTTTATTTCTTTGTGAGAAAGAGCCTTGTGTGCACCTGGTTTGCTTGCTGTAGTGGAGGACAATTTGTGGAAGCCAGTTCTCTCCTATCATGTGGGTCTCAGGGCAAAGCTCACATTGTCCAGCTCGTGCGCCTTTACCAACCGAGTGGTCTCCAGGCCTTCCTTTTCTTTTTGATATAAGCACATAGAGAGAGAGAGCACCATGTGACGTGCCTGCACATAGATGCACTGTGCTGGGGTGGAGGGTGGTGGTGTTGTTTGTTTGTTTTTTCTGGACTGTATTCCTCTATATAGTTCTGGCTGTCCTGGAACTCAGTATGTAGTCCAGACTGGCACTGAACTCACAGAGATCTACCTGCCTCTCTCCTAAGTGCTGGCATTAAAAGCGTGTGCCGCTGTGCCCAGCAGCCTGTGCTGCAGCCCTGAAGTGGGTATTTCTAACTGGGACAGCATGGCGATGATGCTAACAATCTACAGTTACGTAACTCTCGATAGAGCTTACAGTAAAGATCCACCACTGCTGCTGGGTGATCCTCAGTGTGTGAAAGACAAGTGCATGGCCGGGCACTGGTGCAGATGGCTCTAATCCCAGCACTCGGGAGGCAGAGCAGACAGATCTGAGTTCAAGGCCAGGGTGGTCTAGAGAGCAAGTTCTAGGCCAGCCAGGACTATATAGAGAAACCCTGTCTCAAAAACCCATAATAAACAAACAAACAAACAAACAAACAAATAAGTAGATAGACACATCCCAGCACTTGAGGAAGAATGGCTTCAAATTCAAGTTTGTAGGCCATGTTACATAACTCTGCTTCAAAATTTAAAAAAAAAAAAAACAGTCTGTGCATGCGTGCAAGCACACACATAGAAAGAATATTTTCAACCCAACGTGTTCTTCCTACTTCAATTATAAATCAACCAGTCTTTCAAAAATATATTGTTTGGGCACTGACTATGACATCATGGGACTTTGTGATTAAAATTTAAAAATCATAAGATTGTGACCTTGATTTGGAAATCTGCCATCCAATTAATACAAAAAGCATTCACACATATCAGGGTTGGTAAAAACGGAAGCCGCATGTACGAAGGGCCAGAAAGGATGTGTGACTGGCAAATTCCACCAGTGTCTGAGAGGAGGCTCGGCACTCTGATCATTTTATTAAATCTCCTCCTTCTGAGGAGACCCCGTGGGGGCTCAGCACAGGAGCATCTCAGCCTTTGTCCCCCATATTAATAGGACCATGGATTGTTTTGTCAGACCTGACATGGTGTGTGTCTCTGGGTGTGCTAGTCCAGTCTTGGCTAGTGTAGACTGCCTAGCTGAGACTAGGCTAGTGTGTGCTGCCTAGATCAGGCTGGGCTAGTGTGTGTGCTACCTTAGAGTAGGCTAGTGTGTGTGTGCTGCCTAGCTCAGGCTGGGCTAGTGTGTGCTAGCTCCGGCTGGGCTAGTGTGTGCTAGCTCAGGCTGGGCTAGTGTGTGCTAGCTCAGGCTGGGCTAGTGTGTGCTAGCTCAGGCTGGGCTAGTGTGTGCTAGCTCAGGCTGGGCTAGTGTGTGCTAGCTCAGGCTGGGCTAGTGTGTGCTAGCTCAGGCTAGGCTAGTGTGTGCTAGCTCTGGCTAGTATCATGTTTTACCACTGAGTTGCTTCCCTATCCCAGCACACTAAACACAATATGTTGTGTTTAGTTCTTGTTTTTATTTGGTTTCTTGAGACAAGGTTACTCTGTGTAGCCCTGGCTGTCCTGCAGTTCACTTTGCAGTCCAGACTGGCCTCAGTCTCACTGGCATCCGCGTGCCTCTGCCTGACTGTGCGCCACCACCACCCAGCTTAACACAATATGTTTTAAATGCGGTGCTCAATTAATAATAGTTGATTTCTAAATAGAAAACTAATGCATGCATATTTATATTATATTCGTAAGTAAACTAAGCTTTAATCTTTACTGAGACATTAGATTTCAAGCCAACTGAAACAGTTAAGTTGCTCCTACTAAGAAAATCAAAGGCAACACGATGGGAAACAGAATAGAACCTGAAACATTCAGGGATTGCTTCCAACCAGGAGTGGGGAAAGGTGTACATGAGGCAGGACACAGGGTAAAGACACTCCCCTCCCACGAGAAACGTCTGGGTGCAGTCTCAGGGACAGACGTCCAAGTCAAGAGACACACAGGACCTCTGGTTCCTCAAGACCTCTCTCCTTACTAATATTTTATCTAAAGTAAATCAATTTTGGAGACTGTCCACTGTTCCTGTTCCTGTTTGTCAAACCCCCAGTGGCCTTGCTAGTTCTATGGAGAATTTGGGCTAGATTTGGGCTAATCTAGAGTAGAGAAAATGTTGATTAAAAAGATGTTTCCTACCAGTTGCAGCTGTTTGGGTTTTTTCTTTTGATTTAGAGCTGACTGGGGGTGCTCCACTTCCTTTAGCCAACTCTCCTTGGGCAACTTATACACTTCCAGCCAGACATCCCCAGCTCCTGCGTTGGGAAACCAAACAAACAATCGTTGGGCAACGGAGCGCTGTGGCAAGGTTCAGCTGGAGACTGTCTGTCTCCTCAGAAGCGCTGGCCTGGAGACCAGACGCAGACCGCCTGCAGTCAGTGCCTGTGGAAGGGGGCTTGCACAAACTGACGAGATGGCTAGTGTAAGCCCTCATGACAGAGCGATATTTGCATGGAGGCTTGAGCCCTCAAGCCACTGCTCTCTAATGCAGTCAGGGGCTTCTCCTAAGCACTGGCACAACTCAGTGTTTAATCAAACTGTCATCTTTGCCAAGTCCCATGTTTTCTATGTTGCAAATGTCAGTTCTACTGACATTCTGTCCTAGGGTTGACATTGCCACCTAGGGGAGGAAGCTGAGAGGCTTAGGGCAAAGGGAGAGTTGGAGTGGGGACAGATCCCGAAGAGTTCTCTGACCAACATTTGAGATGATGATCTAGCGAGGCTATAGAACCTCCTCTCATCACAAGACCAGGCTGAGCTCCTGGTCTGAATATTGCCCCGGGTGGGAAAGATCGCTCTCCCACGGTATGGGGTCCTGCCTCAGTGTCCCACTAAACACACAGTCATCTGGATGCCCTCATTTCACACATCTTGTCCAGAACCACGAGAGGATAAATGCCATCATTTGAAGCTACCCACATTGTGGTTCTTTGCTATGACGGCCTGAGAACATGAATGCGTGAGTGTTTTGTCTACATGTATGTTTGTATGTTAGGTATGTGCGTAGTACCTGCAGGGGCCAGAAGATGGTGTCAGTTCCCTTTGGGCTAGAGTTACATGTGGTTTCCATGGTTTCTAGCTGCCATATCGATGCTGGGAATGACCCCCTCGGTCCTCAGGAAGAACAGTCAGTGTTTCTAACTGCTGAGCCATGGCTCCAGCCCCTGACATGTTCTTTGATACAAGAAGCACTATAAAATCTCTAGCTTCCACAGACAGTTAGTATGTGGGGGTCCTTTGGGGGAAAAAGTATAGCTCCAGGATTGTATAAAAAAAAATTTTTTTTTTTTTTGGTTTTTTCGTGACAGGGTTTCTCTGTGTAGCCCTGGATATTCTGGAACTCACTTTGTAGACCAGGCTGGCGTCGGACTCAGAAATCCGTCTGCCTCTGCCTCCCAAGTGCATATAAAATGTTTATATGTCTAAATGTGTAAAAGTTGAAAATCAAACTACCAAACATTTGAATAGAGTATGCTCTGTTGACCCGGGCATAACTGCAGCTGGCCGATGAGGAAACACGTGCTAAGATTGGCACATAAAACTTTAAGGAGAACTGAGGTACCTGTATCTCCTCAAAGTAGCTCCCCCAAACATCTAGTAACTCCAGTAGTAGTTTAGCACATGTCTTGATAATCTGATTCTCCTGCCTCTGGGGGACACCTAAGTTGCCTCCCTCGTTGTCTGGACTTAGTGACTTGTTCCTTACAGAGGGTTAAAAGGGGGAAATTAAGCTAGGTATGGTAGTGTAGACCTGGAGTGACAACTACTCTGGAGTCTGAGGCAGGAGGATTGCTTGAGCACAGGATTTTGGAGCTAGCCTGGAGAAGCCTGTGCTGTAAGCTAATACCAGAAAAAGTGAGTCAGCCCGGGACCACACAGTTCCTGAGACAGTGCCCGGCCCGTGCGAGCTCCCCTAACCCTCGCCTCGGGCGAACCGGGAGGAAAAAGGCAGACAAACTGAAGAACATTCCACAGGCTATCTGGTTGGTTCTCCTGGGGGGAAAAAGTCAAAGTAATGAAAACTAATGATCAAGAAATTGTCACAGGCCAGATAGTGGAGTGCATGCCCTCAATCCTAGCACTTGGGAGGCAGAGGCAGGAGGATTTCTTGTTTGTTTTGTTTTGTTTTGTTTTATTTTATTTTATATTTTATTTTATTTTGGATTTGGTTTTTCCAAGACAGGGTTTCTCTGTATAGCCCTGGCTGTCCTGGAACTTACTCTGTAGACCAGGCTGGCCTCGAACTCAGAAAGGCAGGAGGATTTCTGAGCTTGGCCAGCATACAGTGTGATACTGTATCCTTGCCTAAAGAGGAGAAAAAACAATACAAAAACAAAACCCAGAAAAATAGCAAGGAAGTGATGGGAAATTCCACCAACAGGGGCAGTATCACTATTCTTGGTTTTGTCTACACACACACACACACACACACACACACACACACACACCAGGTTAAATGTAGGTGTTAGTGAAGAGCTCAGAGGAGCTATGTATAGGTTTCGCCTCTCTTCTGTCTTTTTTTAAAGATGTTACTTATTTTCTGTGTGTGGCTGTTTGCCTCTGTGCATGTCTGTAAACCACCTGCATAGGGTGCCCAGGAGAGGTTGTTGGGTCCCCTGGAACTGCAGGCACAGACAGTTGTGAGCTGCCATGCAGGTGCTGGGATCAAAACCTGTCCCTCTGGGAAGGGCAGTTAGAGTTCTTCACTCAGGAGCTGTCTCTCCAGCCCTTGCTATTCTTTAAATAGAAAGTTTAAAGTCTTCTGTTGGTTTTTGGGTTTTGAGACAGGGTCTCACTGTGTCCTCACACTCAGGACCCTTGTGGCTGCGCCTCCCTGGAGCTAGGGTTACAGGTGTGTACCACCGCACGTGTCTAGATCTAAAGTTATTTCTAGATTAAAGGTCTATAGTGAAAGTGCAGACGAGACACACATCCGAACACCCCCCAGCTTTGGGGTGACCTTGCCTTGGAACAGGAAAGCCGCATAGTCCCCACTCTGCGAGACCTCCATCTTTATGCAGGTGCTTTGCTTGCTGGCATCGTCCTGGAGAGAAGAGAAGCCAACAGAGTGAGGGCTGCCTGCTAATGGAAGGGCACAGGGCGGGGCTCTCGGCTCACACCAGGACAGGGGTCTCTTCCAGAAGCCCGTGATGGCAAGGTACCGCACATCAGTTCATATCCCCAGCTTTGCCCAGGGATTGGACAAAAAGTGGCGCTTCCTTGAAGGTCACGGAGTGCCGCCGTCAGAACTGGCTTACAAACCCTAAGGTCAAGGCTGTACTCAATCATTCAGCTGAGTGGAAGTAGGTTCTGCACAACAGCGAAAACTGGTGCTGTCTGGACTGTAGCAGAGCTGGGGCAGAACCCTGGAATAGAAGCTTCTCCAACAGGGGGCCAGCTGAGAAAGGCTGCAGCATGGGCATGCTATACCAGAGGAGCTGGAGGACCACTAACAAAATACGGTGTAGACTAGTCATGTCGCTGAGACCCTGTGATGGTCTGTATATGCTCAGCCCAGGGAGTGGCACTATTAGAAGGTGTGACCCTGTTGGAGTAGGTGTGTCACTGAGGGTGTGGACTTAAGACCCTCCCCCTAACTTCCTGGAAGTCAGTATTCCGTTAGCAGCCTTCATCCCCCCCCCCTTCCCTTCTCCCTCTTGCTCCAGCCCCGCTCACTCCAGTCCCCGCTCGCATGGGGCCCCTGTTAGCAGCCTTCAGATGAAGATGTAGAACTCTCAGCTCCTCCTGCATGGATGCTGCCATATTCCTGCCTTGATGATAATGGACTGACCCTCTGAACCTGTAAGTCAACCCCAATTAAATGTTGTCCTAATAAGAGTTGACTTGGAGAGCTGGAGAGATGGCTCAGTGGTTAAGAGCACCAACTGCTCTTCCAGAGGTCCTGAGTTCAAATCCCAGCAAACCACATGGTGGCTCACAATGATCCTTAGTGAGATCTGACACCCTCGTCTGGTCTGAAGACAGCTACAAGTGTACTTACATATAATAATAAATAAATCTTTTAAAAAAAAACCAATTGACTTGGTCATGGTGTCTGTTCACATCAGTAAAACCCTAAGACAGTCCCTAACTTATTTAAAGAGCAAACAATTTTCATTTATATCTTAATATCTATCAACTGACTACAGAGATTTTCTTTCTCTTTCTTTCTTTCTTTCTTTCTTTCTTTCTTTCTTTTCTTTTCTTTCTTTCTTCCTTCCTTCCTTCCTTCCTTCCTTCCTTCCTTCCTTCCTTCCTTTCCCTTTTCCCTTCTTTTCCCTTTCCCTTCTTTTCCTTTTTTCCCTTCTTTTCCTTTTTTCCCTTCTTTTCCTTTTTCCCTTTTCCCTTCTTTTCCTTTTTTCCATTTCCCCCCTTTCCCCCCTTTTCCCCCTTTCCCCCTTTTTCCCCTTTTTTCCCTTTCCCCCTTTCCCCCCCTTTCCCCTTTTCCCCCCTTTTCTCCCTTTCCCCCTTTCCCCCCCTTTCCCCTTTTCCCCCCTTTTCCCTTTTTTCCCTTTTCCCCCTTTTTCCCTTTCCCCCTTTTCCCTCTTTTTTCCCTTCCCCCTTTTTCCCTTTTCCCCCTTTTCACCCCCTTTCCCCCTCTTTCCCCCCTTTTTTCCCCTTTCCCCCTTTCCTTCCTTCCTCCCTCCCTCCCTCCCTCCCTCCCTCCCTCCCTCTCTCTCTCTCTCTCTCTCTCTCTCTCTCTCTCTCTCTCTCTCTTTCAGACAGGATTTCTCTGTGTGGCTCTGGCTGTCCTGAAACTCACTCTGAAGACCAGGCTGGCCTCAAACTAAAAAATCTGGCTGCCTCTGCCTCCTAAGTGCTGGGATTAAAGGCATGTGCCACAACTGCCCAGCCACGTAGATTTTTCAAACACACAAAGTGGCATAATGAGTCCCCGATGTGGCCATCAGGATGCTCCATCATGCTACAGCATAGTTTCACTGTGACATGGAGATGCTCAGCTGTGGTATTACAGTGCTGCACTGTGACATCACAATTCTCCATCCTAAAATCTTAATGCTGCTCGTGATGTCACAAAGCATTGTGCCATCATAATACTGCACTGTGCCACCACAATGCTGAACTGTGATAGGACAGTGCTCTATTGTGTCATCAGAATGTTTCATTGTGACATCGCAGTGCTACATTGTGTCTTCAGAATGCTAGACTGTGGCATCACAATGCTTCCCGGTAGGACATCAATACTGCTGTGTGCTATCATAATGGTCCACTGTGACATCACATTTTTGCATTTCAGCATCATAATTTTGCATTGTACCATTACAATGTTCAATTTTGTCATCACAATGTCGTACTATGACATCATAAACTCTAATGTGACAAATATTGCCTCAAAATGACATCACACTGCTTGATTGTGCTGTCACAGCATTGCCCTGGACAATTTGCAATTGTGCCATCAAATGCTTCTTTATGCCATCACAATGCATCATGTGACATCACTGTTACCATGCTGTAAGATCATAATGACACATTCTGACATCAATGAAGCATTCTAACATCTCTATGCTGCACTGTGACAATACTGCATGTGAGTCTACAAACCTCCACTGTGCCACCGATGCTGCACTGTGACATTACTGTGACATCACAGCTCCTTAGTGACAACAAATTCCCTTGTGTTGTCATGCTGTTGCATTGTGGCATCACAATTTTAGTTGTGTTTATTACCTTCCAAATGCAATAACTTGCTAATATTTAGTTAAGCCCAAATGATTAATTCCTAAACAATAGCTAATAACTAGTCTGTTTTCAGTTTCCTCAGTCGCCTCCTAGAGGATATTAATGTCTGTCATAACTGGTTCAGATTACAATCAAAACAAAGCCCATGAGACCTGGTGGTACACACCTTTAACCCCAGCACTTGAAGGCAGAGGCAGGCGGAGCTCTACAAGTTCAAGGTTGGCCAAATTTACATAGTGAGTGCCAAGCCAGGTAGGTATGACAGGCAGGTATGACAGGCAGGTATGACAGGCAGGGCAGCAAAGAGAGACCCTGTGTCTTAGTTAGGGTTTCACTGCTGTGCTGAGAAACCATGACTGGCAACTCTTTTTTTTTTTTTTTTTTTTTTTTTTGGTTTTTTGAGACAGGGTTTCTCTGTGTAGTCCTGGCTGTCCTGGAACTCCCTCTGTAGACCAGGCTGGCCTTGAACTCAGAAATCCGCCTGCCTCTGCCTCCCAAGTGCTGGGATTAAAGGCGTGCGCCACCAATGCCTGGCTGACTGGCAACTCTTATAAAGGGCAACATTTAACTGGGGCTGGCTTACAGTTTCAGAGGATTAGTCCATTATCATCACAGCAGGAACATGGTAACATGAAGGCAAGCAAGGTTCTGGAGGAGCCAGGAGTTCTACAGGCATCAGATCCACAGGCATCAGAAGGAAACTGTGTGCAGCTTGAACATGGGAGACTCAAGACTCTCTCCCACAGTGACACACCTACGCCAACAAAGCCACATCTCCTAATTGTGCCACTATGGGCCAAGCATTCATACATGAGTCTGGGAGGGCTGTACACATTCAAACCACCATACCCTATCTTAAAAATCAAAAACAGAGCCAGGCGTGGTGGCGCATGCCTGTAATCCCAGCACTTGGGAGGCAGAGGCAGGTGGATTTCTGAGTTCGAGGCCAGCCTGGTGTACAGAGTGAGTTCCAGGACAGCCAGGGCTACACAGAGAAATCCTGTCTCGAAAAACCAAAAACAAACCAAAACAAAACCAAAAAACAAAAAAAAACAAAAAAAACAAAAAAACAAACCCCCCCCAAAACAAAACAAAACAAAAAAAAACAAAACAAAACAAAACAACAACAAGAAAAAACAAAAAAACAAACAACCCTGCCTAGTCTAAGGGTCTAGAAAGATGGTTTAGCTGTTAAAGCGCTTGCCATGCCAGCCTGAAGACCCGAGTTTGGATCACTAGCATTTATGTAAAAAGTCGGATGAATTCTGAGAGCATAAATGTAATGGTGTGTGTGGGGGGGTGCTGGGGGGGGAGGGGGGAGGTGGTGATAAGCTGAGCACAGCAGCATGTGCCTGCAATCCTAGTGCTGCGGAGGTGGAGAACAGAAGACTCTGAGCTTGCCTTCCGCAGCTAGTCTAGTCAAATCAGCGAGCTATATACAGAGTGATCCTGTACCAAAGTACAAGGTGGAGAGTGATTGAGGAAGACACCAAAAGTCGTCCTCTGGCCTCCACGCAGACACACACCCATCTACACACACGAACACACACACATACACAATGTCCACTTACTTCTTAAATATTAATTTAATTAACTAGTTCAGACAGGGTGTCTCTTCATAGTCTGACCTTCCTGGAACTCACTATGGAAACCAGGCTGGCCCCAAACTCAGAGATCCACTTGACTCTGCCTCCCAAGTCCTGAAATTAAAGGGGTACACACTATGCCTGGCTGAGTCTTCTAATTTAATATAGCTCCCCTCTTGTTTCCTTGCCTGGCACTTATTTGTTGAAGAAAATGGGAAATTTTGTTATCACATTCTGGCTTATGCTGAAGAAGATGCCCCTGCCTCAGCCTCAGCAGTGCTGGGGTTACCCTGTAGACCATGATGCCCTGCTCCACTGAAAGTATTTTTATAAGACAAACTGCAAGTGAAAACCTGCAATTACTACAGTTTTGGGAACTCACTAATTCAAAAAAATACTGAGACATATAGTCCTTTCTGAATCCTATGGTGGAGAGAACAACTCCTGAAAGTGGTCCTTGGATCACCACATGTATGCAGTGACCACCACACACACACACACACACACACACACACACACATCAATCCTGTTATTTTCCATTCCATAACTAAATAATGTGTGTATCTGTAAGAGTACACACGGTGTGGGAGTGCCCGAGGAGCCCAGAAGCAGGTGTCAGATAGCTGGGGCTGGAGTTGTAGGCAGCTCTGAGCTGCCCGATGTGATGTGGGTACCGGAAAGAGCAGCAGGCACTCACTCTCCTGGCTAAGCCATCTTTCCAGTCCCCGCTGTGCCCTGGGCATTTTTGTGGTCCAGCTCTAAGGTTCTCTGGGAACTGCTGGCATGTCGTCACCTCCCTTAGTGGGAGATGGTGATATGCCTTACCATACATGTGCCAGACAAAGCTTTCACTTAGTCTCACTGACTGGTGTGAATCTCCAAGAGCTTCACAGAGCCTTGCAAGCATCGACTGCTCAGCTCAGTTACCGTGGCAGCTGCCATTTTCCAGGCACGCATCTATGGCAGTTGTAGAACAGTTAGAATTGCTTTTTTTTTTTTAATTTTTTTAATTTTTAATTTTTTAGAATTGTTTTTTTGTTTGTTTTTGGGTTTTGGTTTCTTTCTTTCTTTCTTTCTTTCTTTCTTTTTCTTTTTTTTTTTTTTTTTTTTTTGGCTTTTCCAGACAGGGTATCTCTGTGTAGCCCTGGCTGTCCTGGAACTCACTTTGTAGACCAGGCTGGCCTCGAACTCAGAAATCCACCTGCCTCTGCCTCCCAAGTGCTGGGCATTGCCCAGCAGAGTTTCATTGAAGTAATTTTAAAAGGGTGTGTGTGTGTGTGTGTGTGTGTGTGTGTGTGTGTGTGAGAGAGAGAGAGAGAGAGAGAGAGAGAGAGAGAGAGAGGAGATCGAGATCACAGGGAAATGAACACTGGCCATTGGGCTTTGCAGCACCTTTACCCCCTCACCCCCTCCCCTGCTGCACCCCCCTCCCCCCCAGCCATCCCAGCCCTGCTTGTTTTTAGCAAAGGCTTCATACAGCCTGGATACGAGCTGTGTATCAGGAGTGTGCTCTGTGCCCTCTTGATGTTCTCCAGCTACTGGGGAAAGGACGGGAACTCACCATTTCGTTGATGGCTTTGATGAGATAAAGACTGTCCTTACACAAGTAAAACAATCTAACAATACCTGAAACAGAGAAATAGGAGACTGTGAGACTGGAGAGCCGGAAGCGCTGGGCGCAGCATCGGACTCTAAACTTCCTGTCCTGCTGTCCTGCCGTCCTGCCGTCCTGCCGTCCTGCCGTCCTGCTCATATTCTGCAGCCCTATGGCCTCTGCTGCCCTTGCTCTCCCAGCCTTCCTCCACCTCACTATGAAATATTCAATCTGTTCCTCTTCCTGGTCCCCTCCTACTCAGCCAGTGTTACTTTTCTGGCAGTCTCCTGTAAGCACAGCAGCAGAGCGGGCGGTCCGTCCGCTCCAGCCCCGGCTCTGCCCCACCCCACATTTCTTCCCACAGGCGCACTGTTTGCCGTGGATGTGCTGGGTTCGAGGCTCCTTTGAGAGGAAGGCTCCTCGCTCTGTTTTCAGCGCCTTACCCTACGAGGCTCCTCATGTGGGTAATTCTGTTGAATTCTGGATGTGATTTGTCACCTGCTGTGACTTCTTACATTTCTTTTTTTTTTTTTTTTTTTTTTTTTTTTTTTGGTTTTTTCAAGACAGGGTTTCTCTGTGTAGTCCTGGCTGTCCTGGAACTCACTCTGTAGACCAGGCTAGCCTCGGACTCAGAAATCCTCCTGCCTCTGCCTCCCAAGTCCTGGGATTAAAGGCGTGCGCCACCACCGCCCGGCCGACTTCTTACATTTCTTGAGGAACTTCCCAGTCACTCATAACCTGCCTTTGTAGCCATGCTATAGACAGACCACATAAAGACATTTGGCTTACTGTGGGTATAGTTCTAATCTATCTTAATAATCTAAACTAATAACTCCATCTAATCCATGGGACAGGTATTCCATGACACTGACTGTACAAAGGACACCAAGGCAGTCTACATTCAAATCCACCCACAGAAGGTGACAGAGACATGAAACTACTTACAGAACAGGTCATAATGAATATGGCTTGTTCTCTAACCCAAAGTCCCACCACGTCCTCCATAGATCCAGGCCCCTCAGCTCTGTGGGCGCTCAAATGGACTTCAACTCGCAAGCCCTGAGCACCCTCCCCATCACTGTTATCACGGGATGGCAAGGTCATCCATGCAGGTGTCTAATACAGGCAGCAATCACCACTGCCTACACCGCCCGGCACGCCTTCCTCACCGAAGGCTATGTTTTATATCCTTCAGTCGTCTTGGTAGAGGGGGTAATTGAGGCGGCTCTCACATAACTCAGGACGGCCTTGCAGTTCTGACCCTTGCCTCTGCCTTGCGAGTGCTGGTCACATGTGTGAGCTGCTGCTTGCTATATCTATTGTATTCCCCTTTACATCAAAAGAGATTGAAATGTTTTACTACAACTTGCTTATTTTTAGAGGGGGCACTCTGTGCCACACACGCGTGTGGCGGTCAGAAGACAATCTGCAGGCGTCGCTTCCCCTCCCCCACCACATGAGTCCTGGGACAGAACTGAGCCTGGTTTCCAATGACCTTGTACCATACTGATTGCTATTTACCTCAAGGAAATTATTTAACCTCTATACCCCAAGATGTCTCTTCCAAACAGGATGATAATCAACTGTGCTTCCCTTGGACAGGGAAGAACCAAATGGGTTGGCATATGTGAGATGGTAGACTAGGCCTGGCACATCCTGCTTGCGCGTAGATCATACCTATGACGACATGAGCAGAGAGAGCCCACCACACCTGACTTCACTTATACTTGCAAAAGAGATTAAACTGAATACCAGTCTATAGGTTCCTATAAATTAATCTAAAAACAAAGAAGAACAAATACCCATTTCATCCACAGGAACAATGAGTACGTCATTCCCCAAATCTGTGGCCCAGATGGAAATAACATCAGCCTTAAACTTCTCCAAAACATACATTTTTTTGCAATTGTGCAGATTATAGATTGAGAATCCTTTGGGTCCTCCAGTAAACAGATAGTCTTGTGAAACAGCCATACCACCAGGCATTTTGTCGAGCTGGCAAAACATGCACAAAGAAAGACAAAAATTATTTTCATCTGACAGTGCTATCACGCAATCTGAGCTGGTTTTTTGGAGAGGAGCAGGGATCTTCCTAGACATATCACTGCCAAACATGTGCCTGTCGAAAACGTTCGCCCGGAGCACTTCACTTTGGGGGAAAGTAATCAGAGAAACAGAAGTAAGACTGGGCATATGTTCTGAGCATGAGCGCAAGCACACATCCTGTGCTTTACCCACCCCAGTGTCCTGTGGGAAGAACAACAGCTGAATCACTGACAGTTCTCATTGCTACACGTGGAGGGGGTCTAATACATTAATGAAAATTTTCAGTGTCAATAGCATGACATAAAGGGCCTTTGTGTAATCGTCAGCTAACCATAAGGCTCCGTTTCCCCGCAGGAAACTGCAGCATGTCTGCTGTCTCCCAAAAATGCACCTGTGTGTCTGACGGAAAGGAATTTCTTCCTCCCCTGAATCAGGCATTTTCATTAACATATAAGTAAAAAAACAAACAAACAAAGCAAACACACAGGCCCCCTTGTTCACACCCGGATTTCTGCAGACGGAGGGTAGGTGGTGGTCACGGTCCAGTTCTTCTCAACTTCCCTTAAAGATTCTCTCTCTTCAATAATTTCCCATGACCGGTCAAACAGATGGTTCACCAGCTTGTTGATCATTCGGTAAGGCTGAGGAAGAGAATCCAGTTCCTGATCCATGTCCTTGAAGACGAAGTCCTTTTCATCATCCTTAGGCCAGTCTGCCTCAGTTGGAGATGGAATCTCCAGTGGTCCCTTGGAAAACACGGACAGCCTTGGCTTCTGAGCCTGACTTCCTTTAAAAGATGACATCGCAGCAGCTGGCGCAGAGACCTTCTTTGAATTCAGAGCTGAGAAGCAAAGTAAGCAAAGAGACTTTGAGAAAAAGGTCAACAAGAAGCTAGCCTTCTCTAGCACAGTATCCTATGGGGCCCTTCTGCCTCAGGCTGTACTTCCTTACATATCATGATTGCTTCCACAGTCCTGGGATGGTCTTCACAGTCATAAGGGGACCAAAAGGACAGGTAACTTCCAGGATAACTTGAGAAGATGGGATTGGTGATGGAGAATTGGCATTTTGCTATCTTTCTTCACTTCCTGATAGGACAAGTTACTGTCTACTGTTCCAAACGGAATCCACTTACAGCTGATCTTTCCCTGGCTCTCTGCCTTGGCAAATGGCTCTGTTCAAGCCATTGAGTCTCCAGGTTTCTCTTCTCTCAGGCCCAATCAGATGCTCAGCATGTCCAATTTTTGTCGTACAACCTGTTCCTTTGTCAATCTCATTGGTGTGATAGGCCCTGCCCCTGATTCCTCTACAAGAGTCTACAGAAATGTCTGGGATGTGGAAATAATACTAACTACAAGGCCTACAAAATCAGAACAATTAGATATTTCCAAAGTGTTTATAACTTAGCAGCTCTCCTCTACATCATAAAAAAGTACAAGCCCATAGGAAGGGGACAAATAATCTGTACTTCAGAAGCTGCAGAGTTGGGTACGATTCTTTGTAAAAGGGAAGTTGTGGATTTCCTTGGTGCTACTCCTGCCCCCCAATTCCCCAGCGAGAAGAGGAACAGATCGCATACTCAGGTGATTGCATGTGAACCTTCTCCTCACTTTAACTGGTCAAATAAAGACTAGAGCCTGTGACTGGGCAGTGGAAGGGAAAGGTGGGGCTGGAAGTTTTAGAGGAGAGAGAAAAGGAGGAAGAGAGGATGAGACGGAGGGACAGAGAGAGAGGAAGATGGAGAAGAGGTGGTAGAGGACGGAGCAGAACCACGTGGCCTGGAGGAGCCACGGGTAGCAAGGGATCGCATAGCTGGGGAATAGAGTAGGGTAGCGGGATATCTGCCCAATCTAGGCATGCAACTTATAAATATTATAACTGAGTGTTGTGTGTTCTTTGCACAGGTTTATTGGGGTTGGGGATTTACCAATACAAATCTGGCTGGTATTAAATATTAAGGCTGTCTAGTGTTTTCTGTTGTGATGATTTAGGTGGGCAAGAGAGAGGGCAAAACCACGGAGTGGTCACTGAGGGTCGGTGTAGCTGAGGCGGTCAGTCTGTGGAATGAGAGTGGTAGCACCAAGCATTCTCTGGAAGGACTGGTTTGGGCTGCTTAGCAAGCCAGCTGAGGGAACCAGGGCCCGACGGCCATTTTCGGCATTGGGCAAGGAGGAACAGGCAGCTACCGATTCTAGAGTCTAGCCCGGAGCTAGCGTGGATTTTTTGTTTGTTTGTTTTTTGGATTTTTTGGGTTTTTTGAGACAGGGTTTCTCTGTGTAGCTCTGGCTGTCTTAGAACTCACTCTGTAGACCAGACTGGCCTCGAACTCAGAAATCTGCCTGCCTCTGCCTCCCAGAGTACTGGGATTACAGGCATGCGCCATCACCTCCTGGCTATGGATTTTTAAAATTACAGGCAGCAAAGGGATTTCAAATGTCATCATTTTAATTACATTTTTTCTATTTATTTGTGTGCGCCGTGGTGCATGTGTGGGGTTCAGAGGACAGTCTGAGGGAGTTGGCTCTCTCCTCCCACCATGTAAGTCCTAGAACTTTAACTCAGGTCACTGGCTTGATGACAGGTGCCTTTGCCCACTGAGCCATCTCACCAGCCACAATCATAGCTTTAAAAAGCATTTAATGAGGACATCCGGAGGCATTTTAATATGCTGAACTCAGGGCAGTATGGTCTTATATCATGGCTGTGGTCTATGCAAGTCATGTAGTATCCAGCCGCCATCATGGTCTTTCCCTACACGCTTGAGTACATCCGTGATGCTCCCAATGCATGAGGGATGCGGTTGGTGTTGGGACGACAAGGAGCACTCGAGGGCATTAGTGAGGACAGTAGCTGGGCTCACCCAGAGCAAAGAGCAATGTAGTTCCTTTAACTAGCCAGACTGGACAATCTCGTAAGTCACAACAGTGGGTAGAGCATTTAGAAGGATCTAGACTTGGTAGTGGGGAAATGAGCCCAAGATCGTGTGTTGCACTGGGCCACTCCCATGGATGGTGTGTTAAAGCACAGAAGCCCACAGTGCCTTTGTGCAGCTTAACGTCATCCCAAAACAAAGCTTAGGAACATTTACAGGACCATGGAACCAAACAAAACAATCACTTCACGAACACCACCGTGCGCTGTAGCAGCTTTCTGTCAGCCATGGTCAAATGTCACCATGTTCTCCATCATCCAGGCTGATGGCCAGGGTTAGGATTAGGGTTGCTGTTGAGAATAGAAAACAGTAACACAGCCCAGGAAAACGGTCTGACAGTGCCTTATACAGCTGCATAGACACATACCATATCAACAGTCTAGAAGTAAAAACAAAACTAAATTCACACAAAAACCTGCACGGAAATATTTATAACCTCTATTTACAACCTCCAAATGTGGGAAGCAGAGGGAATGTTCTTCAGTGGATCAATGGGTACACAGAGTGAAGTCCCGTGTGGTGACAGGGTGGGATGGCACTGTTGCCATATATGACATAAACTAATGTCCAAATCTTGTTCAGAGTGAAAGAAACCGGTCTCCACAGTTCAATGCAGAGGGGGTCCACTTATGGAGTATTTGCAAAAATACCAACCAAGTAAGGAGACTAGCTCAGGAGCTGCCAGGGCTATAGGTAGGGGAGGGACAGCATGAGGGGTTGTGAGTCGGTAGTGGTCTTTCCGAGCTTTGGACCCTGAATGCCACGGGGCCAGCGAATTAGTCAACAGGTGCTTTGCTTACTGGTGCGCTGATGGCATGATTGTCATGCGATCACCATTTTTGGCTTCTGATTGGATCTGAAGCCTACTCTGTGGGGTGGAGAGCCATGCACCTGACTGAAGACCTCTAGCTGGGAGGGTCATGGACCTCAGAGATAACCACTACCCCTGGGAGTGCATGTGTTGTCAAAATGTCTCCCAAATATTTATATTTATACTCATAGACTAGCGCTGTCTGCAGCCTTGCTCCAAAAAGACAAAACAAAACAAACAGAACAAAAGCTTCTCCTTGCAGTGAATTGTGGTTAACACAAAGATTTGTGGCAGGTAAAGCGATGAGAACCAGTGATTGCTAAGTGCTCAGCTCTAACTAGGACGCCCACATAGCCTCTCCAGCGTTCAGGGAACATTTCGAAAGATGGAGTGGACAGAATAGGAAGACCAGCTGCTACAGGAGGGAGGGTACCGTGAGAGTATGCCTCGGGGAACAGGGCGGGGCTGTGGCACTTGTGAACTCACAGCAGCTGTAAGACAATCCTTAGACCTTAAGTCATGGAGGGGCGGGGTCTCATGAGGCCCCACCTACCTCACCCAGGGTGGTGGTGAGGTCACTGATGAGAGAGAGGAGGCCATTGTCTTTAGAGATGGAGCCACAGAGGCACAGACTGGCGAGTTACTTGTGGTGGGGGAGTAGGGGAGGGGTGCATGGGGGGGATAGCTTCGAACCCATGCTTACAGGAGTGGCCCTAGTTATACGTCACAGAAAAAAAAAACCAAATAAAAGACATGAGAGGGGAGGGGTGCCGGTGGGAGGAGGACTGCTGTGCTTATTGTTATTCTTGGGATTGCTACACCCCCTTGTTGTATTTAAATGTCTGCTAGGGGTTTCTACCGCACTTCAGATCATCTTGTTCCCAGATAAAATTTTATCAAGCACTGATATGTACAACATGAACGAAGCTCATGTACATTATGGTAAGTGAAAGAAATCAGAAAAAAAAAAAAAACCGAACCACATGGTACTGTTCCATTTCTATGACATTGTTTAAAATGCAGGCATGCACTGAAAGCAAGTGATCTAAGTCTTGCACTTCAGTAGGGAAAAAAGCACCCGTGTCGTCTCAGTCATCAGACAGGTCTGCTGCATTCATCTGTTTACCGTGGTTCCTGCACGGTGAGCCAAGCAGGGCCATTTGTGCTCGGCCAGTTCTCAACAGATTCTCACTGCTATACAACCACGCCCACAGGAACAGCTCCGGCTAAGCCTAGTGTGTTACAAAGCAACCTTTCACCCCAAATGATAAGGAAGTGGGGGTGGAGGGTTCGAGGACGAGGCTGGGCCACTGGGCTCTTAGAGAGGACTTCCCATTCTCTCCGAGGCTATTTCTTCTGGAAAGGAGAATTACACAATCATGGAGCCAAGAGGATGTCCTTACCTCAAACCTATGTCCCTCTTCTAGTCCAGTCTATGGAAATCACTACCCAAAGGGTACCAGGATCTGCAGTCTCTCTAGAGGACGAGCCAGATGCCAACATGAGCACAGGCAGACTAAATGTTGCCCACACCAGAGATGTCTGCAGAGATATGGGACAGGTTTTGTGTGTAGCTTGCAGTATCCACATGTTCCCCTCTTTCATCAATGTAGGGGGGGGCAGGAAACCAGAAGAGAAGTGGGGAAGGGCTGGGGGTCATTTCTGTGTACACTACTGTATAGTCCAGCTGTGTCTGCGGATATTTCAAGGAGCCTTAGAATTCTAAAAGTCAGCCTGGCTTTCTACGTTACTGTGAGAGTGTGTGTCAACCCAGGAACTAGAACCTACGTCACCGTTTGTTACTTATTATACAATTTTCAAATAGCTAAACATGGAATCTACAGGTCTGGTGTGTATTTTTACTTCAGGCCTGCAAGTGTTGGGGTGTGGGGAATAAAGAAAAGCGGAGGGAGACCTGGTTTCAGGGCCACACAGAGCAAAGTATAAACCTCCTTTCAAGGAGCGGCTTGCAGAGCTCCTGCCAGGGGCTCTGGACCTTCTCACCTGCTCTCTGAAGCTCCGCTCCCGCCCTCTCACCGCGCTGCTGCCTGGCCACCGCCATTGTGAAAAGCGCAGCTTTCTCTCTTCCTCGCCTTCATCTCTCTATTCCTGGAAGCTACTGAGATTTACACTTTGTCCGCCCTGTTGTTTTCAAACGCTCAGTACAACTGCCCTCCAACTTCAATCTGAGTCCGTTTCTAAATTCTTTTACTGACCCACAATAGGGAGCCTTGATGTCCCCAGGAATGAGACAGGGCATTAGGAAAGAGCGCCAGGCAAGGGGGAGACCACGTCCTGTGTATCACTGCACAGTTGATGTGGCCCAGGTCCCAGCAGGGATCAGTGCGCGGAACTCAGCTGGCTAGAGGTGTCACTAAGTGCCCTGGCTGACAGGCTTTCAGAGAAGACAGGAACTCACATGCTACCCCATCCTTAGAAAGGCCCCTTTGGGGAATCCCCTAAGAACGTAGGGTGTGTTTCCGCAGGATAATCCAACCCTCGCCAGCAGAGTCATTGCTGGAATAACATCATAAGGGATGGAGGTAAGTAATGGGAGACGATAGAAGCAAACAGAAAGACGGGAGGGGTAACGAGGGAGGAAAGGGGGAGCAACGGCGAAAAGAACATTTCTAAATAAGTGGGGCTCCATCTTCAAGTTCTACAAAACCAATGATCGGCACTGCAATGTCGCTGTGATCTCCTTTGCCTGTACTTTGTTCATATGGAGCTTTTAGGATTTCCTCCGGAATCATTTGGTTTTCAATAATCCTAATAGAAGCAGGCAGTGGTGGCACACACCTTTAATCCCAGCACTTGGGGGGGGGGCAGAGGCAGGCGGATTTCTGAGTTCAAGGCAAGCCTGGTCTACAGAATGAGTTCCAGGACAGCCAGGGCTACATGGAGAAACCCTGTCTTGAAAAACCAATAATAATAATAATAATAATAATAATAATAATAATAATAATAGAAAATTCTCCCACTTCACCCCCACTCTCCTGCTAGAAACACACCCCAGGAACTGACTTAGCTCTGATGCCTGCATCCTAAGGCCTGACATTGAGAAAGGATGAGGCCTGCAGTCTCCGAAGACTTAGGGGTTCTCCGCCTGAGAAGACCATTTAGCATTCCTGATGGGGTTCGTGGGTACCTAGGGACACCTGGAACCCTGAGGCAGGCGAGTGGCCCACTCAGTGCCTCTACCTGGAAACCGAGAGGAGAGAAGGCCACGAGAGTCGACCTTGTGAACCTCAGCTCGGCTTACACCGTCTTGTGGCTTGGCGTCGCCTTAGTAACTACCACTTCCGATCCCAACCGGAACTCTAAAAGTCGGCGCTTCCGAAGCTGTGCCCACCCCCGTGTGGGCGGAGAGACCTGGTCCCACCCACCCGGCGACTAATCTGATCCCGGCTGTCCCCCGGGACCGGCGACGTCCCAGAGGACCCACGAGGGAGCGGGCGTAACGCGTGGCCGTGGGTGGGAGCCATGGACGCCTTCATCCGAGTCGCCAACCAAAGCCAGGGCCGGGACCGACTTTTCAGGTGAGTCAGGTGCCGTCAGCCTCCGCCCCCGTCCCTCCAGGACCCAGGATTTCTTTTCCGTAGGTAATAGCCCGGGAAATCGAGGCACGAGGACGCGGCCAGCTCCCGCCCGGGAGCCCCTCCTCCCTGTAAACCCAGAGGGGCTGCGCGTGCCCGCCGCCTCGGTGTCTCTGGACGCCACAGCGGCCCATGAGTGCAGATCTCCTAACTTTCCCCAGGACAGGGGAACTCAGTCCCGGCGGCTCAACATCTTTCCTAGAGATTTCTTTTTCCAGAAAAACTTTGGGTTTCTTTTGTACCTAAGGAAACAGAACGCCTGTAGTTTGGAGCGCCGGTGAAGTTTTACTCACGGAAAGGCAGATTTATCCTCTTTATCTTCATTTTGGTCCAGTCTGCGCCTTGGGGATATCAACTGTTAAAAAAGCTGCGTTGTAAACTGTAAACTGTACAATGGACATAGTGTTTGAACAATACCTCCAAAGTACGTGGTGTGCTTTTGAAATCACCAATGAATGTTTAAAACGAATCCTACTTCATTTTTTTTAAAAGAGAAATTTGAATGCTGCTCAATGACATTTAATAGAAAAGAGGGGGGGTGTGAAACATAGGAGTTTTTATTTAACAACTCTTCTTTCCAGATGTTTAAGTGTTCAACCGCTAATGTTAACTAAACATCCAAATGAGAAAAGGCCTAATGGGGAGACTGGAGGAGCCTCCGTTGCAGCCCCTTGGAGGAGATGCTTTAATATTCTAATTCCACATACAGGGAAACTGAGCCAGGAGGTTAGGAGGAACTAATGTGGCAGAGCTGAAAGATGCAAGTCCACACTGCTGAGTCCAGCACCAGCCCGCCTCTTAACTTAGCCGTGCTGCCTTTCTGTTTAACTTGATAGATTCCCAGAATGGTTGAATATTACCCATGGTTCATTAAAAGTCAGCCCATCTCATTTTAGTGTGCCCAGAATGTATCCTACACTGTCTTTGATTTAGGATATACGTATTCAGCAAAGTTTTATTTCCCAACCCTTTTAAGGAGCTATAGAACCATGAGCAAACAAACAAACCAGCGTTCCTAAAATAATACCCTGTTTTCAGCCACCACTGGACCAAATCTGAGAGAGGAAGCTGTGTGACAGGAGCAGTGTGAGCCTCTGGCCAGAGAGCGAATTCTGTCTCCTAGTCTCCCTCCTTCCCTCTTTTTTACTTTATTAAAAACAAACAAACAACAACAACAACAAAAACAGCTCATTGTGGAAAATGTACCACTCTGGGGCAGATTTATTTATGTATTTTGAGAAAATCTTACGGTGTAGCTCAGAGTGCACCATAACCCTCTTCTCTTGGTCTTCTGGGTGCTGGAGCTGTAAACAGGAGCCACCAGGTCTGTGCCGCAGTTTTACGGAGAAGAATATTTAAATTGTGCAGGGATGCCAATGCACTTTGCAGTTCTAAGACAGTAGGGACCAGCACCTACTGATTTTTGTTTGTTTGAACAGGGTCTCACTATATAGCCCTGGCTGACCCAGAATTCTCTATGTAGACCAGGCTGGCCCTTCTTCCCTCAACAGAGATCTGCCTTCCTCTGCCTCCTGAGTGCTGGGAACAAAGGTGTGCGCCACCACACCTGGCCCGGCACCTACTTTTATTAAGTAGGCTACAGATGCATTTGGATGTGTGTGATTCTAAGTTATTTAGTATATTCATCACCGTGTCGTTACCATCATAGCTGATGTGATATTAATCAATTTACTGAATACATTACTCTGTGGGAGTGTATTTGGTCTTTAAGTCTTAAAAACTAAATGTTGGGACTGGACCCTTCCCTTGGTTTTTGAGTTTGCTTCCTGTCACAGAAGCAGTCAGTCAGTTTCAACTATGTGGCAGATTTATGTTCGTTTTGGAAATCTGAAACTCATTCTATGCAGGGGCGCATAGCAAAGGTGAACCTTTGTGGAGCTGAGAGACACCTCTGTGCATCCTCTCACGTTGGGTCCATCCGTTTTTTCTGTGCCAGCAGAGGGCTTTGGGGAGCTGCGCCCTGAGTAACTGTTGAGTCCCCTCCCCTAACCTTTGTGTCCCCTTTCCACGGCATGCTCACCCTTTGGCCCTCCTGTGCAGGGCCTGTTGCAGAACGCTGCTTTTGTAAGAGCCTCAGGCGGAGAAGCCTTCCCAGAAGCTCCTCCTCAGCACCACGCTTCTCTCTGCTTTTTGATGTGTTTCTCCTTCCCTCCACGATCAGCCTTGATTTGGTCTGTAAACCACTCTCCTCGTTTGTTTCCCATTTCAGAGCCACTCAACACACATGCATGTTGCTTAGATATTTGTTAGAGTCTAAAGCTGGCAGAGAGGAGCTGGTGACGAAGCTCAAGAGCCTGGAGTCCAGTGTGAGCACTGGCCGTAAATGTAAGTACCCGTCTCCCGAGGGGCGGTGGCTTCTGGCTGAGAACCCTTAGCCTCAGACCCTGGAGTTTACAACATGCTTTCGAGGTCTTCATTTCCACTCACCCAAGTCTACAGTGACGCTGACAGCAGCCCTGCCTGGAGACCCGCCTCCCCCCACCCCCCCAGAAGGTTGAATGGTCTGCTGCAGAGGATTCACAGATGTCTCCCTCTGTTTGAATTGGGCGCCATACCATATCCTCCTGCGTGGTCATAGCCCGTGGGGCACACAGTGTGTCACTTCACATCATATTGTCATAGCCCAGTGGGCACACAGTGTACCAGCTCACATCGGTTCTCAGAATGTATTGGCAATGCCCATCATGAGCTTTGGTCGAGCATCAGCCCTTAAGTTCTTTGGAACAGGATAGCCATATCCTAGACCATATGCTTTTTCCTCCTCCTCCTCTCTTGAGGGTTGGTGGAGGATCTAAATGAATACATTTTCCTAGACTGTGTGCCAGGTAGCTTCGTGTGAAAGGCAAAGAGTGCAGGCAGGGGTTGTCGCTGAAGAGCGCACTGTCGTCCTCATCCTGGGAAACCCCATGCTTCTCAGAGCGACTGCCTGCCCGACTCCATTGTCTGATGAAGCGCAGATGTCTCAGCGGTAGATCAGCAGACGGTCGGGATGAGGTGTAGAGTACCCCATATAGATGAGTTATATCGAATACCTACTTCATAAAGGTGCATTCCTCAACGTTATGGGACAGGTAAAATTACGTTATAAATCATATTCAGTGCCAAATATGATGGCTAGGGCAGAGGGAAAAATATTCTGAAGGAGGTGAGGATTTAAGCTGTGGCTGGAGAAACAAGTCTTCTGAGAGGGAGGTCGCCCCCAGCAGACGCTCAGGCCTGGTAGAAGCCAAGCCTGTCCTCACAGTTCTCATGGAAGATCAGCGTCAAACCAAAAAGCTAGTTTGGTAGAGAGACTTAACTAGTCAACAAGAGGGCAGGAAAGGGTTGGGTAAGATTCCTGGATGGCTTTGAAAGCCAGGATTTGAAATTCTGTCATAAATTCTGTAGAACATCATTGCCGAGGTTTGGAGTTTCACTGTCTTGAAATCCAGAAAGTACTTAACCCCATTCCACCCAGCCAGAAGTACCTAACCCCATGCCACCCAGCCAGAAGTACCTAACCCCATGCCACCCAGCCAGAAGTACCTAACCCCATGCCACCCAGCCAGAAGTACCTAACCCCATGCCACCCAGCCAGAAGTACCTAACCCCATGCCACCCAGCCAGAAGTACCTAACCCCATGCCACCCAGCCAGAAGTACCTAACCCCATGCCACCCAGCCAGAAGTACCTAACCCCATGCCACCCAGCCAGAAGTACCTAACCCCATGCCACCCAGCCGGCTGGCACAAGAGCTGGAACGAGAACCTGAAACTCCAGTTTTGAAACAGCCGTTTCATATACTACTCTGGATTAGTGCGAGGTAAAATAATGTCAAGTGCTCCTCTGGGACTGTACGTGTTTGGAGAGTAGCTGCTTCTGGGCTGTTACTAAGCCAAATGACCCATCCCTGGGTGCCCCAGTAAATGCATGGATGACCACTAATTGACTAATTGCGTGCTTACGTAAGGACACATTACGGTGGTCGATTAATAATTCATTTAGGAGCGCCACCATCACCGCGGCCACTCAGTCCGACCGTTTCTCTTTGCTCTTCTGTAGGTGGGCTCGATGATAGACAGTTCATAATGCTGCTTTGCCACAGGCCCCCTTCTGATGACGCCTTAGTCACCGTTTAGTTGCTGCAAAGAGACATGATCAAGGCAACTCTTATCTAGGAAAGCATTTAACTGGAGGCTTGCTCACGGTTTCGGGGACTTAGTCCATTATAATCATCATGGCTGGGAGCATGGTGACAGGGAGCATGGTGGCAGGCAGGCGTGCTGCTGGAGAAGGAGCTGAGAGCTGTGTCTTGATGGGAGGGAGATCCAGGGATGAGGAAGAAAGAAGAAGAAGGGGTGATCTGGGGGGTGGACAGCCGGACCTGGGCCTGGGCTTTTGAATCCTTACTGCCCCGCTCCCTAGTGACTTCTTCCAGCGAGGCCACACTTCCTACTCCTAATCCTAGCAAAGAGTTCTCCTCCCTGGGGACTGTTGGCCTATTGGCGGTGTGTGTGAGGGTGGTCATTCTTACCTAAACCACCATAAATGGGAAATCAAATGTATAAGAGTGTTGAATCTGGGTCATGCTAACTACCCTTTTCCTTCTGAAGTATAGATGTTAATACACATCCATGTTTAACCTTGCCCGGAATATTCTGGAAATGAATGCTAAGGCAGTCCTTGGAACGGGGGTGATAAGTTGTCAAGTCACCGTCTTTGGGCTTTGCAGGATCACTGCAGGGCTCCTCTCCTCCGCTAAGCCTGAGCCTCAGCTGACGTCAGCTGCTGTGTCCTCCGTCCTTAGCCTGTCGCAGGGCTTGTGCCTCCCACTAAGTACTAATAAAGTGTGGATTCTTCCCACAGGGTTCAGACTAGGCAACGTGTTGCATGCCATCCAGGCGACCGAGCAGAGCATCCAAGCCTCTGACCTCGTGCCCCGCTTGTGCCTGACGCTAGCCAACCTGAACCGCGTGGTTTACTACATCTGTGACACTGTCCTCTGGGCGAAGAGCGTGGGTCTCAGCTCTGGAATCCACAGAGAGAAATGGCAAATGCGGGCGGCCCGCCACTACTACTACTTCCTCTTGCTGAGCCTGGTCCGGGATCTGTACGAAATCTTGCTGCAGATGGGACAGGTTGCACGTGACAGAGCAAAGAGAGAGAAATCCTCGCAGGACGCCCCGAAGTACAGCGTGGCTGGTGAGGACAGCGAGTGGCTCCAGTCCCTCCTCCTCCTCCTGTTCCGGTCCCTGAGGCGACATCCCCCCCTGCTCCTGGACACCGTGAAGAACTTCTGTGACATCCTGATCCCTTTGAACCAGCTCGGGATCTACAAGTCCAATCTCGGCGTGGTCGGGCTCGGAGGCCTCGTGTCCTCTTTGGCTGGTCTCCTCACTGTCGTGTATCCCCAGTTGAAACTGAAGGCCCGCTAGCGTGTCTGGAGGCTTCGAGGCTAGCAGTTCAGTGGAACAAACATTTGTCTTTGTCACGACGTCTACTGTGCCTAATTCTTTTTAATCATGTGAGCCTCTTACCAACCTGGGATGTGAGCAGAGGTGGGACCCACAGTAGCGCATGCGGACTGGCACGGTTTAACTTCTGAACATTTTCCCTTCAGCTAAGAAGACTGAGCGTCTTTTATGTACATAGTAAGGGCTTAGTATATGCTGAACCAATCAAGATGGAAAGGAAAGAAATCATAAAGGACCCAAAGATAGTAGAATTACGGATCGGGTGCCATGGGCCTTGATTTCACACGAGCACATCAGGCTGGAGCCCAGCGCTCCGAGCTCTGGTTAAGGCTTCCTCTTTCCCATCCATTGTTATCCCCCACCCCCACAGAGGTCAGCAGTGGGATGGAGGGAGCTGCCTCAGAGCCTCTTCACCTGTTGGCCCTGGTCACTGCTGCAGCTGTGTCCTGACCATGTCCGGAAGTAAACTCAGGGAAGCATCAGTACCTTTGTGGTGGAAGCTGTGTCCACAGGTAGAAGCCTCTCGGTCGTGCCGTGAGTAAGCAGGAAAGCTGTGCAAGGGACCGGCGGGGAAAGTAGGTGGGAGGTCACCGCTGCCTATTACGTAATCCATCACAGATAAGGACGTTGACAGTACAAAACAAAGCTGACCGCACGGATGCATTCTGAGTCTCTCCAGGGTGATTCGCATGACCTCATGACCTTCAGCAGTATTTCCAGGCTCCAGAGCCCTTAGCCCCTTGACATCACCCACCCCCACCCCCACCGCCCCAGCCCTTACTGTCACCCACCCCCCACCGCCCCAGCCCTGGAACCTCCATTGATGGTTTCTGTTCCAGTCTGTGAAATGCAACACAATCTCCACTCACCCAGGTTGGTTTAATTTAAAACTATATAACAGTTTGGACAATTCCACAGTAATTTTTATCAAAATAAGAGAATTAAAATGTTTCTGTCTATGAATGTAGGAATGTCAGTTTTCTGTGACAAATCCCATTTTCTCAGGACAATTGGGAGGGACGTGAAAGAGCGATAGAGCCAGTGGAGGGGACTCGGGGACGCCGAGTTAGCGCATTTGCAGGTGGTCGCTCGTCAGGGTTCAGTCTTCCCGTCTTGAGCTTGGGTAGTTTATGTGTGCTGAATGGGAGACACTGGCCAGCGGATGGGCCACACCTATAAAGCTGTGTGTATTTGAGTGGAAGGAGAACTATGCACTAAGTAACTGCTTCCCATGAATGTGAAGAAGATTCGTGAAAAGTGGACTCCAGCCCTTGGCACTCTATTTTTAAAATGATAATTTGCTTTGAGAAGACTTATGGGGCATTTTGAGAGAAATTAAAGTGGCTAAAACAAGACAAATACCAGTAAATGCCTATTTGTACAGTAACATTAATTATGTCTAATAAATTTCTAGATAAAATTGACTCCTGCATCTGTGAGTGTTTGCATCGGAGTCCGCGGGAACTCAGGAGGGACGAGGTGCAGGCTGGGAGGAAGGCACAGGACTGTGTGGAGGCTCTGGGTCGGGAGGTTCCCTTACAGAGCTGTCCAAACCATTCCTCCTAAGATGTTCCACAGGAGCCTGGCAATGGCCGGCCAGCTTCTTCCTGGAGAAGCCTGCCTTCAGGGCGGGGCAGGGTTTCATAGTATCTGTTCTGGTACATGTGTGTAATGTGTAATGGCCTTACACGTTAGGGGAGGTGTTGGGAGAGTGGCGAACTGCCCTCCCCTAGAGTCTGTAAACCTCCATGGGCCCTGCGGCCTCACCCTCTCATCTTTCCCCAGCTAACCCCCTGCCTGGGACCATGGTTGTGAGGGATTTCAAACACTGGAGAGACCCCTGAGGGGCTGCGTAGCTGGACCTGTGGCTACTTTGTGGGTTCTTTTCTCTTCCACCCCTTTTCTTCCCTTTCAGCCTCCTAACACTAGATAGGAGAAAAAGAAATCCCTGAATAAAGTCTGGGATAGAAAAAAGGGCGACCATATTGTTAGACTGCTCCCTGCTGATTAGGGGCATTGAGTTCCTTGGAGCCAGTTTGATCTTCACTGTCAGGATATCTAATTTCCTCTTTTCATCTCTTTGCACACGACTACTTGACAAACACCACAACCAACCACAACCAACCACAACAACCACAGCCAACAGCATCCAGGCACGAGGCAAATCAGAGTCACCTACTGTGAAGAACCCCGTATCCCCAAAACCAGGATTAAAACAAAAACACACTCCCATACTATTTCTGTGTTTTTTAAAGAAACCAGCATTGCCAGTTACAGGGCTGCACCGGGCAGCACACCGACATCTGGGCATCGCTCCCGAGCACTGGCGCAGCAAGCGTCTGGGTGCTTGGCTTGGGGACCCACCTGTGCACAGAATGGCCCAGATCCCTGCCCTCCTGTAGTGGAAGAAGGGGAGCAGCCCAAGACAGCCCCTCTCCGCCCATCGCCCTGTGGTGCTGGACAACTGCCTCTCACCCTCCCTCACCCCGTAGGATTTGCCTGGCTCTTTCCCATCTCACCTTTCGCCCACATCCTAGAATCCGTACGGAAGCGGCCAAAGGACCAGCTTTGTCAGCAGAGCTTTCAGGCACAGAGCCCTATATCCTATATCCTCCCTGGCCCAAAGCCACTGCCCAGAAAGGCAAACTGCCCTTTAGCCTGGGCTGTGTCCAGATGCGAGCCTTCCAGATCGCCCGTCTTGAACCTTGAAGCAAAGGCAGAGGCCACTTTACAGGCTTCCCTCCCCCTCCACTGCTGTCTCACAGCCCAAAAGCTCAGACCGAGATTAATAAGTATCAGATGTTTTACATATGCATTACCTCTTCTGGGAGCTCCTTGCTCCACACCTCTCTCTTTCCTGTTCTTTCTCTTTTCTTGTTCCCTGTTTTATTACACCGAAGATAAAATTTACTACCAAGGATCTATCTGTAGCTGTTTCTCACATCCTTATTATGTATGCAAGTATTTGGGGTGTGTGTGCTTGTGTGTGTGTGTGTGTGTGTGTGTGCTCCTGCGCACGTGCACACTGGGACACACCCACACTTATACAAGTGCTCAAATGTCACAGCATGCATATGGAGGTCAAAGGACATCTTGCCAGAGTCAATTCTGTGGGGGACCCAGATACTGAACTCAAGTGGTCAGGCTTGCTCGCAATCACCTTGACTTGCTGATCCATTTCGGTGAGCCCACCCAGTGCCTTTCTAGCCTGCCACTCACACTAACAACTTAGTAGACTTGACAGCATGCACATCTGCTAAGTAGTAGCTAACATGAGTGTTGTCCTCTCCTTCACTGTGATTAAGAGGCTCTTTCTAATCTAAAGACACAGGTCGCCACCACAGTGGTCCATCAGCTTAAATCAGGAACTCAAATTTGAGCTTGGGCTTGAGTTCCTGTTGAAGAAGGACTGGCAACGGATAGTTCTCGGCTGTCTGGGTGCTCTTGGTTAGCCAAAGCAACCAACCAAACAACCAACCAACCGAACAACCAAACAACCGAACAACCAAACAACCGAACAACCAAACAGACACACCCAGCTTGTCGACACCTTTACTTGTCCAGACTTAGGTGAACAAAATCAAATAGTTCTTGTTCTGGTGACATCTCAGGCTAAGTAAAGTTTCATCCCTCCTTCCCTCTCCCTCCCTCCATCCCTCCTTCCCTCTCTCTTTCCCTCCCTCCATCCCTCTTTCCCTTTTTTCCTTTCCTCAATGCTGAAGATCAAAACCAGGGCCTTCAACAAACACTCTGGCACGGAGCTCCACCCCTTCCCCTAGATTTTTGAGACACGAGCTTGCTATTTAGCTCAGGCTACCCTCAAATTGTCAATCCCATCTCGGCCTCCTGAGTTCTGAGATTACTGGCACATGCCACGACAGCCAGCTTCAAAATGTTTTCTTTAACTCTGGAGGTTTACAGAAGTTGAAACTACTCCCTCAGAGCCCAGGTTACTAAGAACTCAATTCTCACCGCTCTATCTTGTCTTTCTGTGCAGAAAATTGATCTTGGTAGCCATAGACTAATACACTAAGGTGAACCCTGTCCCTATGTGGGTTTGAATCATGCTGTTCACTAGTTATCTGTGCTAGCAAACAAGAAAGGATGGGGTTAGGTCTGAATATTGTCTCATAGAAACTTCTCAGGAAAGGCAGCACAGATTATAGTATTACATGCCACTTTGAGTTCGGGAGTTTAATGACACACATAGCAGTGGCTTCTTTATGTAAAGTAATTTTTGTCAATTGAAAGCCAGAAATATTCTGGATCTATCATCTCTGGGCTCTGACAAATGAGTCCTTCGGCTCTGAGAACCACCTCTTTATTGGCTAAGCATTCCCTATAGACGTTAGGAGGAGCCCAGGGGACACCCTGGGTCAGACAGCCATGGCAAGGGGCTGGCCCAGCTTTCTCTCCCTCTTTGCCCTCCTCTAGCTGGGAGGTCTGAGAGGCATTGCCCAAGATCCCCTGGAGTGGCTGGAAGTGTTTCTGAGGAGGAGATCTTCCCCAGCTGGGCTGTCTGAGACTGAGGTGGCTGTCAGCTGCAGTGAGTGTGGGGTCCTTGGGTGTCTGCCTTACCCGGCTGCTTTCTCGGTGTTAAAGGGAAGGAGCTGGGAGGAAGCGCATCTGGGGAAAACTACCAAGGGAGGCAGAAATCTGCAGGGAGACCCTGGAGGAAAGGAATGAGAGGCCAGGGGCGCAGAGGGACCCTGGGCTTACCCAGAAGATAGCTCTTTCAGAGGAGGCTTAACCCAGCTGGCAGAAGAGGGAAACAGGAATTAACTAGAATTGTGTTGTGAAGAAAAAACTAAACTCTGCCCAACACTCGTTCTTTAGTGTCTTTCAGTCTCTCTCTCTTTTTTTGGGGGGGGGGTATTTTCGAGACAGGGTTTCTCTGTGTAGCTCTGGCTGTCCTGGAACTCACTTTGTAGACCAGGCTGGCCTCGAACTCAGAAATCTGCCTGCCTCTGCCTCCCAAATGCTGGGATTACAGGCGTGCGCCACCACCGCCCAGCCTTTTTTGAGCCCTTAAAAAAAACAAAACAAAACAAAACAAAAACCCATCAATTCTGAGCAGATTACGGAGCTCATTTTGAGCAGACTAGGAGACTCGTTGTGTTGGGACCCCAAGGGGCAGCCTCTCCTATGTAACATTTGCCCTCCAACCCAGGCCAGCTGAGCTCCCAGGTGGCTAGAGGGCAGCCGAGAGAGGGAGGGAGGGAGGGAGGGAGGGAAGGAGGGAAGGAGGGAGAGAGCCTGTGGAATACCGACCAGCCTGTCGGCTTCTGATGGATCTGGGATTCTGCTTTGCAGCGTGGAGAGTAAGAATGTCAATGAACAAGGGCCCGACCCTGCTGGATGGAGACCTCCCGGTAAGTAACCCGGGCTCTGTACGGTGGGGAATGGGCCACCCAGCGGGGAGGGATGAACAGAGTGGGAGAGAGGGGACTCCAAGCAAGATGTCTACCTTAGGCTCCACACTCACTGTCTCTATTATTCCTGTCCTTGCCACTTTCACAGGGGTATTTGGTGGGGGTGGGGGTGGGGGTGGGGGGTGACTATAGAGGTCTAAGAGCTTCGGAGAAAAGGATAGCAATGTCGGCTGGAGCTTCAGGAGAGACAGAGGGAAAGAAACCACCTGGCCATAAATCCAGAGACACACGTCCACCACCCAGAAGAATGTGCGTGCCCGGCAGAGCCCACGCATTCTGTGGCTGTGGCTTCAGTCCGTGACCCCCGTCTGCAGCCCACAGCCTGTGCTGCTGTGCGTGGGGATGAATTGGCAGTTCAGTGTGTCCAGCGTTTAGCTCTGACCCGGTTTTCACCGTGATTTTGAGTAATTCTGATACTTCTATGTGTCCTTGACATCTTTTTGCCAAGGCCTCTCTGACTTGGGCCCAGTTCAGATAGTGAAACTCAGGCATATGACCTTGGAAGAAAGGAAACTCATTCCAAATTAGGCTTTAAGCTCTGCTCTAGAGGTGACTGCCTTCTTTTGTACTAAATCGTGAGAGAGGTGTCAATGGATCACAAAAAAAAAAAAAAAAAAAAAAAAAAAATGTTAAGCCTTCTAACTTACACTTAGTGGCTTTTTCCATTTCCAGCTCTTTTCTCCTTCGGCTTTGTCTGAAACTCTCGAATGCTCTGCTCAGACCGTTAAAGAGGGTGTTTCCCCTTGCAGACAGAATCCCTTTCTTCATGATATCTGACTCATTTACAGGATGAAAAGCTAAAAATCTTGTAGCCTGCTTTGTCCCGGAGCCCAGGCGGGTCTCTTTGATGGCTCTGTTAACCTGACCTCCTGCAAGCAGAGCAGGGCCAGGGTCATCCAGAGCGAACTGCAGTGGCGATTGAGAGAGCCCTAGGCGCCCGACCAGTATCCCGGAGCATTGAAGCCTCTTCTGAGTGCTGCTTCCTACCCCATGAGGAGAACCACCCTTTCACTCACAGATTGGGCTTTTTCTGCTTTCTAAGATTTAATTATTCAAGCGTTGACAAAGTAAAATGCTTTTGATAAGAGTATGGCATCTGAATAAGAAGAGATGGCCCCACTACACCCTACAGGCCCAGGCTCACCGGACCACCACCAACTTAAACACGGAGTGTCGTATTTTAAGAAAGCCCGTGCCAAATTTTAGAGTGCCGAGAGGAAAGGATCACAGGTCCATTGCGTGAACCATTTTTAAACCAAGAGAGGAGCTGACCAGGAGGTGGTGGTGCACGCTTTTCATCCCAGCACTTGAGAGGTAGAGGCAGACAGATCTCTGTGAGTTTGAGGCCAGCCTGGTCTATACAGTGAATTCCAGGACACCCACGTGTGGCTCATTTCTCCAGGGTTAGGCTTTCAGATGGGCACTAGGGCCTCCAGGCATTCTACCGGGAGAATGAAGACATAAACAATAATCAGAGCAGGATGGCAGAGATCCACAGCCCAAGGACAGACACAGTGGGATGGAGGAGAGTCAAAGGTTGGTCCTGGTGACACATGACATATGCTTGTAATCCCAGCACTGGGAGGTGGAGTCAGTAGGACGAGTAGTTCAAGGACATCCTCAGCTAGATCCCTATGTATCCAGGGCTACGTGAGGTGTATGTCTCCTGTCTCACAGAGGAGGTGATAGTCAGAGAAGAATATTCTATCAAGTTAAAAGGGATGCGGGAGAGGAGGAGAGCCTATTTGACAATGATCCAGCGTTCGTAGACATGAGTCCGACATCTTAGAAAGACCACGGAAATGTTTAGATGAAGATACTAGTTTAAGGCGGACTAAAACTCCCAAGCAGCCAGGCGGTGGTGGCGCACGACTTTCATCCCAGCACTTGGGAGGCAGAAGCAGTTGGATTTCTGAGTTCGAGGCCAGCCTGGTCTACAGAGTGAGTTCCAGGACTGCCAGGGCTACACAGAGAAACCCTGTCTCGAAAACAAAACAAAACAACAAAACAAACAAACAAAAAACCAAAATCTCCCAAGCATTCGCTTTCTCTCTTAGTCCCAGGGATGAGCAGGGAGAGGGAGGGGATTTGGTTTGGTTCCCAGAGAACACAAATGGCCTGAGTACTTCTCCAGAGCCTAGGTGGCCACACGGGTCTAGGTAGGCATGGCAGGATGGCTTCTGTTTTCCCTGTGGACTTCCTCACCTTCTCATGACTGGGCCATTTGGAGATACCTGGCTTCCCTTAGACTTGGGGTGGCCTCACAGCGCCACGCATGATCCTGGCAAGGGTCGGCTGGCGAGGAGGCTGAGTGGGGGTGTGAGCATCTGACTCTTTCTTTGCTGACAGGAGCAGGAGAATGTGCTCCAGAGAGTCCTGCAGCTGCCTGTGGTGAGCGGGACCTGTGAGTGCTTCCAGAAGACCTACAACAGCACCAAAGAAGCCCACCCCCTGGTGGCCTCTGTGTGCAATGCCTACGAGAAGGGCGTACAGGGTGCCAGCAACCTGGCTGCCTGGAGCATGGAGCCGGTGGTCCGCCGGCTGTCCACCCAGTGTGAGTCCTCCTAGCACTCCGTGGCACCCCGCCCGTCCACCGAAACTCCCCGCGTGTCTGCCTGTCTGCTTGTCGGTCTATCTGATCATCTCACAACTCGTCTGTCCACCGCCCTGACTGCTTCCCTTGCTTGCCTATACCCGACTTCCTGGTCTTCTCTACAGACAGACATACACCTATACCTGCCTCAGCCGTAGCCCAGCCTAGGGTTTCCTGGGCTAAAGAGTGTTGGGGGTGGGAGGAATGGAGGTGGGCTACTCTGTGAGCAGCGGTGAGAGTAGAGCCAGTGGCAGGACATTTAGGCACCCCAATTCCAAATGCAACAGAAGCAGCAGTATCAGAATTTCGCACGAAAAGTGGCCTAGTGGTGCTGAAGGCTAAGGAAAGAGAAGGCCCCCTTCGCCCAGCTGCTGCTGATACCGGCTCCCGACAGATGGGGCCAGCAGAGAGCTCCTGGTGGCAGAACCGAGGGTCCATCGAGGAGAGCCTCACCAGGCTCGCCCCGTCTCTGTTATTCTGCCTCCGTCCGAAAGGATGGTCTCTAAGACTCAGCTCTTGGCGGGAGGGACCGAGGGAACTCTCAGCAGCACTAAGAAATCTGGCATCTTCTACCATCCCGATAGAGGCTTGCAGGTATGTGAAAAGTCTACCCAGCAACCAGGCAAGGAAGACTTAAAGGCGCCACTTAAAATCCGTGGTCACATAGATGGCCCCAGTTGAATTCCCTGAACGACAAAACAAAATGACGAGAACATGAGAAACAAAGACGGGGTTTGACAAGAGTCGCAGGGCGATTGTGAAGACACAGGGATAAGAGTGAGAAAATGCACCGCATGTGTGAATAAAGATGTCCAGGAAAGATACATTCAATTTCTGATAATTAGATAGTAGAAATGTCTCAGGCCCAAGGCTAGCCCTCCTGGAAGCCCTCATTCTGTTCAATCAGAAGACAGCCAAGTCCTCTGGGCTCTTTGTTACTCGAAAGAAATATGCAAGAATGTCTATAAATACCCTTCGAATCTGTGCCTTCCGTGACCTTGACCTCAGAGCCCGTACCCTCAGCCGACCCTGGGCGGTCTCCCCTGACAAGTCTGAATCCTCTGTTGCTTGTCTCACTCCCCAGGGGCAGTCTTTCTCCTCCCTGTGGCTCCTGTCAGCTTTCAGCCATCTTGACAGTTGAGGGTTAAAGCTGGTTCTAGGGTCCATCTGGCGTGGCTCTGTCTGTGGCTGTAAATTCGTCACCTCCAGGACTAGGCAAGCCTGGTCTCACTGAGGCCAATGCAAAGGCCCCGGTGCCACCTCCCTCACTTCCACATGGGTTCCAGAATCCTGAACAGGGAAGCAGGGAAGGAAGAGAACAGCGTTGGGTGGTGATTCACAGAACCGCTTTCACTACAAGCTTACCCATCCAGCCGCGGATCTGCAGAGGCTGGTGGTTCTGACTTCTGACAGGAGGGGGCAGCAGAGAGCTACTGCCCGGACCCTAGAGATTCAAAAATAGGGGTTATGTGAGTCTTACCCAGACAGACGGGATGGCTAAAGCCACAGGCTGTGCAGGTGGAGGTGGGAGGCCTTGAGTACAGGTCCCACCGGCTCCAAAATGACCCTGCTCTCAAGGAATCATGAGTACATGAGCGCTAAACACAGCAAAGACTCTCTGGTCCCCAAATGTCCCGGAAGCAGCGGGGCTGGAATCTGTGGGCCCCAATGTACTTTCTTTGAGACGGAGGCCATTGTTAGTTCCTCGCAGCAGGCAGGGAACACCCCAACATGGCCCTTCCTTTTCAGTCACAGCTGCCAATGAGTTGGCCTGCAGAGGCCTGGACCACCTGGAGGAAAAGATCCCGGCTCTTCAATACCCTCCAGAAAAGGTGAGTCCCCCCTCTACCCTGGTGCTCCCTCTTCCCTGGTGCTCCTCCTTTCATGAAGGAGAGCAGCTGACGGTCTGGCTGTGCAACTTCCTGTGTTCGTGGGGGTGAGTACCCTCTTAGGTAAGTAGAGAGCCCTCTTCTTCCTGTGAGGCCAGGTAGAGTCGGGGTGTCTGGGATAACAGGTCTATACCTCGGACAAACTCAGATAGACACTTTTATTGACCTCAGAGGGAAGGAAGGGCTAACCCCAACATGGCTTCCCCATAATTGTACAGCTTTCTGATACCGTGGCCCTGGGATCTGGGACTCTGGGGATTTGCGTGGGGCTCCTTGTTGACAACAGATACCTAAGATCTTGGGTCCCACTCAATGAGATCTCAGGATTACACAATGGCCTTGAGATCCAACCTTTTATGGACCACGAGGCTAAAGAAGTCACTTCCCCCTGGGCACACCTGTATCTCCCTTTATCCAGGGCTGACTTCAGTCAGGCCTATGACCTCGTGTGATTTTACTGAGCCCGCCAATCTTTCTTACAAATCTCCCCTGCGCACTGCCCTTGCCAACGGCCACAGCACACGGTCTTCATGAAGCCCTGTTGGGCGATGGGCTTTGCTACCCACGCTGTGCAGAAGAGTAAACAGTCTGAGGTGACAGCCACCAGGTGGCAGGCCTGCTAGTCGCCCCCCTCAGTGCTCCAGACTTGTCTTTGCCACAGAGGAAGAAGGCTAACTACTCCGCTGTAAAACTTGGAGAAGGGCCAGCCATGTCTACCAACCAGTGTGAACAGGGTGTGAGGGAAAGGCAGGGGAGCGAGGGTAGGGCGTCAGAAGAGGGGGTGCCTGGTGTGAAGGTATCAGGACAGGCGCTAACCCGGCAAGACTTCGGGACTATCTTCTAAGGCCAGATCTTCAGGTAGTGTGGAGAATCCAAAAGACCCAGGTAGCTGGCACAGGTGGGGTCTTATTCCCCCTACATATGATTGCTGGTCCCTGGGTCCTTTTTTAATTATTATATGTTATGTTTTTTAAAGATTTATTTATTGGATGGATGGTGGTGGCGCACACCTGTAATCCCAGCACTCTGGGAGGCAGAGGCAGGCAGATTTCTGAGTTCAAGGCCACCCTGGTCTATAGAGTGAGTTCCAGGACAGCCAGGGCTATACAGAGAAACCCTGTCTCAAAAAAACAAAAACAAAAAAAAATTATTTATTGTTATATCTGAGTACACTGTAGCTGTCTTCAGATGCACCAGAAGAGGGCATCAGATTTCATTACCGATGGCTGTGAGCCACCATGTGGTTGCTGAGATTTGAACTCAGGACCTTTGGAAGAGCAGTCAGTGCTCTTAGCCACTGAGCCATCTCTCCAGCCCCCCCCTTTACTTTTTTTTTAAATTGTTGTGTATTTATTTTGGCATTTTGAGACAGGGTTTTATCGTGTAGCACAGGCTGGTCTGGAACTCCCCGTGTAGCTAAAGGTAGCAGTAACTCTCGGTGACCCTTCTGTGCCAGACTCCACCCCTTACATTACAGCCGGGTGCTGCCATGCCTGGCCCTGGCCCTTTAAATGGGGCCCTCCAGGGAGCTGCTGGGATCGGGGCCTGTGAGGGGTTCCACATAGCTGACCATCTCCCAACACTCCTCAGATCGCGTCTGAACTGAAGGGCACCATCTCTACCCGCCTGCGAAGCGCCAGGAACAGCATCAGTGTGCCCATTGCAAGCACCTCTGACAAGGTTCTGGGGGCCACTCTGGCCGGCTGCGAGCTTGCCTTGGGGATGGCCAAAGAGACAGCAGAATATGCCGCCAATACCCGGGTTGGCCGACTGGCCTCTGGAGGGGCTGATCTGGCTCTGGGAAGTATCGAGAAGGTGGTAGAGTTCCTCCTGCCTCCAGACAAGGCGGAGTCAGGTATCTGCCGTTCAGACTGGCTGGCTGCCCTGGGAACCAGCCCGCCTGCGTAGCACGGAGGATCAGTGGGGGGCTTCAGGTCTTATTGGCCCTGCTCTGGGATAGGGAATGTCCCTCAGAATCCTCAGAGGATTCCCAGGCTTTAGTTTCCCCTACCCCAATTGTAAGAGAGTGGCTTACCAGTGGGGGCATGGTAGAAGTTAGGCAACTGGGTCCCAGCCCAAGGTCTATTTCCTATTTTTTCCAAAATGTCCACATGTATGATTGTTTTGACTGCATATTATTTGTGTTCTGTCTCTGTCTCTCTCTCTCTGTCTGTCTCTCGGTGTCTGTTTCTCTCTGTCTCTGTCTGTCTGTCTGTCTGTCTGTCTCTCACACACACACACACACACACACACACACACACACACACACACAGAAAAAGCCAGAGGAGGGCGTTGTATCCCCTGGAACTGGAGTTACCAATGGCTGAGAGCCGCCATATTGGTGCTGAGAATTGAACTCAAGTCCTCCACAAGAAGGACGCGTGCCGAGCGGTCCCTCCAGCCCCCCCCCCCCCGACCGGCACTCTTTGACCTGTCTCCTCCCTTATCTTTATCTAGCCCCTTCTTCTGGACGGCAGAGGACCCAGAAGCCTCCCAAGACCAAACCAAGCCTCGTGAGGAGGGTCAGCACCCTGGCCAACACTCTTTCTAGACACACCATGCAGACCACAGCGTGGGCCCTGAAGCAGGGCCACTCTCTGGCCATGTGGATCCCGGGTGTGGCACCCCTGGTGAGTGACTGCTCTGAGTTCTCCCTGGCTCCCATGGGTTTCCTGGTCCCTCCTGTCTTGGAAATATCCTTCGAGCTGGACTGGAACTTTAGACATAAAGCTAGGGTCCTAAGAGGCTGGGAGGCTGGTTGTTCAGGCCATGGAAGAAAAAAACGACATGATGCAAACTGAGGGTTGCCCCCCCTTCCCTCGGAGTCTCTCTGACTCCCAGCCTTCATGACCCCATGTGGGCCTCTTCTGTGGGCCTTCCCGCCCTACCTGCTATGAAAACAGTGGAAGTGTCACCCAGAAACAAACAAACAAAAACCATAAAACCTGTTCAGTGGATGAGAGGCCCACTAGCTGCCAGCCCCGACTCTGTAGACTTCCAGTCTCCCCTGCTAGGGTCCATCCCCGACTCTGCAGACTTCCAGTCTCCCCTGCTAGGGTCCATCCCCGACTCTGCAGACTTCCAGTCTCCCCTGCTAGGGTCCAGCCCCGACTCTGCAGACTTCCAGTCTCCCCTGCTACCCTGGGTGGCTTCCCCAGCACACCCAGGCAAAGCTGCTTCTCTATTCATCTTGACAAAGTTAGGATGATTTTTTTTTTAAGTAAGGAACTTAGTGAGAAACTAAATTGAAGGGGGAAAAAAAAAGGAAAGAAAAAGCAAGAGGAAAAAAATCAATATTAAAGTCAAGTGTGTTAGGACAGGCTAGTAATCTCCACATGGGAGCCAGAGGCAGGAGGATTTCTTCAACTTTGAGACTAGTCTTGTCTATAGAGCAAGTTCCAGACCGCACAGAGCTGTACGGTGAGACGTCATTTCAAAAGACAACAAAAGATCCCCAAACAAACAAACAAAACAGGCACAAATAACAAAATTAGAACACAGGGGTGGGTCTAGCCTGGGCATACATGGCCATTGCAATTCAAGAAGAGAAAACCCAGAGGTTAGCAGGAAACAACATGAGGCAGGTCCTTTTACTTTCATTATCTTTTAAGCTTTCATTGATTGATTTGGTTTTTGAGATAAGCTCTCATTCTGTAGCCCAGGTTAGCCTTGAACTTGTGGCAATCCTCTTGCCTCAACCTTCCAAGTGTTGGGATTACAAGTGTTTCCCATCACATCCAGATGTGAGTGGTTCTCCTTTCCAGATTTGTTTTATTTATTATTACTCCGTGTGTCATCTCGTCCACCCTTTCTGAGACATGGATGGATGGATGTCATGGTGGCCCTAGTGCCAAGGTCAAAAGACAACCCTCAGGAGTTGGCTCTCTGAAGAAGCTAGGAGGATCACTGCAAATTTAGGGCCCAGCCTGGTCTACATAGAGAGTGACCTTGTTTTGATAGATAAAAAAATAAAGCTAAGTAAATAACTAAATAGATGGGCACAGAGGTTGGGTTGGGGGTGTGGCTCCAGCTTTGCGTGGCAGGGCCCTGGATTCCATCCAACAGTAAAAAGGAAAGAGAGTAGCCAGAAGGAACATGAGGCTGTAGACGGCAGAGGGGGGCCACAGACGGGGGATGCCGGCAGAAGACCCTCGGGAGAGTCTTTCGTGGTGTGGAAATGGCCTCTGTCTTGATCTGCTCTGCTCACATAGACTGTTACAGAGACTCGCAGAGCTCTCCGCTAATGACGGGTGCCTTCAGGGAGAAGCTTTTTCTAGTTAAAATGCTGGGGGAGAGGCCAACTAGTTGGCTCAGTGGTTCAGAACACTCGGTGCTCTTGCAGAGGACCCAGGTTCAGTTCCCAGCACAGATAGAGCGGCTTCCCAAGCACCCAAAACTCCACTTCAAGGGAATCTGATGCTCTCTTCTGACCTCCATGCACACAAGGCACACAGATGGTGCACATGTATACACATAAAATGAAATGAAAAATAGATTAAAAAAAAATCCTGTGGAGCCGGGGAAAGGTGGCGCACGCCTATGATCCCAGCACTTGGGAGGCAGAGGCCAACCTCCCAGCCCTGCTCCTGTGACAAGGGCATTACAGCCTAGTGGGGGTGGTCTGCTGAGCAGCTGTCTCCTGCTGTCCCCCTCAGAGCAGCCTGGCCCAGTGGGGTGCATCAGCCGCCATGCAGGTGGTGTCCCAGCGGCGGCAGAGTGAGGTGCGGGTGCCCTGGCTGCACAACCTGGCGGCCTCCCAGGATGAGAGCCATGATGACCAGACGGACACAGAGGGGGAGGAGACAGAGGAGGAGGAGGAAGAAGAGGAATCGGAGGCGGAGGAGAGCGTGCTCAGAGAGGTGACAAAGAGAGAGAGCCCATGGTGGGGTGTGAAAAGGAGGGGAATGAGGTAAAGGACTCTGTCCCCAGGTCACCCCCAAACCCACAGCCAACTAACTATCACTATGTCACTCAGTGGGTGTCACAATATCAATAAAAGTAAGCGGGGTGGGGATGGTTGCTCCATTTTGCAGAGGAAAAGACTGAGGTTCAGAGAGAGGACGTGACATGACCAGGGCCTACAGCTAGAGACAGACCCAGTCCCAGATTTTTTCCTTCCTTCCTTCCTTCCTTCCTTCCTCCCTCCCTCCCTCCCTCCCTCCCTTCCTTCCTTCCTTCCTTCCATGTCCACATTTCTTCTCTAGCTGGGGCTGGTGGTTAAGGTACGGGTCCGAGGAGCTGATGTAGTACAGGGGCTAACGGTTCTCTGGCCCACAGGTAACAGCCCTGCCCAACCCGAGAGGCCTCCTGGGTGGTGTGGTCCACACCATGCAGAAGACTCTCCGGAACACCATCTCAGCAGTGACATGGGCGCCTGCGGCTGTGCTGGGCACGGTGGGAAGGATCCTGCACCTCACACCAGCCCAGGCTGTCTCCTCCACCAAAGGGCGGGCCATGTCCCTATCGGATGCCCTGAAGGGTGTTACGGATAACGTGGTCGACACTGTGGTAAACTATGTGCCGGTGAGTCCCGCGCCAGGGCCGCCTTCTGACTCCCAAGGTAGATTTGACTGAAGGAGATATAAACCCTCCTTTCGTCCAATCCTCGGCGCTCAGAGCCTTCTCATACACTGATCTTGCCCAGCCCAAGACACCTCCCACTCTGTCCCCACCCCCACTCTGTGCCTCTCACTTGATGATAGTGGCTCAGCCCTCCCTCTTCAGATCCCGGAGGAAGGACTAGGTAGGCTTACATGCCACTGTCCAATAGGCTTTCAGGGCACCTTGAACAGTAGGCATGCCGGGCGTGGTGGCGCATGCCTGTAATCCCAGCACTTGGGAGGCAGAGGCAGGCAGATTTCTGAGTTCGAGGCCAGCCTGGTCTACAGAGTGAGTGCCAGGACAGCCAGGGCTACACAGAGAAACCCTGTCTCGAAAACAAAACAAAACAAAACCAAACCAAAAGAACAGTAGGCATCTGGGGACAGCAGCTGGCCCTATGTCAATTCTATCACCAACAGGTGTGTGTGTGTGGGGGGGGGAGAGGTGGGGGGAGGGGGAGGGGTGGAGCCAAGGGACACTAATACCGTCCTTTTGGGAGTCCCTGAGACCCTCTCCAATGGAAGTTACAGGTCGAGCAGGCTGAAGGAGAGCTTGGTGGAACAAGTTCTCTGGAACAAGATCTCTAGATCTGGCCAGGGGAAAGGTTGCTCAGTCATTGCTACCAAGAGCTTGTCAGTCAGACTTATCTGTATTTGGTCCCAAACATACGGAAACTGGGAGAGGTGGCATGCTTCAAGGATGGGGACTCCTCCCTCCACCAGAGGTGATCAGAACCCTTAGAACCCTTAGAATCCCCAGGGAGTCTCCCGGATGCCCCCTCGCCCCTGCCATCCTAATGGCCCACACCCCAGTCTATATCCTTGTGATGGCAGCCCCCGGGAGAACTAGGCCAAAGGCCACAGAAAGGGCGGTGACTCCTAGGAGAGGGATCCCTAACAAGGGTGCCCGGCTGTCAGCTTCCCAGGCTGTCCCTGATGGAGCCCGAGAGCGAATTCCGAGACATCGATAACCCTCCAGCAGAGGCGGAGCGCAAAGGGTCCGGGGCGCGGCCCGCCAGCCCAGAGTCCACGCCGCGCTCGGGCCAGCCCCGCGGCAGCTTGCGCAGCGTGCGGGGTCTCAGCGCGCCCTCCTGCCCCGGTCTGGACGACAAAACCGAGGCGTCAGGGCGTCCCGGCTTCCTGGCTACGCCCAGGGAGAAGCCTGCGCGCAGAGTCAGCGACAGCTTCTTCCGGCCCAGCGTCATGGAGCCCATCCTGGGCCGCGCGCAGTACAACCAGCTGCGCAAGAAGAGTTGAGCAGCCAGCGCCCCTGCTCGCCCCGGCGGGCGCCACCCCGCGGGAAGGTCGCTTCTCCCCAAGGGCCTCTCCTTTAGGGTGGCCTCTTGGGAGCCGGAGCCACGACCCCAGGATGCTCTCGAGGCACACATCATGTCTAAAGCATCCTTTGGGGGCTTGACCATCAGAGCCAGTTTTTAAGGGGCATCAGAGCAGCGGTCGACTCTCTCGTCTCTCGTGGGCAGAATTTCTCACGGCTTATTTTTTTAAAACTATAAAAGCAATCGCTTAGTTGGATTTCTCACTTCTTTAACAAAACATGTGGCCAAATGACATCTGACTAGTTCTAAAATTCCCTTCTCTGTGGACAGGAATCTATTGCCAAAAAGTAGTGGCTCAGTTGACAGTTCCTTTCTCTCTCCTCCTTCCATTTCTTTTTCTTTCCTCCTCCTGTTTCTCCTCCTCCTCCTCTTCTTCTTCCTCCTCCTCCTCCTCCTCCTCCTGTTTCTCCTCCTCCTCTTCTTCTTCCTCCTCCTCCTCCTCCTGTTTCTCCTCCTCCTCCTCCTCCTCCTCCTCCTCCTCCTCCTCCTCCTCCTCCTCCTCCTCCTCCTCCTCCTCCTTTTTCAATAATGTTTCCCTATATAGTCTAGGCTGGTTCCATTTCCAGTGCTAGGTGATCCCCTCTCTGGCCAGCTCCCTCTGAATGTCAGGAATTCTCAGTGCATTTTTATCGCCGAGCTATGAGACCCTCTGATATCCTCCTACCTAGCTCCCAGCACACTGCCGACGCCTTTGTGTGTTTCCTTAGATAGCAGTTCGTTTTAGAGTCTCTCTCGCACAGGTGGCGCCTCGGGCCTGTCCTCTCTAGCGCCCCCCTTTTCACAGCCGCTTTCCCTCGGCATCACTCCTGCCCGAGTGGTCACCCTGGAAGGTTGATTCCCCAGATGCTGGGAACCAGCAGTGGTCATCTTTTGCTTAATACGGTATATGATATATAGAGCACATATCTTCAGTCCCTGTTCATTCTAAACCCCATTCCTGGAAATACCGATACTTGGTCAATCTAGAAAATTCATAAATATACTTGTAATGTGCAAATACTACAAAGTGTGTGTGTGTGTGCTCCTTTATGGATTTTTTTTTACTCTTTTCCATAAAAAGAGCCACAGTGCGGTGTGTTCTTCCAGCTATATATTATCTACTTGGGCAAGCGCATGTGTATAAACCTCTATCTTCGCCTACTCAAGCTCTGAGTGGCGGCCTTCCTGACTTTTTCCACTCTGTTCAATATATCATTTAAACATTTTAAATACAGTTTTAAAAATAAGATTTTTACTTCACATGCATGAAGATTTTCCTCACATATATATGTCTGTGCACCACGAGTGTGCCTGATGCTGACGGGGGTTAGGAGGGGCCTTAGATCCCTCGGAACTGCAGTTACACATGGCTGTCTCCTGCCTTGTGGGTGCTGGGAGTCAAGCCCTGGTCCTCTGCAAGATCAACAAGCACTCTCCGCCTCTGAGCTGTCTCTCCGGCTCCTCCACTACACAACCCACCTTATCCACTTTTTTTGTACCAGTATTGGAAGTTCTACTTGCTCTTTGGAATGGTAATCCATAATATAAATCTAATATGGATAATTTGGTGTCGCTAGCTTCCTAAGGACAAACGTTTAGGTTGCTCCCCCCCCATACTGTAAACAGTAAAGCTAGGAAGTAGCTCATTGGTAGAACATTTGCTTAACATGTGCAAAGCCCTGGGCTTGATCCGCAGCAACACACACACACAAAATCTTGTGTGTGTGTGTGTGTGTGTGTGTGTGTATGTGCATGTGAACAAATTGTAGCCTGTAACTATCACATTCTTGATGAAATAATATATAATTTGCAATACTGGTGATTCCAGGTAGTTTTTAAAGGAAACTATTTTATTCAGTTATTGTCATCTGCTGCCATAGAAATGCACATAAACCATCAGGACGCACCTGTCATTTAGATATCCATAGATACACTAGATCCTGTTAGAATCCCTCGGACCCATGAGTACCTTCTTGGCCCCTGCTATGTGGTACGCTGTGGTTGACCCCTGGGTTCTGGCAGATCTTTGTTGTAATGAGTTTTATACCTTAATCCATGGTTTTTTGTTTTGTTTTGTTTTGTTTGTTTGTTTGTTTGTTTTTTGAGTTTAAAGATGCCAAATATAGGGGCAGGGAATGGACAGGGGTATGCACACATGAATGTGACTAACATACCCCTCCTAAGTACACACCATCCTCACTAATGCTCCGGACTGTAGAGGGTTTGGACCTGGCAAGAGAGGTCCTTAGACACTGCTACGCAGAACAGCCTTTCTCTGGCAGGGCTCCATGGGGAGGGCCTGGATGTACATACAGGAATGCAGACTCATCCTGGGTCTCCCTATCTGTGTTGGGCATCCCCATCCACCCTGACCTCTCCCAACTACCCTGGATACCTCCTACCCAAGGTGGACCCCCTACCCACCCTGAGATTCCATCTACAACACTGCAACAAAGCAAAACAAACCTCAAAAGTCCTGCTGTATTTATTGAGCATCTGTATTTTCCCCTTTTGTAAAGTGGCTGTCAAAACGTTTTTGTATTTTTTGCTGGGGACCTTACTTCTCGGCATCTGTGCTTGCAAGTTCTGCACCTTTTCCCAGATACTGGGCACGCGGCAGCATCGCGTGCTGCACCTTAACTCATGCCTCATTGTTTCTGCATGATTTTTTTTTCAATGAGTAGGAGTTCTTTTCAAAAAGGGTTTATTCTCCAGTTGTGGTGGCGCACGCCGGTAGGATTTGCTGAAGGAGGCAGAGGCAGGAGGATCACGAGTTCGAGGCCAGCCTGGGCTACACAAAAAGGGTTTATTTTCAATTATGTGCCTAAGTTTGTGTGTCTGTGCGGGTTTGTGCATGTGAGTGCGGTGCCCCAGGAAGCCAGAGGATGGAAGCCAAAAGATGGTGCCTGTTCCTGTGGGCCTGGAGTTACAATTGACTGTGAGCTAGGTGATGTGAGTGCTAGGAACCGAACTAGGGTCCTCTGCAAGAGCAACGTGCTCTTAGGCACTGATCAAATTGATTTACTTAAGGGCTGGAGAGATGGCTCAGCAGTTAAGAGCACTGACTGTTCTTTCTAAGGTCCAGAGTTCAAATCCCAACACCCACATGGTGGCTCACAACCATCCGTACTGAGATCTGACCCCCTCTTCTGGTATGTCTGAAGACAGCTACAGTGTACTTAAAATATAATAAATAAACAAATTTTTTAAAAAATCAATTGACTTAAATTGATTGATTCAATTTGATTTATTTATATTTAATGGTTTTTCTTCTTTTATAGATTTTAATTCTTAGTTATGATTTTCAAAGTATGCCTTACTACAAAGTCATTGCAATATTGTAACAGGGTCCCAGATCTTAGTAGGCCCTTAGCAAAACTGACACCATGAAGGAAATACTATTCCATCACAGGCCATGTGACAACCCTCCCCCCCATGTAGATAGCACCATCAGCCAAAAAGAGAACAAAGGTCTAATCCATCAAATCCTGAAGTCCTTGGAAAGTGTCCCTACATGTACTAACCTTGCTTTTTGGCTTCTGTCATTCCACTTCTGGCTGTTATTGATAAGTTGTGTCAATCCAGTGTGTGTGTGTGTGTGTATGTGTGTGTGTGTGTGTGTGTGTGTTGCATGTGCACGCGTGATTACACTTAGAAGACCACCCTGAGAAAGGCTCAGGACTGCACCCAGGTCCGGAACACCCAGTGTAGCCATCGGCTGCTTAATAAAGACTATGTATTGACTTAAACCCGTGTCTTCACTGGTGGAGATCTCAGCAGTGTCACATGTACTTTTCCAAATATTTTCGTAATGTTTTCTACATTTGATTAATTTTTAAAATATTCTTTAAGTGGGGGTTTGGCTTTTCCATTCATGTGGAGAACTGGAGACCTGTATGCTTCTCAAATGCTTCATCCTGAATTATCTTTATAGCTGAATTCTCCAGGAGAATTCAGCGTTTCTCAGAGGTCAGCTGGAAATTCCTGACTTAGTGCCGTCTGGTGCCTGGCTGGAATCAGTAGACTGGGTTCTGTTTTGTGTCTCGGGCACCCTGACTTGCTGCCATTGATCAGTGTCCTGTTACACCAGTCTAGCTTCTAGTGGATTCCATTTCTGTAGGACTGTCAAGAGTATCTGACTCACAGCGGTTTCAGCTTTCACACCTGCTTAGGCGTCCCCACACTGCCCATTGGCAGGAGAGTCCTTGCTACTCCCTGGACTTTGCTTTTTCATGTGATTGTCTTAGTTAGGGTTTTACTGCTGTGACCAGATACCATGACCAAGGCAACTCTTATAAGGACAACCTTTAACTGGGGCTAGCTCACAGGTTCAGAAGTTCAGTCCATTATCATCAAGGTGGGAGCATGGCAGTGTCCAAGCACGCATGATGCAGGAGGAGCTGAGAGTTCCACCTCTTGTTCTGAAGGCAAACAGGAGAAAACTGGCTTCCAGGCAGCTAGGATGAGGGTTTTAAAACCCATGCCCGCCGGGCGGTGGTGGCGCACGCCTTTAATCCCAGCACTTGGGAGACAGAGGCAGGCGGATTTCTGAGTTCGAGGCCAGCCTGGTGTACAGAGTGAGTTCCAGGACAGCCAGAGCTGTACAGAGAAACCCTGTCTCGAAAAAACCAAAAAAAAAAAAAAAAAAAAAAAAACCATGCCCACAGTGACAAGGCCACCACGCCTACTCCGACAAGGCCACGCCCACTCTGACAAGGCCACACCCACTTCAACAAGGCTACACCTCTAAATAGTGCCACTTCCTGGGCCCAGTATATTCAAACCACCGTGGTAATAAACCAGCTTGCCAGACCCCTTCGGACTTTTAGGTCCACCACTTTCAAAGGATCTGGTTGTTTCTTTCCTCCCCTAACCTCCCTACATGCCACCTTCTTTACCCTCCTCCCCTTTTCTTCCCCCTCATTACTCCTTCTCCTTCTCCCCCATCCCCCTCTTTCTTGCCTCTCGTATAGCCTAGGCTGGCCTCAAACCTGCTGTCCAGCAGAAGTTCATAGTCCTGATTCTTTTGCCTCAATTTTCTGAGATTACAGGCATGTTACAACACCTAACAACACCTACATTTTCTCACCACACACACACACCACACACACATACACACACATACACACACACACACACACACACACAATTATTCCAGTTCTTGACCTCATATGTGGATCTGGGGACGGTGATAAAGACCACAGTTTGAACACTGGGATGGGCATGCTACATTGTTCCACATGGGTGTCGGTGGAAACCGTTATATGCCCACTGGAAAGGGTTAGGAAAAGGTTACTTCTTTGTGAAGTCATGAATTCGTATGGACCGTTCCAGTGATGTCTAACGCCATGGAATTCCACGATTTTACCGTAACATTAACAGCTTTAGTGCTACTTTCTCTGTAACTTAATTACAGTAATCGCTATCATAATCATAACTCCTCTGGAAAATGTGATGTTCCATCCATCGCCCTCTGGGACGTTTGTGCAGCTTTAGCGGCTGGCTTCTTGGCATTCGCCGCCTAAATGAATCTCTGGCTGTTTTGCCTTCTGCTCGCATTTCGTTACTCCCGCTCAGTTCTCCAACTGGTTGAGAGTATTCGGGACTGACGGTGCAATTTCACGGCATGCGCGAGAAGACTCTAGCTGAGCCCACATTTCCCTGCTGGTTTATCTCCTTCACTGAACTGTATTTCATAGGAAGTGCCACTCCTTCTGGCCACTCCCCTGCGTCAGCTCCCCTGCATATAGCGGAGAGCTGTCTGGTGTCATCCTGGCGGCCCTTCCTCAGACAGGAGTCAGCTGCTCCTATTTGGTGGTTGTGGGTGGCTTCTCAGTGTCTGTGTCATCTCCTGAGGCCCTCTAGGGCCATCACCTTGTCAGTGATTAGCTCAGGGGTGAACAGACCATGTGACATACAGGAAGTGAAGGAAAGAACACGGGGACAGACACTCGATCCCCAAGCACTCCACACCACACGATGCTCGATGTTCCCTTACTCCTCTGGATACTCACAGTCTGCCGATGACAGCTCAGGGCCTGTTGTCCCTGACTCAGCCCGCTGGGGACTGTTAGGCTGGAACCCCTGCTCATGCCCTGCAGACACTGGGAAACCAGCCTGACCTCCTTTCCCCCAGGCCTGCCCTCACAGAGAAGATGTCAGGCTAACACATCATCACGCCTGGGCTCCCCGTTTCCAGCAACCCACCCGAGAGTGCCTGCCCAGGGGTTCAGTTTTTGCCCACGTGTGAACACCATCCCCGCTCCTTGCTGGGCGGGCATGTCTTCACTCCTCACTTAAACTCTATAAAAGCCCCTTGCTTGAACCCAGAGGTGTGACGTCACTGACCTCTGCCTGTGAGATGGATGAACCCACCAGAGAGCTGCCTGCCTGTATCTACTTTTAAACTGGTCAAATCTGGCCTATATCTGCGTCACTGAGGGAGAGAATATGCCTGTCAGGGCTGCCCCCACCCCATCCCGCTTGTCTTACCAGTGAGACACCCCACACCTCACGTGGCCTCATTATTGGCCTCCCTGCAGGCTGTGTTTCTACTGTTTGGGGCTGAGGGTTTTCTCATACAGATCTGGGAGAGCTGGAAACTTCTGCAGCCTTTCATTATGCTGCCTCTATAACGGGCAGTCATCTGAATACATACGTTAAACTTTGTTTTTCTTTAGCGGTGTTTTAAGTGATAAACCTGCGTTCTGAGATGGTGGTGGTGATTTGTGGTACTTGGGATAAAAACCAAGGCCTCCCTCGTGCTAGGCAAATGCCCTACCATGCCTCTCCCAGTCTGCTTTCCAGATTTATTTTTGGGTTTGTCCAGGGGGTACAACACACCTCTGTGTTTCAGTACGGTGCTGATCTCCCCCTGCTCAGGGAGTCTGCAGAGTGCTCAGATTACAGGCATGGGCCACTCATCCCAGCTTGGGTTCTAGATTTGAATTAAAAATGCAACAATGCATGGTGTGTGCAGCGGGAACAATCCCTTTGAAGTCACAGCGATGGACAGCCGACATTGCCTCTTTGGATGACAAGTGTCCCTTGACAGTGACTCTAAAATGCGATTTGATCGCAAAAATCCTAAAATGTGATATAGTTTTAGGAACTAAAACTTCCTAGGGAAGGTGGTTTTGCTGTTTCGTTTTGTTTTTAATGAGGATTATGGCTTAACTCTGGGAGCAGAAAGAAAGAAGTAGGTCTACGAGAGGACAGATGTCTGGTGCCAGATTTCAGTCTTCGAAGACTTGAAGAGCCGCTACTGACTGCTTCTCCAGGCCCGCCCCCCCCGCCCCCCCCGCCCCCCCCGCCCCCCCGGCAGAGGCCCGCCCCTCCCCCATAGGAGGGCCCGCCCCGCCCCGTCTGCGGACCGACTTGGAGGCGCCCTGCCTGCGCCTCCGCCCCCGAGCGCCGGGGCAGGCGGAGTTGTGGGTGAAGGGAGGGATGTTTGGGGGGCGGGGGTCCCGATGACGGCATCGGAGCGCGCCGCGTCGGGGCGCCGAGCTCGGCTGCGCGTCCCGGGACTGCGCTCGCACCCTGGCAGGTGGGTATGGGTCCGGAGGGGGGATGGCGGGCGAGACGGGGTTCACCCGGGAAGCGTCTGAGCAGCACCCCCATTGGTGCCCCTCAACTTACCGGGAGCTCTCACAGGGCCGGCCGGACCAGGAGCTGCCGTCTGCGAGGGTCCACGTTTGTAATCACTTTTGCAAACTTTCCGGGAGGGCCTGTTCCCGGCGGCCGATCGCGAGGGTGGAGTTGTCAGGGCGCCTTTGAGGCTCGGAGCATTGATTGTGGGGAAGGAAAAGCCGAGACCACACACAGCTTCAGAGCCTACCTGGGGACTGGAGTGCCGCCAGGCACTGTTACCTCTGTGTACCCAGGCTCGGGCTCCTAACCAGAACCGAATGAATGAGCAGTTATACACGCAGAGATGCTAAACAGTAAATACTAAAACAACGAAGAGTGGCGTGGGATACTGGGGTTGGGGAATGTGGTGAGGAAGGACGCGAGCTTGGGGGCGGGAGGGGTCGCCACGGATTACTAGATAATCTTGTACCCTGTGCTGGGTGCTGAAATAGACAAAGAGGGTTCTTGCTTTCCATCGGGAGAGAGAATCTGGCTGTGGCATCCGTGTGGTCGGTGTCTGATGTGGGCAGCACAAGGGGCTGTCTGTAGTGGTGATGGGACAGAGCAGAGCAGCTTCCCAGGCCCTGTGGGGAAGGTGGGCCCGGCCCAAGCGTGGGTGGGTGAAGATGGCGACGCAGAGGTTGATGGCCTGAGAGGAGAGGGGTGTTCGGGAGATGGGAAGGTAGGGTGTATGTTCTAAGCTTTCTTTATTGCTACTGGGATATAAAAAGGAGAATGTCACAATCGTGTTTTTGAAAAATGCCCCAGGCTGCGGGGTTGGAGAGGGCAGGGAGACTTGGAAAGGCAGCTGGCAGAAGTTACCCCTTCAGGATGTCAGTAGCGAGACTGGTTCTGGCCACAGGATGAGGAGTGTAGCTGATAATCTTGAGAGATATTTAGGAGATAGAACTGGCAGAGTTTAGTGATAGGAACTTGGTCTTGAAGGATCTTTTGGCTTCTTTGAAGAAGATAGGCAGGTGTCAGGCAGTTTCAGGCAGTCTACCATGAGCAATGGTAGAGACTGTGGGAACCCTAGGGGGGACCAGCTGGAAGACAAAACCTGGGACATTAAGGGCTGGGGCTTTTGGGATGGGGGAGGGGCAGGGAGGAAGTCAGAGAAGTTACTGTGGTTTTGTGGTCTTGTGGTTTGTGTCGGTTGGGTACCTGGTTGGGCAGATGCTCTGAACTTTGACTACCCCTTCATCAGTCTCCCCGAAGTCTAGAGCTATGTGGTCTGGCCCCTGTGGTGCAGACTGGCGGCAAGGGCCTTTCCTTTTCTCTGCAGATCCCAGAGCTGCCCTCCTTCAAGATGGGACTGGAGGCCCAGAGGCTGTCTGGGGCGGAGGAGGCCCCAGTGAGGGTGGCCCTTCGAGTTCGCCCGTTGCTGCCCAAGGAGCTGTTGCATGGTCACCAGAGCTGCCTGCAGGTGGAGCCTGAGCATGGGCGAATCACCTTGGGGCGTGACCGCCACTTTGGATTCCATGTGGTCCTGGGAGAGGACGCTGGGCAGGAGGCCGTGTACCAGGCTTGCGTGCAGCCCCTCCTGGAGGCTTTCTTTGAGGGCTTCAACGCCACCGTCTTCGCCTATGGTCAGACAGGCTCTGGGAAGACGTATACCATGGGGGAGGCCAGTGTGGGTGAGTGATCCTTATTCTGTTCCTTTGACTGCTCTGAGAGGCCTCAAGGTTTTCTTGGATTTCTGCACCCCACCCCCCCACTCCAAGACAAGGATGCTGAGGAGGGAGTGGGGGTCCCCTGGGCAGAGATCAGCCCTCCGGGGTGGGACCAGACATGTCAGCTGGCTGGGAAAGGCAGGAAGTGGGGTTTGTGGGTGAATGGCTTTCTCCAGATGGGTTTTGGAATGATAGCAGAGGAAGACCAAGAGTGTCTCGGGATGCCACCAGGGCCCAGGATCCGTGTTCCAGTCGGAGCAGTTGAGATTGGAGCCTCTGCATCTGGGGAAAGACTCTTTTGGCCAGTTCAAAGGGGGGGCAGTTCAGGAATTGCCCCCTTTTAAGTAACATGAACTGTTTTATTTTCTCTTAGCTGTTTTAGTGCATTGGGGTTGCTATACCAATGCTATGCTGGTAGACTGTAAACAGAAATTGACTCTGGAGACTCCAAAGACAAGGTCAAGTTGTCAACAAAATTAAGGGCAATAGTTCCCATATACCCATACAAGGTAGCCTTTTGTCTTTTGTGGCAGGGCCTTGCCCAAGGCTGGCCTGTTAATCACTGTGTAGTGCAGGTGGACCTCAAACTTTCAATTGTCTGTTTCAGTTTTCCCAAGTGCTAGGGTTATAGACATGTGCTGCCATCCCTGGCTAAGCCTTTTATTTAGCAGTAAGTGGCCTTAACCGCTCAGCGACCTCTCCAGCCCCACAGAGGGGTTTTGTTTCTTTCTTTCTTTCTTTCTTTTTTTTTTTTGTCTCTCTTACACTCAATTCATTCATGAGGGCTCCAACTCAGGAGCTAGTCACCCTGTTTCCTAATATCACAGTAGGGGTGAGGGTTTTAATGCACGAGTTTTGGGGAGACATACGCAGACCATAGCAATTACAGAGGCATAATTGTTGTAGAAAATTAAGAAAATGCAGGAAAGTACATGCAGAGAATAGCAGGCTTGATCATCACCTTTCTGAGCATTCCGGTTCTCTGCGAAGATGATTATACTTTATACTGCAAGCATGACTTTTTTTTTTTTTTTTTTTTTTTTTTTTTGCCTTCATCTTTTGAGACAGAATTTCCCAGTGTAGCCCTGGATGTACTGGAACCCACTCTGTAGATGAGGCTGGTGTCAGAGATCCACCTGTCTCAGCCTTCTGTCCTCTGGGATCAAAGCCTTGTGCCACCATGCCTGATTAAACATGCATTATTTGAGATCCACTCGTTTCCATCCTGTTTTGTTTTCTCAATAATATGCCACGGGGCTGAGGATGTGTGTGCTAGCTCGATGGCGGAGCTGCCGTCTCACTTAAGGCCGTGAGTTTATCCTCACCACTCCCCCTCCCACGCAGACACAAACGAGCAACGCTTAATTATAGATGTTCATGCTTTATTATTATTATTATTATTATTATTATTTTGGTTTTTCGAGACAGGGTTTCTCTGTATAACCCTGGCTGTCCTGGAACTCACTCTGTAGACCAGGCTGGCCTTGAACTCAGAAATCCTCCTGCCTCTGCCTCCCAGAGTGCTGGGATTACAGGCGTGCGCCACCACTGCCAGGCTATCTTCATGGTTTATGCACCATTACACCTGGCAGCATCTGAATTTTTCTGGCCATAAAATATTATTTTAGTTTTTGACTTACTATGTGGAGCCATCTACTTTGAATTGGGGATAGTGATAAAGACCTTGTATGTGATATGTACGATCAGTCCTATGTGTGTGTGTGTGCTGCTGTGTATTGAACTCGGGGGCTCATATGTTAGGCAGGTGCTCTGCCATGAAGCTGCACCCCTATCTTTCAGTCTTCTTTTTATTTGATAACTTCCTGGCATTCTCTTGCAGATATATTTAAACAAACTTCCTACGGGATCTTGGATGAGCACTTTACTTCCTTGAAGCAAATTAAGAGGCCCGTTAGTTAGCTGTGCACGGGCTGTGGTAGTGACTTACCTGTCCCAGGGAGTAATCAAGTCCAGGGTACCTGATAATCCATTGGGAATGTAGTAAGGAGGGTGCCTCGTGAAGGCGGTTCATTAAACCATAGCGGTTGCTTGACGTCTCTAACTCTACTTGACTATCCGGAGCACAGCAGAGGCTGTCTGTCCTTGGCTTCTGCCATGGCCTTCCCCATGCTCCAGCCCCATTCTCAAGCTGCTGCTGCTGCTGGTGGTGGATACTTGGGCCAGGTTCAGCCGGGGGCGTTGCAGCAGGACCCTCTGCGGTGTCTCCCCAGCCTCCCTGCATGAAGATGAACAAGGAATCATCCCAAGGGCCATGGCTGAGGCTTTCAAGCTTATTGACGAGAACGACCTGCTAGACTGTCTGGTACACGTATCCTACCTGGAACTCTACAAGGAAGAGTTCCGAGATCTGCTAGAAGTGGGCACTGCCAGCCGGGACATCCAGCTTCGGGAAGACGATCGGGGAAATGTTGGTGAGAAGCCTCGGGAATCCTCGAATGACTGGCAGTGAGACCCTTTGGCAAGGAAAGCCTGCCCCGTCTGCTCTGAGGGTGGGCTGGCATAACATGTCTGGGAGAAACACTTCCTCAAGGGAAATTCAGGCCCTGGATGATGGGTTTCTTTGCTGTCTCCGGTGAGTTCGGTATATGCTTCTGTGTTCGGAGTGGGAAACAGTAAGGTAAGTGGGGGGAATGCTGGGACTCCGGGCGCTCTGGCGAGGAAGAGCAGCAGGTAGGGGTCCTGGACTGTTTTCGCTTGTCTTCTGGCTGTCCGTAGGGGAGCAGCTCACAGTCTTCTGTCTCCACAGTGCTCTGTGGGGTGAAAGAAGTGGACGTGGAAGGCCTGGACGAGGTGCTGAGCCTCCTGGAGATGGGCAACGCAGCGCGGCACACGGGCGCCACCCACTTCAACCGCCTCTCCAGCCGCTCCCACACGGTCTTCACTGTGACCCTGGAGCAGAGGGGAAGGGCTCCTAGCCGCCTGCCTCGACCCGCCGCTGGCCACCTGCTGGTCTCCAAATTCCACTTCGTGGACCTGGCCGGCTCCGAGAGGGTTCTGAAAACCGGCAGCACGGGCGAACGGCTCAGAGAGAGCATCCAGATTAACAGCACCCTGCTGGCGCTGGGAAATGTCATTAGTGCTCTGGGGGACCCCCAGCGCAGAGGCAGCCACATCCCTTACCGTGACTCCAAGATCACCCGGTGAGGTGGCCCATTTCTCTGGGCTCGGGTGGGATCATGGAGTCCCCCAGGAAAGGTGGCTTTGGACCTAGGCCGGTGGTCCCAGGTCAGCACTCACAAGAGCCAACCAAGGCACTGACGCTTATCATCCTCGTGCTCGCAGGATCCTCAAAGACTCTCTGGGAGGGAACGCCAAGACAGTGATGATCGCCTGCGTCAGCCCCTCCTCTTCCGACTTCGATGAAACCCTGAACACCCTAAACTACGCCAGCCGCGCCCAGAACATCCGCAATCGCGCCACAGTCAACTGGCGGCCAGAGGCCGAGCGCGTCCCCGAGGAACAGGCGACGGGTGCGCGCGGGCCGCCGCGACACCGCTCGGAGACGCGCATCATCCACCGCGGCCGGCGCGTGCCCTGCCCGGCTGTGAGCTCCACGGCAGTCGCTGCAGGCCCGGGCGCCGAGTGCGCGCGCTGCCGGGCCCGCACCAGCGCCGCCTACAGCCTCCTGCGAGAGCTGCAGGCCGAGCCCGGGCTGCCCGGCGCTGCTGCCCGCAAAGTGCGGGACTGGCTGTGCGCGGTGGAGGGCGAGCGCAGCGCCTTGAGCTCTGCCTCCGGGCCCGACAGCGGCATCGAAAGCGCTCCAGCCGAGGACCAGGCGGCACAAGGGACCAGCGGGAGAAAGGTGGCCCTGGGTGGGCTCAGGGTAGCGATCAAAAGAAGAGGGTTTTAAGCCAAGCAGTCATGCTCAGAGTTTATTGTTACTTCAGTGACTAATGTCAAAGTAAGTAAGAATTTTGTAAGATCAGAAGCAGTAATAGATGTCAAGCACACTGGCAAAGACCGAGGTGTTCTTGATAAAAGTAACATTAATAAAAAAACATATAGGGCATGGTAGGGCACACCTTTAATCCTAGTGTTAGGTAGGGAGAGGTAGGTAGATCTCTGAGTTTAAGGCCAGCCTGGTCTACAGAGTGAGTTCTAGGACAGCCAGGGCTACATGAAAACCCTGTCTTGAAGAACCTAAATAAACAATGAAGTAAACAAGCAAACAGACAACCGTGATCTGTGGGAAGAGTGGTCACATGCATAATTCCAACTCGGTGAAGGCGGAGGCATGAGGAACGTGAGTTCTAGGCTAGCCTGGGCTATATAGCAATACCCCAACTCAAAACAAAAATAATATTAGTGATAAGCATTATTAAAACATTATTAATAATGGAGGGAGATGGCCCAAATGGCTTGCAGAAGGAACCTAAGGCTAGACGGGGGCCAGGAGCACCGAGGTTGCAAAGCAGATCTTGGAAGAACGTGTAGGACTGGGTGAGCCAGGGTCAAGACAGAGTTAGGCTGGCCCAGCACCTTGCCAGGCGCCACCCCTAAAGCCTTTCTCCCTGCCCCATAGGGAGCTGAGGGGGCCCAGCAGCTGCTGACCCTGCAGAGCCAGGTGGCCCGGCTAGAGGAGGAGAATCGGGACTTCCTGGCGGCTTTGGAGGACGCCATGGAGCAGTACAAACTGCAGGTAGGATGCCCTTTCTGCAGACCAGGACGGCTTTCTGGAGGAGGGGGGCTTTCCCCAGAACCGAATGAAGGGTTTGATGGAGACCCAGGCCAAGGGCAGCTGGTGAAGGGCTATGTAGAGATGTGTGGTGCCTCGCCCCGTGACGCCTCACCCCGTGACGCCTCGCCGTGGCGCGGGACACAACAGTGAAGGAGGCGCTCTGACAGCCGTGCCTGGCACCTTTTGGCTGCAGCTGGCACCTGGGGGCAGCAGGATGCCACGTGGGAGCCTGCTGAAAGGCTCGGCATTCTGCCCGGCTGGTGGAGCAGGTAGGGGTTGGCATGCAGGCGTGTGAGGAGGTGATGACCACTGGGCAGGATGGGATGAGAGCTTGGGTGGGAAGCAGTGCAGCGTGTGTCGTTCAGACAGGAAGGGCTCAGTGGCGCTCAGACTTTCCAGTCTCATCCCAGAGGGTGGGTGCCCTCAGCGTCCTTCTTCAGTTTCTCGTTCCCACGCTGATCAGCAGACACCCCCACCCTCGGCGTCCCACCCAGCAGCTCCTGACTGTGTACCCCCACCCTCGGCGTCCCACCCAGCAGCTCCTGACTGTGTACCCCCACCCTCGGCGTCCCACCCAGCAGCTCCTGACTGTGTACCCCCACCCTCGGCGTCTGAGCCCCAGCAGCTCCTGACTGTGTACCCCCACCCTCGGCGTCCGAACCCCAGCAGCTCCTGGTCTGTGTCTTGCAGAGCGACCGCCTGCGGGAGCAGCAGGAAGAGATGGTGGAACTCCGGCTCCGTCTCGAACTGGCACAGCCCGGCTGGGGAGCGCCGGGGCTCCTACAGGGCTCCTTTGTGCCCCGGCCTCACACAGCCCCCCTAGGGGGTGCCCACACTCACATGCTGGGCATGATGCCCCCGACATGCCTTCCCGGAGAAGAAGTCAGCTCTGAGCAGGTGAGGAGGTTGGTGAGGCTCGGTAGGTCGGGGCAGCACTGGGGCACGTGTCCCTCATTCGTGTCTCCGTGGCACCAGCTGTGAGATAGGAGATTCCTCTTTCAGGTGTCCCTTGAGAGAGGGACCAGGTATGAGAGGCTGTGGGACCTCTCAGAAGTGACCAGGAACAGTGAGCATCTTGAGGCAGTGGAGATTGCTTGGAGTGAGGATGTCAGAGGATGACAGGTGGCGCCCGAGGGTGGAGCTCCTGACGCACGGTCTGGGCCTGGCTCTCTGCAGTCTCACTCTCTCCCACGACATCTGCTTGGTCTCCCCAGGGCTTGCTTCCCTGCCTGGAGGTTCTGCAGCTCGGGGTCTTTTTGGCAAAGTTGAATCCTGTGCCGCTTCAGAACTCTAGGTTACCTCGGCTGTGCAGTTGTCGAGGGCTTGGGTTGTGTGGGAGTGTGTCATGTACCCATCATTCTGTCTGGCGGGGTGTCTGTGGTGAGAACGGACTTGGGTGCACATGAGCTGCCTACTAGAAAGGGCGGGTTGTCACCCGAGGAGACCCAGATGTCAGGAGATCACAGCCTTCCCCGAGGGCTGAGGGTGAGAGCACTTCCCAGGGTGTCCCCTGACAGCTTGAGGGTGAAGATGGGGTGGAGGAAGTTGAGGGGAGGACGGCGTGCAGGGCAGGGCACACTGCAGCAACGGCCTGGGGAAATGGCTCCAAGGACGCCCTGCGCGCCCTCATGCCCCCTTAGCAGGTGACGAACGGCGAGGAAGTCAAAGCAGAGGTGTTGGCCCAGGCGGACAAGCTGGGAAGTGGCTCTTCCACTACATCAGAAGAGGAGGAGGAGGAGGAGGAGGAAGAGGAGGAAGAGGAGGAACCACCCAGGCGGACCTTATACCTGCGCAGGTGAGGGAGGACTGATGAGTTGGACTCACAGGGTCGGCCCTGGATTGCTTCGGGCTGTAGGAGACTCCTGGTCATTCTCTCAGCAGTCATATGGAGGCCTCTCACGGCTCCACATGCTCGTCCCTGCCTCTCGTCACCCTTCCTGGGAGATCTGTGAGCTCCGGATGGGAAGGTTTCAGTGGGGTGGGTGTGACAGGAGGTGCCCAGACTCCTTCCTGATGCTCTGGCAGCTTCTTGTCAGCTTCTAGGCTCTGCCCCACCTCTCTCTTGGGTAACATTGATCCTGAGGGTCGGAGGGTCCCAAGGACTTTCTTCTTCCCTCCAGGCCTAAGAGGTGGCTCTGCTAGGTCAGGGGCTGGGGAGCGGTACTGACTCCTGCGTCTGCTTTCTAGAAATGGGATCAGCAACTGGAGTCAGAGGGCAAGGGTGCGTCCAGGGAACCCCCCTGACAGGAAGGGCCCAGAGGTCTGCTCAGAGGAGCCAGCTGCTGCTATCCCAGCGCCACAAGGTACGCTGGGTGGTGAGCGCCCAGGGAGCCTCTCTACCACTCCTCTGCCTCCTCGCGGTCAGTCTGGGTGCCGATCCTGACAGTCTGCATGTTGTAGCAGTCGGTAGCGGCAAGGCCCCGGTTCAGACCCGCCAGGCCCCGGCTGCCATGGCCTCTGAGTGGCGACTGGCCCAGGCCCAGCAGAAGATCCGGGAACTGGCCATCAACATCCGCATGAAGGAGGAGCTGATTGGGGAGCTGGTCCGTACAGGTCAGTGGGGCACTGGGGCGGCTTCCTCCTCAGGAGGCTCTCCCGCTCCGCCTTCTTCCTGTGCTGCTATGGAGAAGGTTTGCACTGGACTGCTTAGCAGCACAGGCCTCAGGGCCTGGGTCTGAGACCTAGCTTGGGCCTCTTCTACCGTCTGTTTTCTCTTGTCTGAAGGGAATGAACTTGTACCTACTCCACAGGATGGCTGTGAAGGTGAAATGAGTTCATTCTGGTGGCGTGCTTTGAATTTTCCTCAGTAAACAGAGCTTATCCACTGACTCTTACATTGGCGGTGTTGTGTTAGGGTCTAACACTCAGTCCCAGTCACAGTGTGAATGAGAAGGCAGCTTTCCCGATTGTGCCGCCTCTGGTATTGGTGACTAGCTGGGGAACTGGCGACAACTCTAAGTGGTGGCCATTTGATAGTTTGTTTTTTGTTTTTTGTTTTTTTTTTTTGGTTTTACGAGACAGGGTTTCTCTGTGTAGCCCTGGCTGTCCTGGAGCTCACTCAGTAGACCAGGCTGGCCTTGAACTCAGAAATCCGCCTGCCTCTTCCTCCCAAGTGCTGGGATTACAGGCGTGCGCCACCACGCCCAGCGATAGTTTTTAAAGAACATTTTAAAGTACATTCTCTCTCTGTTTGTCTCTGTCTGTCTGTCTGTCTCTCTCTCTCTCTCTCTCTCTCTCTCTCTCTCTCTGTGTGTGTGTGTGTGTGTGTGTGTGTGTGTGTGTATGTGGTGCTTAGAAGGTAACTTATAGGAGTCAGTTTCCTCTACCGTGGGGCCTGGGGATTGAACTCAGGTCATCAGGCTTGACCGCAGGTGCCTTTATCCACTGAGCCATCTTGCCTGCCTGTTTGCATGTTTTTAACAGTTGTGAATTTATTACTAACTCACTTTTCAGACTTTGAAGTAGATGGTTAAAGAGAAAGACTAGGGGCTGGAGAGATGGCTCAGCAGGTAAGAGCACTGACTGTTCTTCCAAAGGTCATGAGTTCAAATCCCAGCAAGCACATGGTGGCTCACAACCATCTGTACAGCTACAGTGTACTCATATACATAAAATAAATAAATAAATATTAAAAAAAAAAAGAGAGAGAGAAAGACTAGTACAGAGGTCGTTAGCCAGACTTCGCCGTCCCTGAGAGCGCCCACCCTCATCTCTGCCCATTTTTTTTTCAATATTATATCTTGAAGCAAATCCCAGCCACCGTATCCTTTTCCTTGTAATGACTTCTCAAAAGCAAACTCACACCGTGGACCTTTTCCTGCTACCCACCATGCCTTACCCTTGGTGTCTTCTCGTCTTTTCTTGACTTATTTGAGATGGTTTCATGTAGCCCAGGCTGGCCTTAAAAAGGTGCTGTGTAGCCAACACTGGCAACAAACTCCTGATCCTCCTGACTTCAGTTCCCAAGTGCTAGGATTACAGGCACATGTACTGGCTTGTTTCCTTTTGATCAGTGCTGGGGTGAAGCTGCAGACTCTCTTCCTGTGTTCTCAGTACCCAGAGCCTAGTCACTGTCCCTTGAAGACCCTCCCTCCCTTGGGCAGGAGCCAGGCAGCCACCTCTCTCTGTTCCTGTTGTGTTGAAAGCAAAGCTGACTCCAGTATACCTGTGACACCAGGCTTGATAGAGGCTCGGAGTGACTGCCACCGGTGACTCCAGCCCCGGGATCCTGCTTAGCGTCTTTGGCTTGAGTCAGCCTTCGGTTCTGGGGCCCTGTGCACACGCGGTTGGTTTTGTAGGCCTCTGGGAGGTCTCCGGTCTCGCAGCTCCTGGGTGCTGCTCCCAGGATCTGTCCGGCTTCTCCCTCTGCCCTTCGTGCATTCTTGCAGATTGAAGCTGGTAATGTATGCAGGCTCAGTGTACACAACTCGTTTTTGTCATGTGCGAGGTAAAGATAAAATTTGATAATTCCGGTCACTCCTGTGGGTAAAACTCATTTAGAAAGCAGGTAGGGGGCTGGGAGTCGTGGTGCATGTATTTAATCCCAGCACTCAGTAGGCAGAGGCAGGGGGATCTCTGAGTTCAAAGCCAACCTGGTCTACCATGATGAGTTCTGGCCAGCCAGGACCAGAAGCAGGATGGACTTGGGGTGGTGGTGGTGATGGTGGTGATTGAGTGGATTTAAGAAGCTGATGGTGTGCCAGGCGGTGGTGGCACAGGCCTTTAATCCCAGCACTTGGGAGGCAGAGACAGGTGGATTTCTGAGTTCAAGGCCAGCCTGGTCTACAGAGTGAGTTCCAGGATAGCCAGGGCTACACAGAGAAACCCTGTCTCGAAGAAAAACAACAACAACAACAACAACAACAACAACAACAACAACAAAAAGATGATGGTGTGAGACTTAATGAACCCCATGCTGTGTTCCAGACTGGTAGGGCTTGCGGCACAGACTTCGAGGGGAGGGAGTCTGCCGTGCCACCGCGGCTCCACTTTCTTCCAGGGAAAGCAGCCCAGGCCCTGAACCGCCAGCACAGCCAGCGCATCCGGGAGCTGGAGCAGGAGGCTGAGCATGTGCGAGCAGAGCTGTGTGAAGGGCAGAGGCAGCTTCGTGAGCTGGAGGGCAGGGAGCCCCAAGATGCCAGCGAGAGGTCCAGGCTCCAGGAATTCCGCAAGAGAGTGGCTGCGGCCCAAAGCCAGGTGCAGGTCAGTGTTGGGGTTCCCAGCTGGCTCTGGGAACAGGATTGTGGGTCTGGAGTCACTGGTGGCAGTCCCTTCTCCTGACCTCTAGCTAGGCCGGCTTCATAGGGGTGCTAGAGTCAGCTTAGGGCTAGGTGGCTGCTGCCCGCTGACCAAGGGGAGGGTGGACGCATAAAGAAAATCTCCTCCAGCCCACAGCACCTCCAGCCCGGCACACATCGCAGTCCCAGCGGCTCTTCAGTGACCTTCCATCCCGCCCTTCTCTCCACCTGACCCTCACTCATTTAGCTTGCTTTCTTTTTTGTTCTGGAAGAAACACTGAGCACAGTACCCAGGCTTGGCTCAGCCTTCTGACGGATGAGTGTTCATGTGCCCCCTCCATCCCCTTGAGCAGGAGTCCCCAGTGGAGGGGTGCCTGCACAGCAGGCTTCTGCCTCTCACTCAGCAGGCTGGAGAGGCAGGCTCATGGCGGCCACAGACCTAGCTTCTCCTGAGGCCTCCCGACGCTGTGGATGGCTGCCTTCCCTCTGGCCGTGTCTGCCTTTCCTGTGCACCCGTGTTCCTGGTGTTTACAGGATGCCTATAGGTCAGGGTCACCATCAAGGACCTCACATCAGCTTAAAGGCCGCTCCATCTCCATCTCTGTGAATGAAGCCACCTTCGGGTGCAGGGTGTGGAGTGTTGGGGAAGACAGTTGTGCCTGCAGCCCTGTCCATCCTGCCCTGGCTTTTGCCTCAGGTGACCCCAGCCGCCTCTGTCCGAGAGGGGACCTGGTAGAATGGCCGAGAATAGAGGCTGTGCAGCCTGACTGGAAACCCCATTTTTTTCTTAAGACATTTATTTTTATGTTTTACCTGAATACATGTGTGCTTGTACCTGTGGAAGCCAGAAGAGGGCATTGGGTCCTTTGGAACTGGAGTTATTGACAGTTGTGAACCCAGGAAGGTGCGGGGAACTCAACCTAGGTCCTCTGCAAAGAGCAGCAAGTGCTCTAACCACTGAGCCATCTCTCCAGCCTCTGGCTGTCCTTTTTTTGTTTTGTTTTGTTTTGGTTTTGTTTTGTTTTTTTCGAGACAGGGTTTCTCTGTGTAGCCCTGGCTCTTCTGGAATTCATTCTGTAGACCAGGCTGGCCTCGAACTCAGAAATCCACCTGCCTCTGCCTCCCAGAGTGCTGGGATTACAGGTGTGCGCCTCCACCACCCAGCTTACTTTCCTTATTTTGTGTGTGTGTATCTATGTGTAAGGTTGCCACAGTGTGCGTGTGTGTGTGTATGTGTGTGCGTGTAAGTCAGAGAATACCTCTAGGAGTTGGTTCTCTCCTTCTGCCATATGGGTCCCAGGGATCAAACTCCAGCCAGTCATTGGACTTGGGAGCAAGCATCATTACACACTGAACCATTTTGCCAGCCCAGCAGGCAGACGGTTTCATGGGTTTGTTAGGTCGATTTCCACATAGAGAGCATGTAGAATAGTCCCCCGTGGGTAGTAGGCGTTACCGTAGCTACTGTTGTGGGTGTTCTCTTGTCATTAGCCTATACCCACCCCCCTTCTCCCCTTTCCTCGTGTCCCTCTGCTCACCCACCTGTTGACCCCACCCACCCTTGATAAGTGCCATGCCCTGTGCCAGGCTCCTGTACCCCCCTGTGCATAGCCCCGTGGCTGCTGTGCGGGTTGCAGGTGCTGAAGGAGAAGAAGCAGGCGACAGAGCGGCTGGCGTCCCTGTCGGCTCAAAGTGAGACTCGGCTACGGGAGCTGGAGAGGAATGTGCAGCTCATGCGGCGGCAGCAGGGGCAGCTGCAGAGGCGGCTGCGTGAGGAGACGGAGCAGAAGCGGCGCCTGGAGACCGAGATGAACAAGAGGCAGCATCGAGTCAAGGTCGGGCTCTGGCTGGCCCGCCCAGGGGTCTGTCGCAACTATAGTTACGTGATCTCGGAAACAGGTTACTGTAGGTTCTCTGAGAGTGGCTTATCTTCTCACTCACTTTCAAGAACTTATAGGAAACTTGAGGCTATGGGCACATGCCATACGCCACGGCCTTGTCCCCCGGGCTCTCTCCCCACCCTGCTTCCTCCCCTCCACACTGGGCCTCCTCCCCCAGGAGCTGGAGCTGAAGCATGAGCAACAGCAAAAGATCCTGAAAATCAAGACAGAAGAGATCGCAGCCTTCCAGAGGAAGAGGCGCAGCGGCAGCAATGGCTCTGTGGTGAGCCTGGAGCAGCAGCAGGTGCGGCTGGGCTGGGCCCGTGTCCCAGCGAGCGTGGCAGTGGGGTGACCTGGTCATTGGCGAGGTCCGCTGAGGATTTGCTGGGGAGCCACTGCTCTCCTTGGGACCTTGGGTCTAGCTGCAGTTGGAGACAGGTTCTGAGGTCCCTGCCTCCTCCACTGTCCCTCAGAAGATTGAGGAGCAGAAGAAGTGGCTGGACCAGGAGATGGAGAGGGTGCTGCAGCAGCGGCGGGCGCTGGAGGAGCTGGGAGAGGAGCTCCGCAAGCGCGAGGTCATTCTGGCCAAGAAGGAGGCCCTGATGCAGGAGAAGACGGGGCTGGAGAGCAAGCGCCTGAGGTCCAGCCAGGTGAGCGGCCGGCCCAGGGCGGCCCTGCAGGGCAGGGCTGTTTATGACACAAGAGCTAGTGTGTGGGGCGTGAGCACTCATCCCACAGGCCACTCCACATTCTGTCAACACTCCATTGGGGCTCACATAAGCAAAATGAGGACCGTGTAGTGAGTGGTGTGGCCAACTAGATTCCCATTGGTGGAGGGCTGCTGTGGCCCATCTGCACCTGGCTTGGCCCCTCCTCTTCAGTTGGAAGGCCAGCTACTAAGTCACCTCATTCTTCTTTCAGATGGGATTAGAATGTGGCCAAGAGGCTTAGTGGGGCTCTGTCACACCCAAACCCAGGACTGTTCTAATCCAGGTGCTTGAGCCAGACCCCTGAAGGGTTGTGGACACCCAGAGCAGGATCCCTCTCACAAGAGTTCACTAGGTCACCTATCATATCCCTTGGACACAGGCACCCTTGCTTCCTTCCATATCTGCCTCTAGGAAGGACCAGACTCTAGGGACAGAGACTTACAGCCAAGTCTCTGTACTGACGGCGTAGCACAAACCAACTGTCTTGTTCCCATCATCCCTTGTTTTTTGTTGTTGTTGTTTGTATTTGTTTTGTTTTGTTTTTTGAGACAGGGTTTCTCTGTGTAGCCCTGGCTGTCCTGGAACTCACTCTGTAGACCAGGCTGGCCTCGAACTCATGAGATCCACCGGCCTCTGCCTTCCAAGTGCTGGGATTACAGGCGTGCGCCACCACGCCCAGCTCCATCATCCCTTGTTAACGTTGGAGCCTGTCTCTCTGCTTGCATGCTCCTCCCCTCTGGGCTGTTTATCTTCTCCATAGATGTTTTGGTCCTTTAAAGGGCCCTGATCCCTGAATAAACATGGGTTACATGTAGGCAAGGGAAAGGCCCACATCCTCCTTAGCATCCAGGCAGCAGTCTAGGCCCTCTCTGTGTCCACTCTGAGCACGGCACCTGCTCCTCTGACCCCCTGGCCGTGCCGCCTCAGGCCCTGAATGAAGACATTGTGCGCGTGTCCAGCCGTCTAGAACACCTGGAGAAGGAGCTGTCTGAGAAGAGTGGGCAGCTGCGGCAAGGCAGCGCCCAGAACCAGCAGCAGATCAGAGGGGAGATAGACACCCTGCGCCAGGAGAAGGACTCGCTGCTGAAGCAACGCCTGGAGATTGATAGCAAGCTGAGGCAGGGGAGCCTGCTGTCACCTGAGGTAGGCCGCTGGGGGCCACCAGCTCTGTCCCTATGCTTCAGTTCCCTGATCCGCCCCTCATCCACCTGTCCCTTGCCCTTGTCAGTGCTGGCCTTGCTGCTTTAGGACACAGTGCCCTATGGGTGTTAGGCCTTGCAAGATATTGTCCCTTTGGCCCTGTTGATGCATGTGAGACTAACTGTGGACGTCTCGGCTCCCTTCCGGTGGAACTAGACACCCAGCTGTATATGAAGCGCTTTCCCTCTGAACAGAAAGCCTGCAAGTGCAGAAACTTACCCCTGGTGGTCAGGGGTCTTAGGCAGGCCCAGCTCAGCTTTCAGGAGCTCCCCAAGCTTCCCCTGAAGTGGATAAGCACCTGAGATCACAGCCTTGCAGCATGGTCTTTCACACTGCATCAGACTGACCATACCCCTGTTGCTGCTGCAGTAAGGGGCAAGGTCAAGACAGCTTCAGGCTGAGGGGACACTATAGGTTCAGTTGTGTATGTGTGCTGGACTCTGGTTCAGGAAGCCTCATACCCACCCCTCCATGAGAGCCTGTTCTTGCAGGAGGAGAGGACACTGTTCCAGCTGGATGAAGCCATCGAGGCCCTGGACGCTGCTATTGAGTACAAGAACGAGGCTATCACCTGCCGCCAACGGGTGCTGCGGGCTTCCGCCTCCCTGCTGTCCCAGTGTGAGATGAACCTCATGGCGAAGCTCAGCTACCTTTCCTCCTCAGAGACCAGAGCCCTGCTGTGCAAGTATTTTGACAAGGTGGATTACCAGCACAAATTCTCTGCCTTAGCTTCCTTTAGCTTGTTAGAAGGTCTGCTGGCATCTCCAAGAGGTGTGTCCCTTTCTCCCAGAGGAGAGGACAGGGTCAGTTCTACTCGCCAGTCTCTTTGAAGCCATTTAGGGGAAGCTAAGATTGTCTCCCCCAGCTTATGGTCTGAAGGCCCTCACCTACATTAATGGGATTTCAAAAGGGGATGCTTTTGCATCTTGGGACATGTCTGGAGATATTTTTATTTGCCATGATGGTAGGGGTAGGGGCCAGGGATGCTGCCAGATATAATAGACAGGTCTCACAACCAGGAACCACCCAGTACCAAATGCCTTATTCTTTGGTGGAGAAATCCTGGTCTGGGGGCAGTTCCAGTTTCGCTGTCTAGCAGCTCAGTACTGTATGGTGGGAAATCGTTTGTGCTAAGTTTCACCTGGAGAACCGGCTGATTGTAGGGACCTCACTGTCTGGAGCCCTGTCAGACAGGAAAGACCTGGTGTGATTTCCTTGCCACCAGGTTTACCAACTGGCTAAGGATTACTTAGGGAAAGGTACTGATGTAGTAGCTGAGCCTGGCTGATCTTGGGACAGGTAGTGACACTCCGAGAGGAGCAACACCAGCAACAGATTGCCTTCTCGGAGCTGGAGATGCAGCTGGAGGAGCAGCAGCGGCTGGTGTATTGGCTGGAGGTGGCCCTGGAGCGGCAGCGCCTGGAGATGGACCGCCAACTGACCCTGCAGCAGAAGGAGCATGAGCAGAATGTGCAGCTGCTCCTTCAGCAGGGGCGAGGTGAGGGCTGGGGGTGCTGGGTGCTGGCTACCTCAAGGCCAAGGTGCTATCCACCCTGCGCACAGCCCCTCACCAACCTCTTTCCATACCAGACCACCTTGGCGAGGGGTTAGCGGACAGCAAGAGGCAATATGAGGCCCGCATTCAAGCGCTGGAGAAGGAACTAGGCCGACACATGTGGATAAACCAGGAGCTGAAGCAAAGGCTCAGTGCAGGGAGCACCGCGGGCCAGAGCCGGGGTAAGCAAACACTGCAATCTAAGGGACGGAAGTCGGAGGGACGCGGCCTCAAAGTCCTACTGAGCCAAAGATCATCTTGAGATGATTGTGGGTGTACAGGCCTGTGCCACCACACCCAGATGCCGCATATCTATTGGCTCGTTTCAGGTTTATTGTTCAGGGGCTTTGGGAAGCTGGGTTTGGGGATACCTCTGTCTACCTCTATGTCTGACAGATACTGTTGTGATAGGTTGTGAGAGGAGAAGCCTCTGCCTGGAAAATAGACAAGGCCTTGGGAATGAAGACGGGAGCCATCCAGCGGCTCCCGAACCTCTCTGGCAGTCCTCCCTCCTGGAGGGGGCGCCCCGCGTGTGGGATGAGTCCCGGGACTTGGTCCATGCCCCACTACCCCTGACATGGAAACGCTCAAGCTTGTGCAGCGAGCAGGGCTCCTCGGAGGAGTCTAGGGCCCGGGAGACAGCTGAAGCCCCAGGAGGTCGGGTGCTACCTATGGGTGAAGTGGGCCTCTCCTGGAACTTTGGACCCTTGCCTAAGCCCCGGTGGGAACCCCGAAGAACCAGCCCAGGGATGATTGACGTCAGGAAAAACCCCTTGTAGGCCTTGGTCAGACCCTGCCTCAGATTCCAGTCCTGCTGAGAGGAGAGACTGCCTGTTTTGCTTCTATGAAGGACAGTCCTTACCTCACACTGTAAATCCAGTCTCGTCTTTACAACAATTAGTCAGCAAATTTGGGCCATACCCAGAAGAACTGGATTTCCCCACTGTGGCACTTAGCTTTTTTTAAAAATATATGCAAATTTCTTCAGCTGTACTGACTGCTACCTTTTCATTTGTGGGACAGTTCAAGCTTAAGCCTGTGTGCCCAGAGATTGGAGATAATCCTAGGCTTGTCACAAAACGGTCGGTGGCATTGGGGCTACAGCTTCAATGGTCTTATACAGATGGGAGAACTGGGAAAGCTATTAGCATTTTTAGAATTTTTAAAAAATATCATTTAATAATAAACAGGAGTAATCTCATGGCTTACATCTTAAATGTGTCCTCCAAGAATCCCTGGAGGCTGGTCCTCAGCTGAGGCAGTATCCAAACCAGGGTCTGGTGGAGGTTAGGTTATTGGAGAGCATCATGATTTCTGCCCCTCCTCTCTGCTTCCTGGCTGCCCCACTGCCTGTGTGGAGCACAGGCTCCCACTCAGGACAAACAACTGGACTTAGAACCAGCGTGAAGCCCTTTCTCCTCTCCTCATTAGTGTTACTGGAACAGAGCACATGTAAGCATCCCAGGGCTGCCTTTTCTTCCTTTCTAGTTGTTTACCTCAAAGTGAACACATCTCAGAAAGGAGAAAATGGGAGTTTTCACTTGGAATCTGACAACAGAAAGAGCCCTGGGACCACAACAGGGTTGAATCTTCTGGGGAGACTGAAATGGTCCCAAATCAGCCCTCGCTGCAAATGAGGCTCCTCCAGCACTCCACAGCACGTTGGTTACAGCACAGCACAGGTGTCAAGCACACACCAAGCTAAGACTGTCATGAGGTGGCTGGCTTTCAGAGCAGACCCTGCAATATGACTGCTCTGGACCAGGCAAAAAAATGCCAAATGCCAAGTTGCCAGGATGACTTTATTGTTTCCTCGCTTCTTGCTGTAGTCTTTCACTTATGGGTCTTATTTTGTGAAGTACCGCTTGTGTAGAAGAACTCAAGGCTTAGTAAACCCCTTGAGAGACAATGTCAAGGTTTCCTTCTTTCCACTTCACAGTGTGGCGGTGGTCCTCCATCCTGTCCTCTGAATCACCAAGTCCTGGAATGGGATCTTTGATTGGGTTGTTATATATAGTACCAGCTGCCCACCAGATTTCCAATCTTCCCCCAAAATGGTCAGGGCCTGGCCTCATATGAAGACCATGAGAGGGATTTTCAAACCACGAGGCATTCCAGTGGTAATCTGAACAATGACTCTGGGAAAAGGGCTTAAGGTCTTTAATGTCTTCTGTTGTTTTGGGACAGGGTCTCATATAGCCCAGGTTGACCTTATACATGCTATGTAGTCAGAACCTTCTGATACGTCTGTCTCCACCTCCCAAGTGCTAGGTCTATAGACATATTACTATACCCTGCATACTCTACAATTTCTTCAAGTCCACAGGGACCTTGCTGCTGTCATTTTCACTTGTGAACTTTCTCAGTCCCATGAAGTCCTGGCCACTCTTGTTCTGGGAACATTGCTGGATTGATGGTATGAGTCTGGCATTGTTACTATACCCAGAGAAAGCCACTCTGGAATACATCTCCTGAATGCAAGGGATCTAGCCAGGCTCAGAGTGTTCCTCATTTTGAGTCCTCCAGCACGATGCTCTACCAGAGCTAACTAATAAGCTTCTTCCTCGTGTAAGTTCTGAAAGGCCTTTTCCGGGAGAAGGTTTGGCTAAAAGGAGACTCTTCAGCATTGGAGGGAAACACATCCACATCCTCATCTAGGAAAAAACAGACTCAGTGAGACCTAAATAAAAGACAGCATGACTACAGAGGATCACACAAGAGTAGACTTAGTGTCACCTCCACTTGTCATAAGACCCTCTACTCTTTTTTTTTTTTTTTTTAAGACTTATTTATTTTATGTAAGTACACTGTAGCTGTCTTCAGACACTCCAGAAGAGGGCGTCAGATCTCATTACAGATGGTTGTGAGCCACCATGTGGTCCTGGGATTTGAACTCAGGACCTTTGGAAGAGCAGTCAGTGCTTTTAACTACTAAGCTATCTCTCCAGCCCTAAGACCCTCCACTGTTAAAGAGTTACACACTGGGAGCCGGGCGTGGTGGCGCACGGCTGTAATCCCAGCACTTGGGAGGCAGAGGCAGGCAGATTTCTGAGTTCGAAGCCAGCCTGGTCTACAGAGTTCCAGGACAGCCAGGGCTACACAGAGAAACCCTGTCTCGAAAAACCAAAAAAAAAAAAAAAAAAAAAAAAAAAAAAAAAACCAAAAAAAAAAAAAAAAGGTTACACACTGGCAGTGACAAGCGACTGAAACTACAGAGTACCTGCATGTGTGTCTGCAGAGAAGGCTTTCTTTTGGGTCTCGGATGAGTGGGGTTTGTTACTGTGGCTGAAATGATTTTGTGATAAGACAGCCATCAGAGTCCCTTACCTTTACGGTTTCTAACCAGTGCCATGGGCAGCCAGACCTTGTGGTTTATGGAAGGGCCAGAAGATGGGGAAGCCTAGAGTCTGATGGCAGAGGTGAGAGAACCTTTGATGAATGTGGATGGAGACCTGCTGTGAGGAAGTGGCTGGCTCTGACTGACCACTCGTGCTGCCAGGGTCATGGCTCGCACACCACTTCCATCATCCCAATTAGGTAAGATTTAGCAGAAGTTTCTCTTCAGATGCCCCAAGTTCTACTGTGCTCTCTGGGAATAGCGCACGACACTGCAGGGTCAACATCTTCCCACCTTCTGTACTCCAGAGAACTGTGCAAGTCACCCACAGGAGAACTCAGCCCAGTAACGGGCAGATTACCTCTGCTGTCCTTGTTATGAGAGGAGGGGGTTCTTCCTTGGAACAGCAGTGGAGACTGGGTCAGGGCCTGCAGCCCACTGGCAGAGAGGCAGCTCCGAACCGTGCAGCCAGAGGGTGGGGTGGAGCCTGTGGAGACACCAGGAAGTAAGTGTAGTCCCACCAGACTCCAGGCCACCCAGAGCTCCAAAGCCCTCACCGGATAAAAACCACACCATGTTGGTTTTCAAACTCACCAGAAACAAAGACCTCGTCATCCCCCAGAGAGGGGAGTGGTGGTGTGCTCCAGCATGGAGAGCGCTCTTTAAGCTTGCTGGCTTGGGGACCCTCACTCGGGGAATCACAGACCCTTTGGACTTCGTATTCAGATTCTTCCTTGGCAGACAAGAGTCTCTTTCTGCCTAATCCAAACTGTCCCCAGGAGGTCTCCTCAGCCACAGACACACCGTCTTTGGGAGGTGACTGGTCTGGCAATTGACACACCCCCTCTAGTTCAAAATCCTCCAAGACAACCTTAGCGAGGTCTTGTTCAAGGCTTCGCTCCTTCCCCTGAGGCTCCGGCTCAGGCTCAAGCAGTGATGAAGACCCAGGAAGGTCCATACTGGCCTCGCCTCTCCCAGCAGGGGCTCCAGCACTGCAGTCCACTGCCCTCTTCCTTCGGGGCCAGTCTTTGATAATTTCAGGAGTGGTCTTCCCACTTTGCTTAGGGGATGGTGTCCAAGAAACCCCGGCATCTGCTTGGAATGGAGAGGGGGTACTGGGCGGGCAGCGGGAGGGAGTAAAAGATTGGCAGATGAAGGTTTGACCCCCGTTCTTGCCAGGTGTGCTGTGTGAGGGGCGGAGACAAGGGGGTGACAAGTAAGAGGTCTCGGCTCTACTGGAGGACTTGCTGGCCTTGGGCATACACAGAGCAGGAAGGGCCCCCTCCTCTCCCAAGGCGGTTTCCTTTCCTAGGGCCTCAGCTTCCAAAAGAGCTCCAGGGTCTATTTTTTTAATTCGGAGCTTGGGAAGGCCAGAAGCTTGCATCTCCAGCTCAACCTCATAGGTCTGAGGGCTGCCAGCAGCCTCCGAAGCTCGTGGGCTGTCCTGCTGAGCAGCATCCTGACCCTGCTTTCTGTCTGCGGTGTAGCACAGGGCATAGGACAGCAGCTCGGAGCTCGACACAGAGGGAAGCTCATCAGCAATGGCGGTCTCTGGATCCTCACTGACTTCCCCCGGCAAGATGCGACTTCTTGCCTCTTGCCTTTCAAGCCTATGGAGTTGAGCTTCATCAATCAGAGGCAGGCACTTTGTGTCACTTGCAATGAGCATAGGAGAGGACACATGCCAGTCACTTCTGAAACCAGTGCCCAGGCAACTCTCTCCTTTAGAAGATTGAGACTGCTCCTCTCTAGAGACTGGGACAGCCCCTGGGCTGGTGGCTGTGTCAAGCACTGGAGCAGCAGAGGGTCCAGGCTGGCACTCTGGGAAGTCCTGAGGAGGACAGGACTTCTTTCTACACAGTCTCCGAAGCTTAGATGGTGGAGAAGGGGGTACGGGGCACATCATTCTCTGTGGGGTTCCGGGAGGAGTTGAAGGAACAGGACAAGAGACAGATGTAGTTACACTGGGTGGTGTCTGGGGTTCTTTCCAATTCAGTTCTCCAGGAGGGGGGGAGGCTGACAAAGAGGTCCTAGGTTGTTGCGGAGAGATAGCACATTTAGGAGAAGTAAAATGTTCCTTTGGAGAAAGAGGTGAAGCACTTGTGTCTGCTGGTTTCTTTGGGATTTTGAGAGCCTTCTCCTCCAGTCTCTGTGAAGGTTCTTGTGCCTGAGAGGCCCTGGGGAGTGGGAGCTGTTGGTGCTCCTGATGCTTAGATGTGCCAGCAAGGGCTGGACGTGGAGGGGTTTTGAAGGAGTATCTTACAGGGGTTATACACAGGCTCCCGGCCTGGCTAGCCAAAGGAGGTGGGGATGCTGGACAATAAGGACCTTCTGGACTGGAACTCACTGAGTGTAGCCATGTGCAGTCTGACGAGCATTGAGGTGGCTGGACATCAGGCTCTCTGGGTGTGCTGGGAAGCTTTGTGAGGGGAGGGGAGGTCTTTTCTTTTGCTGGAGAGACTCTCTTTTGAGGAGTGACTTTTGATGCAAATGATGAGTTGTAACCGTGTGAGGAGGGGGTTTTTATGGCCCCTTCAGCTGGTGTTGTGTCTGTAGGGGAGTTCTGGAGTCTTTCTGGAGTGTACAGTAAGGTCTGGGCTGCACAGGGGAACTTTCTTGGTGTAGTTTTAGAAAAGCCTGGAGATTTTTGGTTACTCTTTTTGGGAGTCTGAAAAGAAAAGAAAAAATGCTTATTTCGGAGCTTGACTATTATAATCCATAGTCTCTAAAGTTTGTCTTAGTAAAGCCTAAAACCATTAGAAAACCAAACAGGAGATTTAAAGTCAGCTGAAAGAATGATGTTAAGTTGGAACCTAGAATAGTAACCTGTTCCCTCTCACAAACAGACTCAGATTTTACTGGCACACTTTTCCTAGGATCAAAAAGGGAGGAGGGGGAGAGGGAAGAGCAGACTAGGCGGCGGCATCATCACCACTACCACCACCATTTAGAAAAGTCACTCCCAAACCAAAAAATCCCTTCCTTTTTATTAACAATGTAGCTAAAAACTCTACCAAGTGGGGATGTCAAATACCTATCTTTTTATAACAGGACTAGACTGTCTCGAGGGAAGCCCAGTCTAACAGGTTTCGTGTTCAGTGAGGTATAGCACACAGGAGCACAAAGCAGGCTGTACACTACTGAGGGACAAGGAGAAATGACTTACGAATCAGGTATTAAAGAGTGGATGCCTGGGCCCACAGGATAGTCTAGTAGGCAAACGGACTTCCCATATAAGACTGGCAGCCAAAGTTTGATCCCTGGACCCCTCATAAAGGTAGGAACAAAAGACTAACTCCACAGAGCTTCCCTCTGACATTCACATATGTGCTATGACATATACATATCAACACACACACAATTAAGAATTACTAATAGAAAAAAAGAATGGGCATCTGCAAGAGAAAGAAGAGACTAGAAAAGTGGGACAGAGGGAACTTTATCAAGTGGGGAAGGCTCAGGCCAGCATATGGGCATGGTAGACCTAAGAACGTGGGAGACTGTCTGCCCTTGGGAGATTGGCCTGGGTCATCTCCCAGCTCTGTGGGATCCTCTAACAATAAGCAGCTTCAATGCTTTTCAAACCCAGATGATCATTTCTTAGGGAACTTCGCTTTAGCAAGGCCAGATGGCAGATGGACCTTTCAGAAAGACCAGTTTGATTGAAATGAAGAATGGCTGATAAAATATTCCAGGTAGAACTAAGGAAGGCAGGGACTATGGGGCTGGAGGAGAGTCGAGTGAGGGCAGGAATTAACTCAGTGGCTCTGTCCTAAAGAGACACAAAGAGCAACTGCCAGGTTTTGAACAGTGACGGGCAATCAAATGGGACTGGGTGAAAGAAGGCACAAACTAGAAAAGCCTCCGTGGTAATCACAGCCAAAGAAGTCAATAGCACCTCTATCTCCTCTTTCCTGCCTTGACCTCAGCCAAGCCTGCTGCTTTAAGCTCCCATGTTCCCAGGAACCACTCATCTGGCTTAAACCAGTCACCCAGATTCTTTTGGTTTCTTTTGAGACAGGGTTTCTCTGTATAGCCTGGCTGTCATGGAACTCACTCTTGTAGACCAGACTGGGCTCACACTGAGAGATCTGCTTGCCTTTGCCTCCTCAAGTGCGAGGATTGAAGGTGTGCCCCACGCCTCCGTACCCCTGACCTTGTATCTCAGATTCCCAGCTTTCCTTTTCTCCTGGACACTTGCTTCCCCAGCCACGTGTCTGTATTTCCCCAAGACTGCACCATCTTAAACATGAATGGTTTTTATACCTCGTAAACTGCACATACTTCAGAATCCAACATGCTTCTTAAGGATCTCTTAGTTCGGCTTGAGCCCTTCTTGGAGGAGCTGGGCATCTCAGACAATGCCCCGAAAAGAAGGGTTTTAGGAGACTGGATACTTTGAACTGGAAAATTTTCTCTTTGGTCTGCAAGTCAAAAACAACATTTAATTCTTCCTCAAGACTTGCCCTCCCAATATACTTTTTTTGGGGGGGAGGGTGAGTGGAGGATGGGGGATGGGACAGGTTCTCTTTACATACATAGCCTTGGCTGTCCTGGAATTCACTATGTAGCCTAGGCTGGCCTCAACTTTGCAGAGATCCACCTGCCTCTGCCTTCCCAGTGCTGGTGTTAAAGGCAAGCACCGCCATGTCCAGTATTCCCAGTATTATTAAAACAAGAAAGACGATGTTTTAAAGCAGTTGGGGTGGAAAATCCCAAGTGATGATGTGCAAAACTACAACGGCTGCCTTCCTAAATTAAAAAAACAAATTTAAAGATCTTATTTTATTATGTGTATAGGTGTTTTGCCTATATAATCGGCATGTATGCACCACATACATGTAGTGCCCGAGGAAGCCAGAAGAGAATACTGGATCCTCTAGAACTAGAGCTACAGAGATTGTTAGCCATATGTAGGTGCTGGGAATTGAATCTCAGTCAGTTGTAAGAGCAGCCAGTGTTCGTAATTACTAAGCCATGTTTTTAGGCCCTGCCTGTCTTCTTGGATTTTACTCTTATTTTAAGAAATGTAGGCAACTGAGGTAACTTATTTTAGTATAAATATACTGTATTTTTTAGTATAAATGTAAAAACTTACATATTAGTCAAGCTAATCACAGATAAAAGAATGAAGAATAAATATACAAACTGCTCCCCCCATCACTTGGGATGCTGTGTGCAGGAAGGAGTGAGCTATGTAGAAAGCACTGTGGCCGACCAGCGTAGGGGTCCACGAGAGGAATGGTGATAGGCCGAGGACCACTATGTAGTATCACCTTGAGCGTTGGCTGCTAATGGGGAAACTCCAAATTGTATGTTTCTTTTCCCCAAAAACATTCCACCAAGTCAACAGACTATCCTTGACACCCTGGCCTCATTACCTGATTTCTGCTGGAATGAGTGGATTCTTTGCACACTTCGAGACTTTGGCTGAGATACAGAATAGAAGGACCCAGAGTTTGATCTGCTAAATGACAGTTGCTTGATTCGAGGACTTCTTCTCAAATTCATTTCTGCAAAACCGGAAGCAGAGCTGGTAAACAGGAGGACCTTCAGACTTAGCATCCTTCCATGATATCTAGCAGGCATCATTCTGTGACACCAGATTCAACAATGGCTTTAAGAGGCATCTGAAGTGGTTCTGAAAAATCTACAAGAGACTGATACACAGTCCCACAAAGATACTAGACACCACCAACTCATGAGCTTGTTTGTTTTACAAGTTTCATAAGTTGCCATCTCTAAGCATGACAGAACAAAAAAAGCACAAACTGTGATTTTCATACAAAACAAAAAAACTAGGTTTGTTTCCCTTTTTGAGAAAGATTTTCTTAAATTAAAAAAAAAAAAAAGAGAGAGAGAGAAAAGAAAAAAGAAAAAAGGGGGGGCTGGAGAGCTGGCTCAGCGGTTAAGAGCACCAACTGCCCTTCCACAGGTCCTGAGCTCAGATGCACCTGTCTTCTGGCGCATCTGAAGACAGCAACAGTGTACTTTAGATATAATAATAAATCGTTTTTTAAAAGAGACAGAGAAAGGGGGAGGGAGGGAGGGAGGGAGGGAGGGAGGGAGGGAGGGAGGGAGAGGGACAGAAAGAGAGAAAGAGAGAGAGAGAGAGAGAGAGACAGATTGATTGATTCTCTCTCCTCTCTACCTATGCTTGTTTTGGAACTCGCTCTGCAGACCAGGCTGGCCTTGAACTCAGAGATCCGCCTGCCTCTGCCTTCCAAGTGCTGGAGCTGGGATTAAAGGCACGCGCCACCATGCCCAGCTCAAGTATGTTTTCTATTGTACATTACGTATATATTGTCTAGGAATAACACATGGTAAAATGTTAAAAGTGTTTCTGAGTTCTGAAACTGGATAGTGCTGAGATTATCAAGCTATTAAATGTTTTTCTAGATTCTAATTTTTCTGCCAAAAACATGAGATACTCATACATTTTAAAGAAGTTTTTAAAAAACTGCCCTTCAGCACTTTGGGAGGCAGAGGCAGATTTCTGAGTTCGAGGCCAGCCTGGTCTACAGAGTGAGTTCCAGGACAGCCAGGGCTACACAGAGAAACCCTGTCTCAAAATAACAAATCCAAAAAAAAAAAAAAAAAAAAGAAAGAAAGAAAGAAAAGAAAAAACTTGCCCTTAATGAGATACTTTAAAATAAGTCACAGCACTTTGTATAACATGGAAGTTGAGTCCTTACACTAAACCCTATTTCTATTATGTAAAAGTATTTCTTCTACAGAAATTCAGTACATTTTCTGTACAGCAACATTTATGTCTGTGTGTGCCTAATCCAGAGCCACCCCAGTTTCTGCAAACCATTTGAGAATATGCTGAGTGACAAACACAGAGACGCCTTTGGAGAAACTGGATAGACTAAGGCAGAAGGATGCACTCACCGTCCTCTTTTTCAGGAGACTCTTCAACTACATGAATATCAGGACCGGGATCAGAAGACCTTGAAGAGCAACCAACACCGAGTCAGTGCACTCCTGACTCACACAGTAAAGACATGACTGGCAGGCTGGCTCAGGGGGCAAGGTGCTTGTGCCAAGCCAAACAACCTGAGTTCCAGCTCCAGGATCCTCACGATGGAAGGACAGACCAACTCTAAAAACTACTCAACCTCCACATGCACTGTTATGCAAGTATTACACACACATATGCATGTACACACACTTGAAATATAAAAAGCAACAACAAAACACAGTAAATATAGAAAATATCTCAACTAACAAGATTATAAAAGTCTGTGTTTGATAATAGTAGCATTGGCAAGCCCTTACAATCCACGATTATTGTCACTTTTGTGTGTAAGAGATGGGGACTGAATCATGATTCTTGCACAAGCTGAGAATCACCAAGCTTTGCTCCAAATACATAGAATTATGGAAAGTGAGATGGTTATAATTTTTTAAAATTTAAAAAAAAAAGTGCTCGCACATGTGCATGTGTATGTACACATGTGTGCAGACACCCAGAGACCAGAGATGTGTCTAGCTCTCCTGGAGCTAGAATTATAGGCTGGTGTGAATGACTCTACATGGGTGCTGGGAACCGAGCTCATATCCTCTGTAATAGACTATGCTCTTAACCGCCCTAGAATGCTTTTATTGTAGAAAGTATTTTGATAATATCAAAATTAGCTTAAAAATAGAAGAGGTTTTTTTTTCCCCCTGTCCATTATTGCATTTAAAAAAAAAAAAGTCCAGCTAAGCATTGCAGAGTCCCAGCAGTAATGTTTACACGTCTGCCACAGAGCTGCAATGCCTGTCAGCCTGTCAAGGACTTCTGACTCACTCTCACTGCTCACAATATCCTGTACTATTCACAAGTGTGTAAAATCTATACATGTCCAAGTGGATGTGTGACAGCATATAGTAGCTGTTTTTCCCCTACTTGTATGGAGAGGTGGAAAGAAAGGCGATACGGCTGGGGTCTGAAGAAGAAAGGTCGGTGAGCTCCCCGGGTTTTCTATTTTGCTGCTTTTATCTGAGATTGGGTGCTGGAGAAGCTGACACCGAGGATACCAAAAGGTGAAGACAAAATTTACTCCCATAAGAGATAGCTTTTTTTGGGGAAAGGCACAGAAATTACCCTAGTCCAACTAGTGACTACAGAAAAACAAACCACAGCTGTACCTCTATCAAAGGTAAGCTGATCTCTAGCCTTGCCTGTCAGGAAAAGGGAGTTACCTTTCCTGTCAACAGAATGCAGAAGATTTATTAATAAAATACTGACCAATAATAAAAAGGAGTGCATTGACACAGGCAACATGCATAAGTCTTAAAATAATTATGCGTAATGAAAGAATGGAATAGTCTATATTGTTTGACTGTCAATAAAATATAAGCAACGGGGTTAAGAATTAGCCAAGAAATCAAGAGAAGGCACAGAGATGCCCTGAGATGGTGCTGAAGGTGGCCTGGGAACATGAGGCATCTGGACAGGGCTGTCACTCACCTGCCCTTGATCTGTCTGTGGAGCAGCCTCCTGGAGATTTGCTTGTGGACCGGGGTCTCGGCCACGCTCTTAGTCAGCAGTTTGCGGTAACCTAAGATGCAAAAGCAGTGTTGACTATAAATCTCACTTAACCTCTCAGGCAGCAGCAAGGAAAAGGGTGCAACCTGAACTTAGATGCGGCTTATTACCTAGCTAGAGAGGATGGTAAACTCTCAGCTAGAGTCTAAGCCTTCAGGGCTCAACACAATACAGCAGTTCATCAGCCTGATTAAAATTGGCACAAGCCTGCCTGACGAATGTCTTGGTCAGAGGTGGATCTCTGAGTCTGAGACCAGCCTGGTCTGCATAACAAGCTCCAGGCCAAGCTGGCCAAGGTTACACAGTGAGACCCCGGCTCAAAAGACATAAGCCAATGTAAAATATTTTAAAAATCCCTGTGGGATGGCTACTGACACTGGATCAGTTTCAGCCCTCTCAAATAGCAACGGCTTTGTTCCACAGCATTTATCAGTAGATTGATTGTTAATTTTTAAATGTTTGTGTGTATGTGAGTCCTGTTGCTGGTGGTATTTAGAGCCATCAGATCTCCCAGGAGCTGGGGTAAAAGATGGTAGTAAGCCACCCAACATGGGTACAGGTCCTTTGGAAAAGCAAAGTGCTCTAAACTTCTGAGCTATCTCTAGCCTTCTGTCAGCAGATTTAAAGGGTCAGGTGCAGCTTTTTCCAATCCTTTTGAACCCAGCCATTTATAAATTGCTGATAAAAGACAGAAACCAGTGTTACACATAACAGGGAATGTTTTACAAAAAAGTGGTTTGGAAAACTACAAGCAGATAGCTGCATATCTCAGTAAGCAAATGTCAGTAATCCCCAAGGGACTGAAGAATCCAGTCATCACAGCAACCACATTATTATTTGTCAACAGCTAGTTCATAACAAAACCCAATGGGTGCAAACAGTAAAGGATGTTAATTTCCTGCTAAGAACTTGGCAGAAACCATCCCTAAAGTAGCTTAGACCCTGAAATTATAGAAATGTTTTAACAACTTGTCTAAATATGCTCAATGGGCTTACAAACCCATAGGTTAAAAAAAATTAAAAGGCCAAGCATGGTCTTACTTAAGACTAGCTGGTCTACAAGCAAGATTACTTTTAAAAAATAAGAAAGAAAGTGCTCGCTTCGGCAGCACATATACTAAAATTGGAACGATACAGAGAAGATTAGCATGGCCCCTGCGCAAGGATGACACGGAAATTTGTGAAGCGTTCCATATTTTTATGCAATTTGTAGGTAAATGGTTAGACCTGGAAAATATCATCCTGAGTGAGTTAACCCAATCACAAAAGAATACACATGAAATGCAATCACTGATAAGTGGATATTAATGAGCCCAGAAGCCCTAAATACTCAAGACACAATTAGCAAGTCAAATGATTCCCAAGAAGAAGAAAGGAGAGGACCCTGGGCCTGTAAAGATTGGATCCAGTTTTGTAGAGAAACCGTGGGGGGAGGGGGAATAATTGGGGAATAGTTGGGGGGGAGAGGAATTATGGGACGTATGGTTGGGGGGAGAACTGGGAAAGGGGAAAGCCTTTGGAATGTAAACATAGAATATAGAAAATAAAAATTAAAAAAAAATAAGAAAGAGAAAAAGAGAAAGAGACAGAGACAGACACAGAGACAGAGAGAACCATATGGATGCCTAAAAAACCCTGAACAATGACAGCATCAACAGACATGCTAACATGGAAGGGGATATCTCACAGCCCTAGACAAGGCCTAGGCAAAGAACTACTGGCAACCAATGACTGCTAAAAGAGAGAATTAGCTGGGCAGTGGTTGCGCACGCCTTTAATCCCAGCACTTGGGAGGCAGAGGCAGGTGGATTTCTGAGTTCGAGGCCAGGCTGATCTACAGAGGGATTTCCAGGACAGCCAGGGCTACACAGAGAAACCCTGTCTCAAAAAAAACAAAAGAGAGAGAGAGAGAGAGAGAGAGAGAGAGAGAGAGAGAGAAAGAATTAAGTCTCCGCCAGGGAGTTGCCCCAGAGTTGATGATCTAATACCAAGTGTTCAGCCTTAAACTCAGACACACACACACAAGCAACACTAAACAGACTCATCAAGCTGTACTTATATACTTAATGTGCATATAACTACACACACATATGTATCAATAATAACTAAAGAAAAGGAGATCATGAATCTGAGAGGGAGTGAGGAGGAATATGGGAGAGACTGGAGAGAAGAAAGGAGAAGAAAAATGATTTTAATTAAAAATTTTCCAAAAGATAAAAATAATTTGGATAGAAGGAAAGAAAGATCAAAAGTCATATAGCAAGCTCGAGGATAGCCTGGGTTAAGTGAGACAGATAGAATAAGAAATATTAAGGGATTTAATCACGGGTCTGAGCAGGAAGAATAATGAATGAATGTCAATCAATCAATCAATCAATCAATAAATAAATGTCATTCAAAAATCAAACCACCTAACCAGTAAAAAAAAAAAAAAGAAAAATAAAGACTGAGGCATGCTCGTGCACTATAGCAGCATGCTTGCTACCACCTGCCTCGTGGGAGTTCTAGAAGGTGAAAAGACAAAGAGGCAGAAAACATTACTGAAGAAAAATGGTCGCAAACTTCCTTAATCAGATGAAAGGCACGAACCTAACCACTCCAGTTTAATGAACTCTAAGAAAGATGACTCCAAAGAGACCCACAGTGAGACAGTTTATTATTCACACCCTGCTCCCAAACAAAACCAAACTTAAAAACAATAATAAATAAAAAGAAAAACCGAGAGGAAAAAAGTCAACAAATTAAAACCTAAAGTAGAGGGAAGAAAAGTGAGGTCAGAATGTCAATGGAGAAAAGTTCAAATGATCAATAAAATTGGCGAACCTTTAGCTAAACCAGTCAAGAAAAACCAGAAAGGAACAGAAGTGGGAACGATGTCACTAGCAGATTTGCCACAAACTCTTTTTTTGTAGTTACCCTGAAATGTACTGCTTTTGGTCTTCTTGAACTTGTCCTGTTTATGGGGTAGACATTCCAAAGCTGATACTGAATGGCTTCGAGGCAGTCCCTTCTTTAGCCCCCTCTTTGAAGGAGAAAGCATTTCCTGGTTGAAGAGGTTTCTTCGAACTTTTGTTACTTCTAAAAGCAGAGAGGGAGAGATAATGGAGATTAAAAGCCTTACGTTGGTGTCAACTGAGCATGCCAGATCCAAACTCAGAGCTCCTTAGGGAAGCCAGTCTGTAGCCGTATGCTTAAAATGATTCCTTTGTATAGCACACTCCTAAGGCACCTCAAAACTACCAGCTCTACAGGGTTCAAAAGTGTTTATACAGACTTTATATACAGACATCATTCTTCTAAAGATCTGAGTGCACTGCAGCTGCCTTCCTGCTCACCAGAAGAGGGCGTCAGATCCCATTACAGATGGTTGTGAGCCACCTTGTGGTTGTAGGGAATTGGCTTCAGGACCTCTGGAAGAGCAGTGAGTACTGAGCCATCTCTCCAGCCCCACTCACTATCATCATTCTTTTGCTTGTGGATATACAGTTATCTCAGCATCACTGTTCAAGGTACATCCTCAATTAACTGTACAGAACTGTCAGCTGAAATAATGCAAGCTGATGCATTTATTCTTAAATGCTGGGTGTAGTTCAGCAGTGAAGCCATCATCTAATCTTCAATATTTCTTTGTAGAAAATATTTTTTCTAATAATGAATTTTTAAAAAAAGATTTATTTATTAATATATGTAAGTACACTGTAGCTGTCTTCAGACACACCAGAAGAGGGCATCAGATCTCATTACGGATGGTTGTGAGCCACCATGTGGTTGCTGGGATTTGAACTCGGGACCTTCGGAAGAGCAGTCAGTGTTCTTAACCTCTGAGCCATCTCACCAGCCCCTCTAATAATGAATTTAATATTTTCTTTTAGAAACTTATTAAATGTTTCTATTTGTTAATCCTAGAGCAGAGAAGAGGTAGATAGATTTCTGTGAGTCCAGGGCCAGCCTGGTTTACATAATGAGTGCCAGGCAGCCATTATGAGAGCTTGTCTTAAAACAAAACACAAACAGAAAATATATTATCAACTTGAGAGAAACAGTCTTCCACAGGTATAAGCCCCTAACTGGTTATGTAATACCAGGTGGTCAGCCCTGGAATCACACGCACACAAGCAACACTAAACATGCTGTGTATTTTTATGTTTAGGTTTGTGTTACACACACAAATGTAACAATAACAAAGAAAAAGAGACCATGATATCCAAAGGGATGGATGGCTCATGAGCAGGATGAGAGAGAGGAAAAGGAAGGAGAAAAGTGATGAAATTATATTTTAATTATAAAAAGGAAAGAAAAAAGGTTAACTTAAGAAATGTACTTTGTTCTGAGTTTGAGGCCAGCCTGGTCTTCAAAGTGAGTTCCAGGACAGCCAGGGCTATATAGAGAAGCCCTGTCATGAAAAAACAAAAAAAGCCAGGCAGTGGTGGCACACGCCTGTAAGCCCAGCACTCTGGGAGGCAGAGGCAGGCGGATTTCTGAGTTCGAGGCCAGCCTTGTCTACAGAGTGAGTTCTAGGACAGCCAGGGCTATACAGAGAAACCCTGTCTCGAAAAAACCAAATCAAAAAAAAAAAAAAAAAAAAAAAAAAAAAGAAATGTACTTTGGTCTACATGTTTAATCTCCTTTTATCTAAACTAGCTCCACTGTCTCTCTTTTTTTCTTGTTCTTTTTTTTTGTCTAATTTTAGATTCCATAATAATGACACTTTATTTTGAGGCCATTATGAACTATCTTGCCCCCTAAAACATGGAATTTGTATTTTTTTTAACCAATGATGATATAGAGCTGTAACTTATATTAAATACACACAATCATAATAAATTTGTCAATCCAATGACTAGGTGTTGAAAAATCAAAACATACCCTGTACTGTGTCTTTCCTCGGGACCGGCGGCTGTATGGAAGCAGGGTGGGAGTTCTCCTGGAGATGAGAAATGAGGAGGGTCAACAGGCATTCATTGAAGATAAAAATCTACAGAGTGGTAGTCCAGAGCAAGCACTGGGACTGCACATAAAATGTGAGACAGGGACTTTCACCGACTAAACATATCCCAGCCCCTGGATTATTGTTTTCTTTTTGGATATAGGATTAGCCTGTGTAGCCCTGGCTATCCTGGAAATTGTTCTGTAAACTAGGCTAGCCTCAGATGCAATGATCTTCCTGTCCCTGTACTGGGATTAAAGGTGTATACCATCCTGATGAGTGTTTAAAAAATGATTTATTTTATGTGCATTGGTACTTTGTCTGTAAGTGTGTCTGTGTGAAGGTGTTGAATCCCCTGAAATTAGAGTTACAGACAGTTGTGACTTGCCATGTGGGTGCTAAGAATTGAATCTGGATCCTTTGAAAGAGCAGCTGATACGAGCCATCTCAACAGTCTCATTGGACACTTTTTAAAAAAATATATTTATATACTTTTTTTTAAACATAGGAGTATTCAGTCTTCATGTATTCCTACAAGCCCTTTATAGATGGTCTTAAACCCCATGTAGTTGCTGGGAATTGAACTCAGGACCTCTGGAAGAACAGCCAGTTCTCTTAACCACTGAGCCATCTCACCAGCACTTGGAAGAATTTTTTAAAACATGGGTTCTAGAGCTCAAATCGGGTTCTCAAGTTAAGGCAAAAAGTTTATTGACTGAGCTATCTCCTCAGCTTATATTCTCCCTACCCCAACCCTCACCCCCATCTATGTGTGTGTGTGTAAATGTGTGTTGCACATGTGTGTGCTACAGTTCTGGTGATTGAACTAAAGTTGCAAGTACTTTACTGACTGAACTATCTCCCTAGCTGTTGTGGATTTTTTTATTTTTAAAGTTTGTATTTCTATATTCATTTGGTTATAGTTTAATGTTCACAAAAATATTCAACACTAGTTGACTATCCCTTAAACTGGAAGTCCAAAATCTGAATTGAGCTAAAATCTAAAGATTTTTCTTTCCCTAAAGGATTATTTATGTACATGGGTGTTTTGTCTGCATGTATGTCTGCACCAGAAGAGGGCAACAGATTCCACAGTAGCACAGTTACAGATCGTTGAGAGCTACCATGTGGTTGCTGGGAATTGAACTCAGGACCTCTGGAAGAGCAATCTCTCCAGCCACCAAAGATAGTTTTTTTAAATTGTCAATACTCTATTGAAATAGTCCAAAAGAGCCGGGCGGTGGTGGCGCATGCCTGTAATCCCAGCACTTGGGGAGGCAGAGGCAGGTGGATTTCTGAGTTCAAGGCCAGCCTGGTCTACAGAGTGAGTTCCAGGACAGCCAGGGCTACACAGAGAAACCCTGTCTCGAAAAAAAACAACACCAAAAAAGAAAAAAAGAAAAAGAGGAATACTCCAAAATCCAAAACCTCTGAAATGTCATTCAGATAAGGTGACTTCCTAACAGAAGAAACACTACTGTCCCTCTGCACCATCAACCCTAGCTAAGAGGAGTAACAGTTAGCTTTGATCTACTGGTGACTACTTACATTTCTTGTAGCTCTCTTGGACACTTTGGGAACTTCAATTTGTCGAAGAGTCTGGGAAATCTCTGCAATACTTTTATGTCTTATTAGTGCATTTTTCCTTTTAAAAATAGAAAATAGAGAACACACCAAATAGAGTAATTGTGTAGTTAGGTTTGAGTGAAACCAGCATCTAAACTGCGTTGTCTAAATAAATATTAGTTACTTAACTTGAGCTTGGTCTGTATTTATAACAAGTCCTGAGTTACAAAAACGGCTAACAGATTCAGCTAGTTAAAAGCAATAAAGGGCAGCAAGGGAAATGTTCTAAGTAGCTGAAACCATAATCTTATCTCACAACAAGTTCCTAGCTCCTAGACAACCCTTGCAGAGAGTAAAGGGTTTTATAAACCAAAGTAAATACCACATATTCCCCGAGGAAAAAGCATAGCGTGAGTGTGAGTATGCTACTTGGGAACTCCAGAGTGTTTTGCTTGATTCTGATCCGGGCAACTACTAACTTAGTACATTAGGTGGACAAAGGCAAGACTGTCTTCAAACTTGCTACTCTGAACTTAACCATAGTGCGTGTGGCTTCTCCAACGCCTCCCTCCTACCTTCTCTTCTTGGCTGATCTGGTCCGAAGTTCCTCCAACTGCTCAGACTCAGTAATGGCCGACACTGATCTGTGAGTGCTTGATGACGGAGGTGGTGACATGCTCTCTTGAGTCATGGAATCATCACTAAAAAATTCTGTAGGAAGGACTCCAGCCAGCTTCTGAGGAATCTTTAACCCCAGGCTGTGGTAAAGTTGTCCAATTGTCCCAGGGATGGAGTCAATATACCTGAGGAATATATTGGTTAGACATAGAACTGAGTTACTAGCATGAAAAAAACACCCTTGTAACCTTAGAATTCTAAAATAACACCATTTGTAATGATTGTTAAAAAAACAACAATGAAAATAACAAAATTTTCTTTTTCTAAACTAAGCCAGTAGTCATTGAACTTACAATCGCAAAATCTCCTCCAGAAACTCTGACAGGTATGCTGAGTCCTTAGTGAGACACACCAGGCGCAGCAAATCTGTCACCTGAAAGAGATTGCAGAGAATTGCCACAGGCTCTGCTGGGAGGCTGAGGGAAGGCGTGCACGCTCAGGGCAGCAGTGTGGGCTCACCTCCTCCACTACGCGCTCCACCTCATCCGTGCGTTCCAGGACTGAGGGGCACTGCTCACACATCTCCAGACGGAGAAATACCTGAAGCTGGCACCTGGAGGGAACAAAGTACCTGGTCACATCTCCTTTGACTGGTATTTAGTGAAACTCTTTCTTAGAACAAAGGTCTATTAATGTTTAAGAAACAATAACCAAGAACTGGAAATGTAACTCAGTGCTAAAGCATATGCCTACCACATAGAAAGCCTGGATTCAATCTCGAGGACTAAAAAGAGAGGGAAAAATAAAAAACAAATAAAGTGGCGCCAGGAGGGGAAACGGATGCAGCTTGGTGGGTAAAGTGCTTGCCTAGTGCCTGAGGCCTTGTAGATGATTCCCAGCACTAGATAAACTGGGAATGGTGATACTCATCTGAATCTCAATATTCATGAGGAGGAAGTAGGAGATAGACTTCAAGGCCAGCCTCAGTTAAACAGCAAGCTGGAGGCCAGCTGGGCTCCACAACACAGCCTTTATGTATGTATGTATGTATGTATGTATGTATGTATGTATGTATGTATTTGTTTATTTAAAAGAGGAAGGAAGCAATGGAGGGAAATTAGTCCAGTAAGAATCCAGTGCTCTCGCCAGGCGGTGGTGGTGGCGCACGCCTTTAATCCCAGCACTTGGGAGGCAGAGGCAGGCGGATTTTTGAGTTCGAGGCCAGCCTGGTCTACAAAGTGAGTTCCAGGACAACCTGAACTACACAGAGAAACCCTGTCTCGAAAAAAAACAAAAACAAAAACAAAACAAAACAAAACAAAAAAAAAAAAGAATCCAGTGCTCTCCCTAAATACTGTTGTGCTTCTTAGATAATCTGGTGACTCTAACTGCCCCTCTGAACATAACGATCACGGCGAGAGGTAACCTGGAGTAATGGTAAATTAACCAAAGTGGTTTCTTACTCTCTGACTTTGTCTTCTTTATCCATCTTTCCCCCTAGGTTCTGTCTGAGGGTCTTGCTGGTTTTGAAGAGGTTACTGTTCATATGATTCAGGCAGGTCACCTGCAAATACAAAGTAATTATGTAGGAGAAAACTGTTACTTATGTTTTCCTTTGATATCTTCACAAGAATGTGGGGTTTTTTTGTTTGTTTGTTTGTTTGTTTGTTTTTAAAAGGTAGGTACAGCAAACCTTTGGATTTGAACTGTTAAAGGAAGGTTCCTGGGCTGTACAAACTGCTCGATGGTCAGGGTTAGGAGCAGACAGTGCTCTTGCAGAAGAGGATTGCTAGACTGCTCATGACCACTTGTAATTTCAGCTCTTGAGGGTCAGATACCCTCTTCTGGACTCTGCAAGTACTTGCACACGCACATGCATATACCACACACCCCTTCACTCACTCACTCACTCACTCACTCACTCACACACACACACACACACACACACATCACAAAGAAAGTTTTTTTTTTTTGTTTTTGTTTTTGTTTTTGTTTTTGTTTTTTCGAGACAGGGTTTCTCTGTATAGCCCTGGCCGGGCCGTCCTGGAACTCACTCTGTAGACCAGGCTGGCCTCGAACTCAGAAATCCGCCTGCCTCTGCCTCCCAAGTGCTGGGATTACAGGCGTGCACCACCACGCCCGGCCAAAGATCTTTTTTCTTGAGACAGTGTCTCTGTCTCTCATCCTGGATGTCCTGGAACTTAACATGTAGACCAGGCTAGCCTTGAACTCACATAGACATCCCCCCCACACACACCTCTGCCTCCCAAGTGCAGGAATTAAAGAAGTGTGCCACCACACCCAGCTAAATACACTTACTTTTAAAATAGAAGGTTCACAAAGCTGTGATAACTGTAAACAGTTCTTGTCCACTATAAAGAACCCTGCTTTTGCCATTAAATATGAATAAAGGCAATAAGGTATTTTAAAATAGTGGTTTGTGATAGTTAGAGATATGTAGGAAGTTTTTAAAACAAATATATGCTCAAGTCCCAACACAAAGAGATCTAGAGTTAGTCAGTATAAAAGGACCAGACACAGCTGGGTGGTGGTGGCGTATGCCTTTAATCCCAGCACTCGGGAGGCAGAGGCAGGTGGATTTCTGAGTTTGAGACCAGCCTGGTCTACAAGAGTGAGTTCCAGGACAGCCAGGGCTACACAGAGAAACCCTGTCTCAAAAAACCAAAACCCAAACCAAACCAAACCAAACCAAACCAAACCAAACCAAACCAAACCAAACCAAACCAAAACAAAACAACAGGGGGCTGGAGAGATGGTTCAGCAGTTAAGAATACTAACTATTGAGCTGGGCATGGTGGCGCACGCCTGTAATCCCAGCACTTGGGAGGCAGAGGCAGGCAGATTTCTGAGTTCGAGGCCAGCCTGGTCTACAGAGTGAGCCAGGACAGCTAGGGCTACACAGAGAAACCCTGTCTCGAAGAATACTAACTATTCTTCCAAAGGTCCTGAGTTCAATTCCCAGAAAAAACATGATAGCTTACAACCATCTATAATGGGATCCGATGCCCTTTTCTGATGTGTGTGAAGACAGCTACAGCTCATCATTAAATAAATCATAAAATAAAATCATATCATCATAAAATAAATAAATCTTTAAAAAAACAAAACAGCAACAACAAAAACTAACAGGGCTGATGAGATGGCTCAGCAATTAAGAGGGACTGTCTACTCTTCCAGAAGACCCAGGCTAGATTCCCAGCACCCACATGGTAGTTAACAAATGTCTGTAACTCCAGTTCCAGGGGACTCAGTGCACATGATATGTAGTCATAAATGCAGACAAAAGACTCATATACACAAAAATAAACAGATAATAACAAAATCAACAACAAAGTCATTCTGAAGAGCAGCTAGGGTTAAAACCCGTTAGTTTAATTCATATAGGTAACACACAACACACATTATAACCAGTCTCATTGGGACAGAAGTCCACTTGAATTTCTGGCCTCCAGTTTATCAGGTTCACATCCTGAAACCTGGAATTGTGTACCAGTTCTCTACTCAGCACTTTTCTTTTTTTAAATATTCACATATCTTTATTTTACATGTATAGGTGTTTTGACTGCGTGTACACCAGTGCACCATTTGCATACAGTGCCCAAAGAGGGCAGAAGAGGGCATCAGATCAATGTAAACTGGAGTTACTAAAGGTTTTGGGCCACCATGTAGCTGGGAGTTGAACCCTGATCCTCTGGAAAGCAGTGCTTTTAACCACTGAGCCCTCTCTCTAGCTTATTCACCATTTTTCAATCATGTGCAGTATAACGGAAATTCTTTAAGGTATGTGCACTAAATCCACCAATCAAACACTACGTTTATGACAGGATTATTTAGACTTTCTTACTTCTAATTCCTTGACGTCCGTTGATTTTAGGAACATTTTAATGGTTGAGACCATATTTTGAGCACATGAATACAATGTGATTTCTCCTGTAGCCACAGTCTTTTGGTATTTGTCATGTATGTAAGCCAGAAGCTCCTCTTCAGTTTTAAATTCTGTGGGGAGGGGAAAGAACATTTGGTTATCATATTCAGATCAATAGCATGCACCATGTAAGGGGACTGAGACTTTTGTCTTCCAGAAGAAATCTAATTATGTCTGGATGGCCATGACTGACACTAGAGCTTACTAACAAGTAGTGTGTACATGTCAGGGATGATGTTGAACATTCCACAGTGCCTAGCAGTTGACTGACCTTTAACAAAGAACAAAGGTGGGTGATATAATGAATAAAAGATCAACAAACAAACAAAAAAGATCATGTGCTAAAAGGATTGAATACCCAAATGGGAATATTAGGTTCAGACACAACCTGTTATGCTCCAGATTAATCAACGTGAGTCAGTCACAATATGAAAAGAAAAGGTCCCAGACTACTATAAGATAAACAAAAAAACCTAGGTGATCTGGAGAAAGGAGGAATAGGAGTTCAAGGCAAGACTCAGCCACATAATAGGCTTGGGCTACATGAGATTAAAAAACGAAACCCAAATACCCAACCAACTAAAAATAAAATAATACTAATGTTCTACCAATATACTGACAAGAGTGTAAAATGTAAACCATAGATTTGTAGAAAATATTTACAAAGGACATCAGATAAAGGCCCATTATCCAAAATATACAAAGCCATTTTAAACTTAGTGACAGGCCAGTAAGGGGATCCCCAGCTAAGGATGTCTGCTGCCAAGCCTGCCAACCTGAGTTTGATCGCTAGGACCCACAAGGTGACTAGAGATGAGCTCCCATGAGCAGTCCTCTGACCTCCATGTGTACACCATAACATGAGCATGCATGTGCGCACATATAAATATAAATTAAAATATTATAAAAAACTACTTAAAAATCAACAGCATGGCTCAGTTGTAAGCTATGGGGACCTGATCTCCTAGCACGAGCATTTTAAAGAGCCAGATATGTGGTGGAGTACATTTATAATCCCAGTGCTGGGGGAATGGGGACAGGTGGGTCCTTAGGGCTCAGTAGCTAGACAGCCTGCTTTCTCAGCAAGCTCCAGGTCAATGAAAGATTTTACTGGGCATGGTAGCACATGCCCGTCATCCTAGTACCGGGAAGGTGGAAGCAGAAGGATCAGAAGTTAGAAGCTAGCTACACAGAGAGTTTGAAGATAGGCTGGACTACATGAGACCTTAGGTTTTTTTTCTTCGATTTTTGATTTTTTCGAGAAAGGGTTTCTCTGTATAGCCCTGGCTGTCCTGGAACTCACTCTGTAGACCAGGCTGGCCTCAAACTCAGAAATCCACCTTCCTCTGCCTCCCAAGTGCTGGGATTACAGGCATGCGCTACCACCGCCCGACTCTTTTTTTTAAAGGATTTATTTATTTATTATATGTAAGTACACTATAGCTGTCTTCAGAAATTCCAGAAGAGGGCATCATATCTTTGTGAGCTACATGTGGTTGCTGGGATTTGAACTCAGGACCTTCAGAAGAGCAGTCAGTGCTCTTAACCGCTGAGCCATCTCTCTCTCCAGCCTTATGAGACCTTAGTTCAATAAAATAAATTAATTAAATAAATAAAAAGTTTTCAAAGGTGGCTGGCTCCTAAAGAACAGCTCAGGTTGTACTCTATTATTCAGTTCCCCAAATAATCTCAATATATTTATTATTCCAAAAATAATCTCCTCTCCCCCCCCATTTCATTTTGTTTTGTTTTGTTTTGTTTTTGAGACAGGGTTTCTCGGTGTAGTCCTGGCTGTCCTGGAACTCACTCTGTGAACCAGGCTGGCCTCAAACTCAGAAATCCGCCTGCCTCTGCCTCCCAAGTGCTGGGACTACAGGCGTGCGCCACCACGCCCGGCCCCATTTCATTTTATTTGTATATTTATTTACATGAGGTTTCCTTAAACTTATTACATAGATGCAATGTTGCCAAAATTCTGATCCTCCTGCCTCTATCTCCTAGCTGAGATTATACAGGTGAACCATCATGCTTAGTTTCATGTGGTCTTGGGGAATTAACCCAAGGATTTCATCAATGCTAGGCAAGCACTCTTACCAGCCGGGCTAGATTCTCCAGCCTCCAGACCTCTTATATAATAACATAGACACCAACACTCTAGGATGAATGAATACCTTTAAGTTTAGAACTTCTTAATATCCTTCCTCTATCTTCCAATTTGTCTGCTGGTCTGCCAGTGACAGTCTTTTGGGGCCCTTTCTCCACAGCCATATCTGGACTACCATCGGGATTTAACTTCTGGGCCTTTACATTTAGCCTCGCCACATTCAACATCTTCAAAGAGCGGGACATAGTATTCATCTTCTGCCTCACTGGAGTTCGAGGGATACCACCTGCCAAAACATCAGCATGGAAAGAAAAGTCAACTTTCACTTCTATGGAATCAAGAACTATGGTCTCCAAACACTATGAAAGAATACTGGAGAGGAGTAGCTTCCTTCAGAAATCATCTAACCATAGTTCTTTTGTCTGCTTCTACCTACAATACAGAGTAAAGAGGTTCCCTTTACTGAAGTTTAGAACTAAATATCTCAACAATCTTTTTTTTAAAGATACCCAGGGAGGCCAGGTGGTGGTGGTGCATGCCTTTAATCCCAGCACTCTGGGAGGCAGAGGCAGGTGGATTTCTGAGTTTGAGGCCAGCATGGTCTACAGAGTGAGTTCCAGGACAGCCAGGGCTACACAGAGAAATGGGGGGGGGGGGCTTGGGGGGGTGTGAAGTGGTGATACCACCCAGGGAGACCTAACCCTAACCCCTAAACCCTAACCCTAAGAAGAGGGCATTGGATCCCTGAACTAAAGTTACAGATGGCTGTGAGCTGCCACGTGGGTAACTAATCCTGCGTCCTCCGCAAAAGCACCTGGTGTTCTTAACTGCTGAGATGTTTCTCTCCAGTCACATCTCAATGATTTTTACACAAAGCCAATACTACACACACTTCTACCTAGTGTTGCCCAATAGTCAAGAGTGGTGAGGCGGCTTTTCTTCTTGGCAGTGCTGGGGATAGTGCTCATAGCTCATGCATACTAGGCAAGCACATGCCTTTTCTGAAACAATTAGCAATCTACATCAAAAGTCAATTCCATACTCTTTAACACAGTAACTCATTCTTGGAAACCTCTAAGGAAATCTCTCAGAGTTTACTCATGATACATATTGTAATATTATTTATGATGACAGAAATTGCAAACACTCTATATGTTCAACAACATATAGAGCAGAATGATTATAGTCAGGCTGGGGACGTTGTTGCCCAGGGGTAAAGCAATGCCTAACATGCCTGATGCCCTGGGTTCAGTTCCTGGCATGAGAGTTGGGAAGGCAAAGTAACTGATGATTTGTAAATAGTTTTTGTTGTTGTTGTTGCTGTTTTTTGAGACAGGGTTTCTCTGTGTAGCCCTGGCTGTCCTGGAACTCACTTTATAGACCAGGCTGGCCTTGTACTCAGAAATCCACCTGTCTCTGCCTCCCAAGTGCTGGGATTAAAGGTGTGCTCCACCACCACACGGTTTTGTAAAGTTTTTTAAAAAGCTGTATTGATATTTCTATTATAATCAAAATGAGAATGCTCAATTCATTAGGAAGGAAGAACTTAAGTGATTTAATCCATATTGAACTAATACAATTATTTTAAAATATAAAATATGAAAAGTTGCCTTTAGTTACCATTTCAACCTTAATCAAGTTTTTGTTTCTTTTTTAGAAAGAATAATAGTCTTTTAAAATGTATATTCTTGGCCAGATGTGGTGGCACATGACTTTAATCCAGACACTCAAGAGGCGAGGCAGGTGGATTTCTGTGAGTCTAAGGCCAGTCTGATCTACAAAGTGAGTCTAGGACAGCCAGGGCTCTACACAGAGAAACTCTGTCTTAAAAAACAAAAACAAAACAAAATAAATAAATAAAACGTACAGTCTCAAAAGGAAAACAAGACTGCCTTAAGAAACAAGCTTTCTATGTGCATACGTTTCTTTCTGCTGCGTTCCTGACTGACTGCAGTAGACTCTTCGTGAGATCTCTGGTAGAGCTCAGAGAGGCAGCGCGTTAGTTCACTTTCGGTTTTGGAGGATTCATCATTATCAGGTGAGGCAGCGTGTAACAACCTGTGAGACAAGATGCATAGTATTAAGGCCAAATCCCAGCTCTGCAAACCATGAGAATCAGAGCATGTGCACAGCTCTCAACGTCGTAAGCACAGTCTAGACTTCACAGTGTCCCTCGGGAGCTGGGTGGTAGAGAAGGTTTGTCCCCCACCCCCTTTTTTTCTTAAGTTTTACTATTAATTTGAAAATATGAACTTTTCAACTAGAAAAGCATCAAGTTTAAATTCTTGTTAATAGTTATAGCTGCTTCTATAGTTAAAAGAAATCAGACATTGAGGACAGTTCAAGCCCCACCTCCATCTTTTCCCATCCACTCCCCCACAGGGATTTTTAGACTAATTTGCATTTTATGTATAAACACAAACACGATTTCTATTTCCCACGCTGTAAATTTTATATGAATGATAACATAATTTTACCTTTTACGGTTGCTCATACTCAGCATACTTCTCATGTGTATATAAATAGCTTTACTTTATCCATCTTTACTAGTTTTAACAGGAGTATATGGGGATAGAGACGGCTCAGTGGTTAAGAGCCCTTACTGCTCTTTCAGAGGACTCGGGATTGATTCCCACATGATGGCTCAAACCATCTCTATCTCCAGTTTCAGGGGACAACTCCCACCCCTAGGGCATCTGCATTCATTTGACATAGCCATATGCAAGCACGCCGCACCTACGTATAATTTGTCCTGTGTTATATCTTTCTAATAATTTTAAAGTGCTCTTCTTTTTTAAACTACTAAACATTTCTTATTGTGTTTTCTGAAAGATTAAATTTATTTTTTTCTTTTGGATAGCCAATTGTCACATGATTACTTTAATAACTAAATCTGTTGTGCCTGGGGGCTCACACTGCCACCCTTGTCCTTATATGCCACATCCATAAATGCAGGAGTCCCTTTGCAGGCTGACAACATTCTCCCACAGGTTCAGCTTACCTGTGCGCTAATGCCACACTGCCTTGTGTATTGTAGCTTTACAGAAAATCTGCATGAGAGGAGGAACTTTTGTTTTGACCTTAGACATTTCTATCCATCCTCTCATACATTTATTCCTAAGCACTTTAGTGTGTTTTCCAGGGCTGGGTGTCAAACCTGAGGCAGAGCAAGCACTCTACCTGTGATCTATACCCTATTAGTGACTTGTTAATATAAGTTTCTTTTCTTGGATATTGTAGTTTTTAAGACCATAGTCTCGCCAGGCAGTGGTGGCGTAGGCCTTTAATCCCAGCACTTGGGAGGCAGAAGCAGGCGGATTTCTGAGTTCGAGGCCAACCTGGTCTACAGAGTGAGTTCCAGGACAGCCGGGCTACACAGAGAAACCCTGTCTCGAAAAACAAAAACAAAAAAAAAACCAAACAAAAAAAAGACCATAGTCTCAAGGGATTAAGTTCATAAATGATAATTTGTTTATGATGGGCATACTATTAACTTTATACATTGATTCTGTATGCAGCAACATGACTGTATTCTTTTGTTTTTTCAAGACAGGGTTTCACTGTGTAGCCCTGGTTGTCCTGGAACTCACTCTGTAGACCAGGCTGGCCTCGAACTCATGACTGCATTCTCTTAAGTTTCATCATTTACCTGTATGATCTTTTAGAGATTGTCTATGATAATACCTGTACGTTTAATATTTAGAGAAACTTTTGAGAAATAATGCTGGGTATCTTCATCTACTGCTCTACACCTTATTGTACTTAAGACAGTGTAATAGCCGGCCAGTGGTGGCGCACGCCTTTAATCCAAGCACTTGGGAGGCAAAGGCAGGATTTCTGAGTTCGAGGCCAGCCTGGTCTACAGAGTGAGTTCCAGGACAGCCAGTGCTATACAGAGAAACCCTGTCTAAAAAAAAAAAAAAAAAAAAAGTAAAAAAAAAAAAAAAAGTTGGCTTGGTCTTCATAGCAACAGAATAGTAACTGAGAGCTGTGTGTTTATATACTATGTGTTTATATTTGACTGAAACAATTATCTAAATGCATTTAAAATGTTGTTTCTCTATTCTCAGAAATCTACTTCATTTTAAAAGTGCCTTTTAGTAGAATAACAAAGCAGTGTTAAAGCAGTCTAAAGATGCAGAGTCCCATCATACTGCACCATGTTGGTAAATCTGCAGTGTAAAACGTGACACTGAGTTATAGGATATGCTTGCTCCTTTAGAACAAGCCTGTTCACATCTGCTATTGACTTCAACTACCAATACATAGAGATGTATAAAGCTTTACCAAAATGATTCCATCAAGTCTGAAGTAGCACCACTGACGTTAGAGAAAGGAAACCATTTTTCGACAAGAGCTGGACTCCAGGGGCTGGTATGACTAAGCTCCTGCTGGACCCACTCTGGAACACAGGGGGCTAAAGGAACAGAAAACAGAAGAAGACATCAGGGCCAAGGATAGAATCCAAGCTTACGCTTTTCCCCTGGACTGACTCCCTCTCTCCAAACGCTCATTTTTACAACATCTGCCATTCTGCATTTCCAACTCCTCCAAGTCTATCTTGTTTGAGGCAGGGGTGAAGGGTGGGAATATAAACATAATTTGAAGGTCTTTGCTCCTATTACTAACATAATACTTCATCTCATTTCTGAAATATTCCTCTAAATGTATTTAAAACTATGCTATTTCTCATTTTCTTTTTTCTTCTTTTTCTTTTCGGTTGTTGTTGTTTCTCAAGACAGGGTTTCTCTGTGTAGCCCTGGGTGTCCTACATCTTGCTCTGGAACTCAGAAAGATCCACCTTCTGTTTCCTGAATGGCGGGATCAAACATTCACCACCACAACCTGGCTAAATCTATGCTATTTTTCTCTTCTCAGAAAGCTACTACAAGAATAAACAATGTGCTAACATAAAAGCAACCTAAAACAGAGTAGACCCACCATCCTACATCAGTTTGGTAAACCTGAGCCAGTAAGATGTAACCTTGAGTTATAAACATGTAGGCTCTGTTAGAACAAGCCTTTTACAGAGTGCATTTGTAGCACCAGAACAAGCTGCAGTAAAACCTCATCTGGATGGAGTAAGTCATCAACGGACTTAAATGCTCCAAGAAATGCCATGCTAGAGTATGGAACACTGGCAAAATACTCACAGTGCTGTTTTACAGTACTCCAAAAGAGTTTTCTGACCTGTTTCTAAAACTCTGTAAATAGCCTATACACAATTGACAAATAAAACATTAATATGTGATTGTTTTAAATATGCTAATACTTTATACTATCCAAAAAGGCAACAGTAGTATCTGAAACAAGAAAACACAGCATTGTCCACTGCACTCTTCCTACCCAGACTCCTTCCCGTTGACTACACTCTCTCTCGTCATTCGCCATAACTCTATAATCCCAATCTCCACCTTTGCTTCCACCTCCTTCCATAACAGCTTCTTCACCTCTTGTTTACAAATGATATACATGTATTAAGCAGTTTACTTATGAATTTAATGTACCTTTCTAAAAAGCTATTATTATTACTGTGTGTATACATGTACATGAGATAATGTGCATAAGTTGTCAAGTCAGTTCTCTCTATCTGTACATGGTCCAGAGATCAAACTCAGATTCTCAGGCTTGGCGGAAAGCATCCTTATTCCTCTGAGCCATCTCCATAGCCCTGAAAGTTCCTTTTGTGTGTGTGTGTGTGTGTGTGTGTGTGTGTGTGTGGTAATTTTATGTGTATGGGTGTTTTTGCCTGCATGTGCCTGTGTACCACTTTCATGTAGTATCTGTAAAAGCCAGAAGAGGGTGTTGTATCCCCTGGAATTAGAGTTACATACAACAGCAGGCAGTGCTTTTAAGCAGGCACTAAGATATCATTCCAGTTCTCATGCAGTCTTCTCCACCACAAGCTTTAAAATGAAAGTTTCAAGCCCAGTAGTGATAGTGTACACCTTTAGTCCCAGTACTCAAGGGACAGAGGAGGCAGGTGGATCTCTGTGAGTTTGAGGCCATCCTGATCCACAGAGTGTTCCAAGACAGCCAGTAATACAAAAAGAACCTCTATCTTGAGAAAGAAATTATTTTTCCTTCCACCTTTATGTCGTATCCATCTACATTTATAGTCATGAGCTATATTAGGAACCAAGCTTCATCTTACCACTAGTTTCAAAGTGTTCCACAGCGCCTTTAGCCAAAGACCTTCAGAATTTCTAAAACTAGCAACCTAAACTGCCTATAGCTTCTATAGAGCTCAGTTTTATTTGACTTACAACATCCTGGGATTCCACTAAACACATGATGGAAAAGGCTAGAAGAAACTACAAACCACCCTCTACTATGTTAATTACTGGTAGGAAAACTTACCAGAAGATGCAGGATCTTCAAATAAATTATGAACCTGATTCAGTACACTATCTACAACATCTGAGAAAAGGGAATCTATATCCTGGGAACATTCAGTCACAGCTGTCTGGAGAAAATGTCTTTGAAATCCAGCTTCTTTGGCCTGGAACACTGTGAGAATCATAGCATTGGCAGAGAATGGGGAAATAATTCCAGTGATGGGGGGCCAGCCTTCACCAGGATCCACACTGGCCACCTACGAAGAAATGCTAATTAGCTGCAAATATTATTGTCAAAATGCCTAAAAGAATGTGGCCTATTTGAAGACTGAATAATAGTTGTCTATCAAAGGCAGAAGAGAATTTACTAATCATATACTCCCTAAGTTTCAACCTATTAAAAAAAAAAAACTTACACTGCTGGTGATATTTACTATGTATGTGCTTTCTGTCTTTGAATCTCTCCAAATGTATTTGTTTTAAAAGTGAAAAGAAGGAAAACAAGATTTATTCAAGTGGGAAAAAGAATAAAGAGATACAGATACACACACATACACACACCGTTTTCCAAGTCTAGTACATGGTAACTAAAGCAATCACAGCTGTATACTCATTGCACATTTGCTGAGTCTTACAGCCACTCAATTTAAAATGACTCTTACTTCCACTTCAGAGGACGGACTGAGACTGAGGAAAAGCTCCTTGTTTAAGAGCACCCGTTGGAGTAGGAAGAAGTTACTAAATACATCTGACTTGAGAACAAATGTACTTAACTGTAAGGCAATAAACCACTGAAGGATTTAGCCAGCTCACAGCACTAGAGCTCAGACCTAATTTAGGTGGCTTGAGTCCCCAACCTTGTCCACCTAGTATAAGCACAGTTTGTATCATACTAGCAGTAATGCAATGTAAGTCTTAAGACAGTTTCTAGACAACACCAGGAATCTTCCTCTGGAATCTTTTACCACAGGATCCAGAATAAAGAAAATTTCTGAGATTACAAAGGCAAAGAAAGGTAAGAAATTTAAAAATAGCCATCAGCCGAGCAGCGTGGTGGCACACGCCTTTAATCCTAGCACTTGGGAGGCAGAGGCAGGTGGATTTCTGAGTTTGAGACCAGCCTGGTCTACAGAGTGAGTTCCAGGACAGCCAGGACTATACAGAGAAACCCTGCCTAAAAAAAAACAAAAAACAAAACACAAAAATAAATAAAATAAATAAAATAAAAATAGCCATCACAACTGGGAGTGGTGGCCATACATCATTTATCCCAGCACTTGGAGGGGAAGAGGAGGGAAAGGCCTGTGAATTCAGGACCAGCCTTGTCTACAAAGCAAATTCCAGGCCAGCTAGGGCTGAGACTGTCTCAAAAAAATAAGCCATCATTTTAAAGTCAAAGTTGGGTGCATGTCCAAGTTAGAGTAACTATTCTTATGCTATTTTTACACTGCAGCAGCTTTTTCTTAAATACATTAAAATCAAAGTATATTATAGAATATTTATTAAATAGTGAGAAACCACCCATCATTTCATTTTCATACAACCATCCTATTTGGCCAACTACCTTTTCTCCTATGTAAATTCAGGGTCTTTAACTTAAATGGATTCATGGTATATGCAATTTTACAATGGTTTCTTCACTAATAATCATGTTCATATGCTTCAGTGAAAACAGTATTATCTGAAAACTACCACCAGTTTTAGTGAGATTGTATTAGGTAGGTGATCCTTGGCATTTGTGAACAAGTATATCTCATCTCACCAGCGTGCTATTAGACATGTGGAGGACACCTACCAGATGGAATTCTTCAGCAGTCAGCCTGCTTACCAGCTCCTGAAACAACAGCCTTTGAGTTGACTTGTGTTCCTCTGGACTTTGTAGCATCCAGTTGTCAGTGCTTAAAGCACTACTCATTGGGAGAGACCACTGTGCCACTGAGCCTCTTAGGAAAATTCTGACTGGCTTTTGAAAATGTCTCTGATGCATGGCTAAAGGCTCTAGGGAGATTGCCCATGTTTCTTGAATTTCTTTACCTGTTAGAAATAAAGAACATTAAAATTCTAACTTATGAAAGTTTCTTAAAAAGATGTCAGAGTAAGAATGAGAAAGAAACAAGATTTCCAGTTCAGCAGTTAAGAGCACAGACTATTCTTTCTGAGGTCCTGAGTTCAATTCCCAGCAACCATATGGTGGCTCACAAACATCTGTAATGAGATCCAATGCCCTCTTCTGGGGTGTCTGAAGACAGCTGCAGCGTAGCTACAGTATATTCATATACATAAAATAAATAACATCTTTAAAAAAAAAAAGACAGTGTACTATATGTTATGAGAAGGTTATATTCTAAAGATGAAGGTAAAATTACTCAAAAGTACTCTTTAAATTTTTTTCCCTTTTATGTGTATGAGTGTTGATATATGTTATGTGTATGTATATGTACCATGTGAGTGCCTAGTGCCCTTAAAGGTCAGAAGAGGACATTGGATCTCCTGGAACTGGAGGGGTTTTTTGGTTTTGTTTTTCCTTTTCCTTTTTTTTTTTTTAAATGTATGAGTACTCTGCATGGATACCTGCATCCCAGAAGAGGGCATCAGATCCCTTTATAGATGATCCTGAGCCACCTTGTGGTTGCTAGGAATTGAACTCAGGACCTCTGGAAGAGTTAAGAACAGGCCCCAAAATACTCTTAAACTAGCCAACTCTTGAATCTTACACCTGTAAGCCCACTACTTGGGAGGTGGAGGCAATATGACCAGAAGAAGTTCAAAGCTGGTGAATCTATAACCAGCTTAGACCTTACAAAACAGAAAACAAACCTAAATATCAAGATGCCCATAATTACAACATAGTTTGGATTTTTTTTTTTTTTTTTTTTTTTTTGATTTTTGGTTTTTTCAAGACAGGGTTTCTCTGTATAGCCCTGGCTGTCCTGGAACTCACTCTGTAGACCAGGCTGGCCTTGAACTCAGAAATCCGCCTGCCTCTGCCTCCCAGAGTGCTGGGATTACAGGCGTGCGCCACCGTCACCCAGCCAACATAGTTTAAAGTATACATCTCTATACAGTTATTTCCATGTGAATATGGCATACTCAGAATGAGCTTCACCATGTAGCAATCATGGCAAAGAAATTTGTGAAGATGTTGGCTTTTCCTGGTAACAAGTATCATTTGGGGGTTTTATAATTTGTTTCTTCTATAATCATTCTCTTTCTATATGATCTCAACTTTATCAATTTCTTCTACAAGGCAATGGAATCCTAATACCCACATGCTTGGGTATCTGACCAATATTATCCCTCTTTTGGAAGGTCTGAAAAATCCTCTGTAATCATTGTCTACTCCACCCCCACCCCTTTTTAACACATGCACTGGCAGTTGCACCACAGTTCAGGCTTCCTGTGGTGTCTGATTTTGCTTACAGATTTTTTAATCCTTTCGATTATAACCAATATTTATCAGGCTATAGGAAATGCTAAGGATATTGGAAGTATGCCTTAAAGAAAAAAATAAGATTAAAAAACAAAACTTACTTGCTTACCTTTAACAGGGAGAAATAATGTTCCTTCGACCCGTGGAAAAGAGGCTTCATACTCAGAATTATACAGCAAACAGTTCACAGTGGCATCTACTGGCAGAGCGGAGATCCACGGAGAGAGCTGAGGCTCGTGTGACAGCTGGCCACCACATGGCAGCACGGATTCCCTGGCCTTAGTAAAACCCAGGCTCCAAGTTTCAGCTGGCAAGATGGTGCCTCCTCCGTGTTGGAGCAGTTCACAAACGGTCCAGTATCCAACGTGGTCTGGGGAAGCCCACAACTAAAATAAACATGACAAAGAAACAGGTAAGTTATATAAGCATTCATGAATAAACTAGAGGAAATAGAGAAAAAGGGTTAAAGGGTTAAATTGCACAAGTAATGTATCTGTCGACCTAAGTACAACTAACACCTAGTATCTATTACTACATAGCTGGAGAACATAATTACCACATAATATACCTTCAAGAAAAAGGAGTACTAGGGAGATGACTATCAATCAAGTGCTTGCTTGTAAGCACAGGACCTGAATTCAACCCTAGAACCGATGTAAAACAGCCAAGCACAGGAAGCACAGGGACACGTGTTTATAATCCTATAATTGAGAACAGAGACAGATGTATTCTGACTATGCTCTGGCTGGCTAGCCTTCTTGGTAAGTTCCACCCGAGGAACGACACCCTGTCATCTTCTGCCCTCCTACACACGTGATAACACAAATGAGTATGCACGTACACATAGAGAAAAGACATGGCTTTTTAAAAACTAGCCCTCTTTCTACTGCTTTTGATGATCTAAAAAGACCTCATTTTTATTTATATGTAATACCTGTATGCAGGATACGTGGGTGTCCTCAGAAGCCAGCTGGTATTAGTTATAAACTGCCTAACATGGGTGCTGGAACCTGAACTCAGAGAAGAGCAGCAAACGTTGTTAACCTCTGAGCCATCTCTCCAGCCCAACTACTTTTCATTTTAAACAAGGTCTCATCAAGTTACCCAGGCTAGACTTGAACTCACTATATAAAGCAGGAAGGATCTGAACTTTCCATCCATCTGCCTCTTAAACAGCCCAGACTACAAGCCTACACCATTAGACCCAACTAAACTCTTTTAGATTAATCAATATTAATTTATTTAGGCTAATTCAAGTCAGGTTCTCTCTGAATAGCCTAAAAGGGTCTAAACTTGAGGTCCTCCTGCCTTAGCTTCCCAAGTGTTGGAATTAAGAGCACACCTGGTGTTGACGAACTCTAACACAGATCACTAAAGCTGCATCCTGCCTCTAACTCCTGCCTCCATGACTCAAGTGTGACGTGATCAGCGATCTCATCATGCTAGCCTGGATGCTTCCTGTTGCTGGGATGAAGTAACTCTAGCACTGCCATAAAGCCCTTTAAAACCAAACTCAGCACCATCTACATCAGCCATCCCCACCTCCTAGGCACAGTAAAGCTTTGTGCCTTAAACATGTCACATTTTATATTATGGAAATGTATAACATGGAAATGCCTTTCCGATAGTACCTCCTGTGCCTCTTTACCAACTTGGTGCTTATTATACTTCTCTATCAACGGCAACTCCTGCTTTGTCAAAACATTGTCTCCTTGCTTCACTCATAGAATGCTGATGTTCAAAGAGGAGCAAGGATTTAGCCACAATACAGAAAAAGATGATAGAGACATCAGTCCAAGAATTAAACTATCATGATGTTTTCATGAACCTTGATGGGTCAATTAAATGCCACCACACTTGGGAGGCTAAAGCAGTATGACTGAATGCCAGGCTATACCACAACCTCAGCTATACCACAGGCTTTGTCTTTAAAACAAAACAGAAAACCAGGATGTATTATTCTGAAAGTTTTCTTTTAGTCATGCACAACAATCTTGGAAGTTTAGGAGTGCTGTAACAGTAAATTAATTAATTGACTAATCTGTTATCCATGTAGTTCATTGCTATGCAGAAGAACAGCAAACTAGCTCAGATGTCACTAGAAACAAATCTATTCAAACTGATTCAGCCAGAAGAGCAGTTTGGAAGGGTAGGGTGGGGGCTGTCTATTGATGAAAAGCAAAACTTAATAAAGGAATTTTCATTTATGTGTGTTAGTTGTGCACAATTCTCCCAAGCACTCCACCATACCCATTTATACTGGAAATCTTTATGCGTGTATATATAATTTATATATACACGTGTTTTTTTCCTGTATGTATGTCTGTGCACCACTTGTCTGTCTGATGCCCTTGGAAGCCAAAAGAGAGTGTCAAATCCCCTGAGAGGAATTACAAAAGGTTGTAAGCTACCACATAGGTGCTGGGAATTGAATCCAGGTCCTTTGGAAGAGCAATCAGTGCTCCTAACCTTACCCATCTCTCCAACCCTAACACTAAGTACTGGCTGGTTTTATGTCAACTTGACACAGGCTGGAGTTATCACAGAGAAAGGAGCCTCCATGAGATCTAGCTGTGGGGAAGTGCCTCCATGAGATCTAGCCGTGGGGCATTTTCTTAATTATTGATCAAGTGGAGAGGGCCCCTCGTGGGTGGTACCATCCCTGGGCTGGTAGTCTTGGGTTCTATAAGAAAGCTAGCTAACCTATAGCACGCCTATAATCCCAGCACTTGGGAGGCAGAGGCAGGTGGATTTCTGAGTTCGAGGCCAGCCTGGTCTACAGAGTGAGTTCCAGGACAGCCAGGACTACACAGAAAAACCCTGTCTTGACAAAAAGAAAGAAAGAAAGAAAGAAAGGAAGAAAGAAAGAAAGAAAGAAAGAAAGAAAGAAAGAAAGAAAGAAAGCTGAGCAAGCCAGTAAGAAACATCCCTCCATGGCCTCTGCATCAGCTCCTGCTTCCTGACTTGCTTGAGTACCAGTCCTGACTTCCTTTGGTAATGAACAGCAGTGTGGAAGGTGTAAGCTGAATAAACCCTTTCCTCCCCAACTTGCTTCTTGGTCATGATGTTTGTGCAGGAAATAGAAACCCTGACTAAGACAGTACCTAATATTTGTTTGTATTTTTCAAGTCAGGGTCTTACTCTCCTGGAACTCAATATGTAGACCAGGCTGGCCTTGAACTCAGAGATACACTGGCCTCTACCTAAGTGCTGGGATTAAAGGCATGGATCATTCAACCAGCTTTAACACTATATTTTTATTAGAGCTGGAGGGATGGCTCTGCAGTTATGAGTATTGTCTGCTCTTTCAGAGGAACTACGTTTAATTCTTGGCACCCGCATGGCAGCTCAAAACAGACAACTCCGGTTCCTAGAATCTGACACTCTCTTCTGGTGCTTGCAGGTAATTCCTAGACATACACGAAAAATAAAATTAAAGTTTTAAATTAATTCTTGGAGCTGTTCTTACAATATATTTTGATATTTAACCCCCAATCCTTTCCGTAAATCTTAACATTCTGTACAGCTATTGTTAATTCCTCATCTGTAATCTTAATCAACTCCTGGTTTAGAGCTATGTAGTTCTATCAGGTGGAAGCTCTTCACCTGGTTAACCCCTTTCTCAATCTTCCCACTGATCTGCTTCAAGCTCCCTGCCTCTCTATTTGTAACAAAGTTCCCTCCTAGCTCACACCCTCCAGACACCTTCTCTAGTCTGGAATAGGCTTTCCCAGCCTTCACATTCTTCCTCAGTCACTGTTCAAGTCTGCAAGAAAGGCCTTCTTCCCTAAGCACACCTCTAAGTACAATGACCAGCTGCCTCCCCTCACCCAGCCTTTCTTTTCTTTGGAGCAAGTTTTGAAATCTTCGCCTCCCCCCCCCCCCCTCTCTCTCTCTCTCTGCCTCCTGAGTGCTGGGATTAAAGATGAGGGCTGGGGCATCTGTCTGTCAGCAGGCCGGGCCAACAACAAAGGTAAAGAGAGGTTTCTACTGCCTTGGAGCGGGAGGATTAGAGGTCCGGGAAGACAGCAGCAGCACAAGACAAAACGAGCGGCCGAGTCCTGTGGCCCGGCTGAACCAGGCGTCCACATGCTGGAATACAAGTGCTGCGGAGCACAACTAAGTCCGCAAAAGCACACAGCTACCAAAAAAGCGCAGAAGCTCGTCCACGCTCATTTAGTCGGTAACCCAAATCTACCCATTTTGTTGGAGGAAAACTGTGCTTTGTGACCCGCAAGGGTTTCCTTTGGAAGGCGCACAGGGTTCATTCTGGGACTCTGGCTCTTTACAGAGCCTGACAAGTGTAGCTGCCGGGGAGTGGTGTTCTGGATCCAGACCGCTCTCACCTTACCTTAGCTCGCTCGGTGGTATCCACCCAGTACAGGGTTATATTTCGGGCGATCATGACGTCCTGGACTCTCTTGGGCAACACCTTCTCCATCACCTGCTTGGGGGTGAGCGGCACGCGTTGCGCCTGGGCCTCGCACCCCGACACGAACTGAAGCAGCTCCCTCTGCGAGTGCGGACAGGGCGCCAGGAGGAAGACGGCGTTCCCAAAGCCCCCGAGCGCGGCCTGGGCCTCCTTGGCCTCGCTGTCGGCGTCCAGCAGCCTCCTCCCGCTACTCCGCAGGATCGGCTTGGTGGGCGACGTGATCTCCGGCCGGTCCCACTGGTAGTCGAGCAGCGTCTCCATGAGGGCACCGTGAGTGTGGGTGGCCCTGGGCGTCGGGCCGGGCAGGTGGGCTCCGGGAGGGCGATCCCCCAGCCTGGCCTCCAGCTCCTCCTCGAAGTCCTCCCAGGAGCGGCTCCCCAGTTCGCGGAAGTCGGACACGCGGGAGGGCCGGCTTCGTGCTCCCTGAGAGTCGAAGAACTTGAAGGTCCAGTGGACCCTGGCAAGGCCGAAGCGGCAGCTCAGGTAAGTGAGGAGACGGAGGGCGGCGCGGCGGGCCGGGCTATGGCGAGCCGAGTCGCCCGCAGTGTCCACCAGCAGCATCACTTTGTGACAGCAGGCCATCTCGGCCGCCACGGGACTCCCTCCGCCCGGCCGCGCGTTGCCCTTCCTGAGGTAAAGAAGTCTCGTCAGAGAACCAGCGCCATTGCCCGCTTCTCTGAGGCCCTGCTCGGAAGGCTCCCGCGCTCTCCGACAGCTGCTGCTATTGGGAGAGCTGGTACCCAAGCTCGGCTCCTATTGGTTGCGGGCTGGACGTAAGTTACGTAAGCACTTCCATTTTCAACCCTAACTGGAAGGCGTGCGGAAAACCTCCGTTTGATTGGTGGAGGGTGTGATGGTAGGCGGGGCGCTGAGTTCCGGGATAGATTTAGTTCTCATTGGCCTGAGCCTTCGTTTTAAACTTTAAAGAGGCGGTACTTTAAAGGGGGCGTGGCGGTGGGCGCGGAAGTCTGCGTTTGGGCGACTGTGCGCAGACGTGGGTGAGTGTGTGCGTGTGTGCGGAGGCGGGGCATGTTTACTAGAGCCCTGAAGCCTGGGATGCACAGTTAGGGGTTTAGGATGGTTGAGTCAAATTCGCTTTAGACTACTTTTAAGCCTTTTATATGACAGAGGACTTAATTTTTTTTTCTTTAAAAAAACGAAAGGAACATTTCATAATCCCCAAATTCGAGAGATAGAGGTAGGAGGATCGCAGGTTCCAGGCCAGCAGGAGCTACTTAAAGCAAGGCACAGTGGAGGGACCTCGGATATTCTATTGTAAAAGTTGGGAAGGCAGGGGAGTGTTTTAGGGAGGAAAGAGAAGTGACAGATCTTGTGTTTTAAGAAGAGCAATACGGGTCTTAGGTGGGGAAATGTAATATAAAGATACCTTAAAGTGTCAAAACAGAAGCAGTGAGATAAGCCAGAAGTCTGCAGAGCACCTGGGGAGGCTGTTTTACAAACTAAGGAATGAACACACCAGAGAGTACTCAAGCCAGCCCAATGGGTGCAGAAAATTTACACTAGAACGTCTGATTCCCAGCACCTGCCTTCTTACGGCTCACCCATTCAGTAGATTAGTGTTTTCGACATCTTGGTGTTTTGGGGTTTTTGTTTTTGTTTTTTGTTTTTTTCGGGGTTTTTTTTGTTGTTTTTTTGTTTTTTTGTTTTGGTTTTGGTTTTTGTTTTCTATATGAGTACACCATTGCTCTCCTCAGACACACCAGAAGAGGGCATCGGATCCCATTACAGATGTTTGTGAGCCACTATGTGGTTACTGGGATTTGAACTCAGGACCTCTGGAAGAGCAGTCAGTGCCCTTAACCACTGAGTCATCTCCCCAGCCCTTTTTATTTGTCGTTGTTGTGTGTTTGTCTTTGTGACTTTCTCTTATATTCCAAATTGGCCTCAAACTGTACCTTGAACTTCTTTTTGATCATCCTGCCTCCACTTCCCCAGTGCTGGGACTGTAGACATGCCGCCACCAAACCTGGCTTATGGGGTACTGGGGATCAAACCCAAGGCTTCCTGAATGCTGGACAACCAAGCGCTGAACCAATATCTCCAACACTCATATGTGCCTTGCTCCTCCCCAGCTCCCCCACCCCCACTTTCTTTTTAACTTTATTGTAGATGGGGGCGGGGCGCTGTTCCTGGGGCTGGAACTCCTGCCTGGCCTGTTGTTGGCAAGCGTGCTCCCTCTCGGTCACATCTCTGGCCAGTGGATCTTTTTTTAATTTCCTGTGTATGGGTGTTTTGCCCATGTGTGCAGGCCTGTGCACAGAGATCAGAATGGGGTGTTGGACCCCGGGAACCGGAGTGGCAGCCGATCTTGAGTCAGCCCTGGGTGATGGGAACTGAACCCAGATCCTCAGCAAGGGCAACAAGTGCGTCAAGTCGAGCCGTCCCTTCAGCCCCTCATGTGTGTTTCTTATTGGGCCCAGATTAAGGGAATTTGGGATTATCTGATTGAATTTTATTTTTTTATTTTTTATTTTTTTAGATAGCCAAATAAGCATTTTATTAACATAGCATTTAAAGACGGCTACACAAGACCCTTCTATACAGTAGCATGTTCTGCAGCCCTTTCCGGCTGAGGCCTGGCCTCTTAAGTCTTCCCCACACGGAGCTCCGGTGATTTCTCTCTGCTCCGGTCATGGGAACACTTCCTGAAGCATTCAGTCTCCTGCTGTCATTTTCCACCATTTCCATTTTCCTCTATCTGAAAGTCATCAGGTGGAGCCCACGGGAAAGCCTCTCTTTCTTCTTGGGTATGCTCGTCCAGCCGTTTAGGCACTCTCCGCGGCGGAGGAATCCCTTCCACTAAATTCTTAAGAATATCTTCCGGAATATCCTTGTCTGGAAAAAGATGCAGCCTTTGCATCCTTGTTCTTCTGTGCAGGTTTTTGGGCAGCGTGCCATAAATAGCTAATTTCACAATCGCCGCTGGGTCTTTCACATGACGCTGCACAGCTGTTACTTGGCCAAAGCCACCTGGGTGGCCAGCATGTGAAGAATACACTTTTTGTTCCCATTTGTTTCCAGAAAATGCAATATGTCTTGTGTTTATCATGACAACGTGGTCTCCACAGTCTCTCAGCTGATGGTACACTGGTTGATTTCATCCTTGAAATGTGTTGGATGCTACGGCTGCAAGTTTTCCAGGGGGCTGCATTTCGCCATCCAAGAGATACCACATCTGAGCAAAAGCGGCCGTTGCTGCAGTGCCCTAGAGAAGCCAGTCCTGCCCCCCGACCTGCAGTGTCCTTTTCCTGAGTGAATTTTAACTTAAATGACTTTAAAAAAAAAAAAGGACAGATGCCTTATAAAATTCCTGTAATAAAGCCACACATTATTAGTGTTAATAATATAATCATAAATCAACACAAAACTAATGAAGATGACACCATTTCTAGAATGATACATTGTCAACCATATTTTGAAATTAAGAAAAAACAATTTGATCAAATCTTAAACACATAGTTTGTCCGGATAAATCTTTGAATTAATGAGAATTATTAGATTTCTGTTGTCAGTGTTCTATTTTTTTTTTTTTTGAGACAGGGTTTCTCTGTGTAGTCTTGGCTGTCCTGGAACTTACTCTGTAGACCAGGCTGGCCTCGAACTCAGAAATTCACCTGCCTCTGCCTCCCTAGTGCTGGGATTACAGGAGTGCGCCACTACGCCTGGCCCAGTGTTCTATTTTTAATAAAAGGCCTTGACATATAGCCAAGATTGGCCTCAAACTCTCCAAGGTTCTCCTGCCTCAGACTTCAAAGAATTGGGATTACAGTGTGGATCACCATGCCAGGTGAGGTTATTTGAAACAGATTACTTTTTCTTATCAGGATAAAGAACCATGGACCTTAACCTAAATGTTTATTGTACTTTGATAATATGGCAACCAGTCACATTGGCATGTTCTTACAATTGCAGTGCTTATGATCAGTCCAAGACAAGTTCACAAGGTATACAGTTCTTGAGCTACATGGCAAAACTGTGTCTTAAAAAAGATAACAAGCTGGGCAGTGGTGGCACATGTCTTTAATCCCAGCACTTGGGAGGCAGAGGCAGGCGGATTTGAGTTCCAGGCCAGCCTGGTCTACAGAGTGAGTTCCAGGACAGCCAGGACTACACAGAGAAACCCTGTCTCGAAAACAAAACAAAACAAAACAAAACAAAACAAAACAAAACAAAAACCAAAAAAAACCCAAAAAAATAAAACAAAACAAAACAAAACAAAAACCACCCCCCTAAAAAAGAAAGATAACAATTAGTTAAGCATGCAAAACTTAAATTTTTTTCTATATTCTTTGTTTACATTCCAAAGGCTTTCCCCTTTCCCAGTTCCCCCCCTCACTGTATGTCCCATAAAAAATTATGGAACGCTTCACGAATTTGCGTGTCATCCTTGTGCAGGGGCCATGCTAATCTTCTCTGTATTGTTCTAATTTTAGTATATGTGCTGCCGAAGTGAGCACCATGCAAAACTTTCTTACTGCCTGTTTATATCTATGTCATTGTTTCTAACTTTCTGTTTTTTACTTAATTAAATATGTTAGTAATAATGAAAAAGAGCTGGGCATGTTTTAATCCCAGCACTCAAGAGGCAACGGACAGGCAGATCCCTGTGAATTCAAAGCTAACTAGGTCTAGACAGTGAGTTCTAGGCCATTCAGGGCTGCATAGTGAGACACTCAAAAGGGTGGGTGGTGGGCCAGAGAGATGATTCAGTGGTTAAGACCAGTTGTTCCCCTTACCCAATACCCATTGGTGACTCACAACCAACCATAACTACAATTGCAGAATGGCTGACGCCATTTTCTGACCTCAGTACCAATATATATTGGTTTTTCGAGACAGGGTTTCTCTGTGTAGTCCTGGCTGTCCTGGAACTCACTCTGTAGACCAGGCTGGCCTCAAACTCAGAAATCCACCTGCCTCTGCCTCCCAAGTGCTGGGATTACAGGCTTGCACCACCACGCCTGGCAAATATATATATTTTTTAAAAGTCACTATATGGGCTGGAGAGATGGCTCAGTCGCTAAGAGCACTGACTGCTCTTCCAGAGGTCCTGAGTTCAATTCCCAGGAACCACATGGTGGCTCACAACCATTTGTACTGGAATCTGATGCCCTCTTCGGGTGTGTCTAAAGATGGCTACAATGTACTCATATAAATAATATATATAAATCTTTTTTTAAAAAAGTCACTATACATAATTTGCTGACTAAATATCCATTTGTTGGGGATGCAGGTTCAACACCTTTCTGTATGTATTTTGTTTGTTTGTTTTTGTTTTTTGAGACAGGGTCTCTCTGTGTCACCCTGGCTGTCCTGGAACTCACTATGTAGACCAGGCTGGCCTCGAACTCAGGTGGCTGCCTCTGCCTCCCAAGTGCTGGAATTAAAGGAGTGTACCACCACTGCTGGGCTCTGTATGTATTTTGTAAAGATCTGTTTTGTCATGTTTAATCATGAGTAGGTATGTATGCTTGCATGCGGGTCTGAGCACATGAGTGTCAGTGCCCATGGAGGCCAGAGGCTTCAGATCCCCTGGAGCTGGGACTAGAGTTGTGAGCTGTCTGATGTTGTGCTGGAAATTGAACTCTGGGTTTCTGGAGAATACCAAGTGTTCTTATCCATCTCTCTAGCTGCTCAATATGTAATTTAAATTATATAAAATAGAAATCTGTGTGCTCGCTTCAGCAGCACATATACTAAAATTAGAACGATACAGAGAAGATTAGCATGGCCCCTGCGCAAGGATGACATGCAAATTCGTGAAGTGTTCCATTTTTTTTCTAAAACTAATAGAAAAGAAACTGGGAAGAGGACATTGGCTCAGGGGGAAAGTTCCTGAACAGAGCACCAATTGCTTATGCTCTAAGATCGAGAATAGACAAATGGGACCTCATAAAATTACAAAGTTTCTGTAAGGCTAAAGACACTGTCAAAAGGACAAATTGGCAACCAACAAATTGGGAAAAATATCTTCACTAACCCCACATCCGACAGAGGGCTAATATCCAATGTATACAAAGAACTCAAGAAGTTAGACCCCAGAAAACCAAATAACCCTATCCAAAAATGGGGTACAGAGCTAAACAAAGACTTTTCACTTGAAGAAATTCAGATGGCTGAGAAACACCTTAAAAATGTTCAACATCATTAGTCATTAGAGAAATGCAAATCAAATCAACTCTGAGATTTCACCTCACACCAGTCAGAATGGCTAAGACTAAAAACTCAGGAGATATCAGGTGTTGGCGAGGATGTGGAGAAAGAGGAACACTCCTCTTCTGCTGGTGGGACTGCAAGCTGGTACAACCACTCTGGAAATCAGTCTGGCGGTTCCTCAGAAAACTGGACATGATACTTCTGGAGGACCCAGCCATACCACTCCTGGGAATATACCCAGAAGATTCCCCAGCAAGCAATAAGGATACATGCCCCACTATGTTCATAGCAGCCTTATTTATAATAGCCAGAAGCTGGAAAGAACCCGGATGTCCCCCAACGGAGGAATGGATACAAAAAATGTGGTATATATACACAGTGGAGTACTATTCAGCCATTAGAAACAATGAATTCATGAAATTCTTAGAGAAATGGATGGAGCTGGAGAACATCATACTAAGTGAGGTAACCCAGTCTCAAAAGAATACCCATGGTATGCAGTCACTGATAAGTGGATATTAGCCTAGAATCTTGGGACACCAAAGACACAATTCACATACCAAATGATGTCTGACAAGAAAGGAGTGGACACTGGTGCTGGAAAGGATCAAAGCATCAGTGTAGGGGAATACCAGAAGAGGGAAGTGGGAAGGGGTGGATGAGGGAGCAGGGGGAGGGAAAAGGGCATGTGGGACCGTTGGGGGGCGGGGAACCAGAAAAAGGGAAATGAAATGTAAATATAGAATATATCCAATAAAAAAAATCTGTTCTTAAGGGGAAATTTCAAGTAAATGTAGAGAGTACTGGACCACACTTTATGACTTGAGACCATGGTGACCCATGGTTGGTGTCAGCTACGGTGATCCAAGAATCTATTTTAGGTGTGGAGCTAACAGTACTTGCCAACAGATTGCAGAATACAGTGATAGGTTGAGGGCCTGAACGTTGAATAAATGCTAGAGAAGGAATGAGGAAGTGGGAAGAATGGGGAGGAACACTGGACTCTAGTTAGACTTAAGATGTGCCTTGATCCCTGTGATGATTGACCATGTCAACTCAATACAACCTAGAATCACCTGGGAAGAGAGTCTCAAGGATTGTCAACACTGGATTGGCCTGCGGGCCAGTCTTTGTGGGATTGCCTTAATGAAGGTAATGAGTGTGGGAAGACCCAGCCCATGGTGGGTAGCACCATTCCCTAGGCAAAGGGGCTTGAACTGTATGGGTGTAGAAATTGTGCTGGACACTGGGGAGGCAGAGGCATGCGGATATTTGTGATTTTGAGGCCAGCTTGGTCTACATAGTGAGTTCAAGACCAGGCAGAAGTAGTACACAGTGAAACTCTGTCCAAAACAAAAAACGAAAACCTTAATGTTTTCGGAATACTAGTGAATGGATCCGTTTTTTTTTTTCTAGATCTGAAGTATTTTGATTATTAACTTTTTCAGAACATCTTTATTAACTGAGTTACTAACCTGAAGCTGTTGACAATGTCTGCAGATATTTTGGGTGGTACCTTTTGGTCTGAGCCGCTACTGGCATTCAGTGGGTGGGACACAGAATGAAGCTGAATAGCTACAGTACATAGAATGTTGGTGTGTGGCCAAATGACACAAAAGAATCTTGTTTTTTTATTTTTAAAGCATATTTGAGTGTTTGAGTATTGAGCAAAACTGTATGAGTGTTTGCCTGCATGTATGTCTGTACACCATGTGCATGCCTGATATCTGCAGAAGTCAGAGGGGGACATCAGATGCCCCAGAACTGGAGTTACAGATGTTGTCAGTCACCACGTGGGCGCTGGGGATCAAACTGGGTCCTCTAAGAGCAGCCAATGCTCTGAACTGCTGAGCCATCACTGTGACCCCTTGGTTTTCATTTTTGGCTATCTTTGAACTCACAATCCTCCTGCCTCAGCCTCCAAAGTGCCGGGGTTCCAGGTATATGTCATGCCTCTTCATCATTTATATTAAAATAGTAGCCTTCCTGTCCCAGGAAAGCAACTAATGAACAGTCTAAAAGAAAGGGGGGGGGTGATTGGGGAATAGGTGGGAGGGGGGAGGGTGGGGGGGAGGACTTATGGGACATATGGTGAGGGGGAACCGGGAAAGGGGAAAGCCTTTGGAATGTAAACAAAGAATATAGAGAATAAAAAAAAATAAAAGAAAAAGAAAAAGAGAGAAAAGAAAAAAAATTGTGCTGGATGTCAGCCCGTGAGCACGCCTAAATTTACATCTCTGCTCTTGGCTGTGTGGTGACTGCTTTATGTTCCTGCTGCTTTTATGTCTGGCTCAGTTGAAAGACTGTAACCCGGAACTGGAACTGTGAGCTAACGCCTTTCTCCCCTAAGTTGCCTTTGTCAGGATATATATACACACACACACACACACACACACACACACACACACACATATATATATATATATATATACACACACACACACACACACACACACACACATATATATATATATACACACACACACATATATACATATATATATACGTATATATACGTATGTACATATATACGTATATATATACGTGTGTGTGTGTGTGTGTGTGTGTGTGTGTATATATGTATATATATATATATATATATATATATATATATATATATATATATTTGGTTTTTCGAGACAGGGTTTCTCTGTGTGGTCCTGCCTGTCCTGGAACTTACTCTGTAGACCAGGCTGGCCTCGAACTCATAAATCCTCCTGCCTCTGCCTCCCAAGTGCTGGGATTAAAGGCGTGCGGCACCACGCCTGGCTTGTCAGGATATTTTATCACATCAACAGAAATGAAACTGCTGTGAACAGACACCATGACCAAGGTAAGTCTTATAAGGACAACATTTAACTGAGGCTGGTTTACAGGTTCAGTCCAGTATCATCAAGGCCAGGGAGCATGGCAGCATCCAGGCAGGCATGGTGCAGGAGGAGCTGAGAGTTCTACATCTTCATCTGAAGGTGGCTAATGGAAGACTGACTTCCAGGCAGCCAGGGTGAGGGTCTTATAGCCCACACCCACAGGGACATATCTACTTTAACAAGGCCATACCTACTCCAACAGGCCCATACCTTCTAATAGTGCCACCCTCTGGGCCAAGCATATACAAACCATCACATTCCACTCCCTGCCCACTAGGCATGGTGCAGGAGTAGCTGAGAGTTCTGCATCTTCATCTGAAGGCTGCTAGTGGAAGACTGACTTCCAGGTAGCTAGGGTGAGGGTCTTAAGCCCATACCCACAGTGACACACCCACTCTAACAGGGCCATACCTCCTAATAGTGCCACTCTCTGGGCCAAGCATATACAAACCATCACATAGGATAACCCCAGGTGGGGAGGTTTCAGGTGTGCAGTTTGATATAGGAGTATAGACAGTGGGAGAAATAGAGGCAAAGAGGTAACTTGAAGGTGATGGGTATCTAGCTGCCATTTAAAACTCTAAGCCTGGATAAACTTGCCAAGGTGTTTCTAAGTTATGCAATTGGAACAAGAACCAGAGCTGGAAGGTGTCATCTTTGCTGGAGAATGATATAAACATGACCCTCAGATTCATGTCGGAACTTAAGCAGGAATGTAATCAAATTAGGAGGTAGGGCCATTAGGGAGATGACCGCATGGCTTTGAGGGCGGCTCACTACAGCATGAGGTTAGCGTCCTCATGAAATGGGGCCCAGGGAGCTCATTCGCTCGTCTACCAGCTCAGTTTCTAGATAGCTGAAGGTACCATCTATGCCCAGAAAGTGGTTCTCGGCAGACCTGAAACTTACTGGGGACTTGGTCTTAGACTTCCTGCCTCCAGAATTTTGTTTTGTTTTGTTTTGTTTTTCGAGACAGGGCTTCTCTGTGTAGCCCTGGCTGTCCTGGAACTCACTCTGTAGACCAGGCTGGCCTCGAACTCAGAAATCTGCCTGCCTCTGCCTCCCAAGTACTGGGATTAAAGGCGTGTGCCACCACTGCCCGGCACCTCCAGAATTTTAATGCATGAGTTTCTTCTGTTTATAAACTGCCTGGAATGTGATATTGTTATAGCAGTACAGATGGATCAAGAAAAAAAAGGTAATTTTATAAATGGAAATCAGTGAAAAAAGAATAAAGGGATTATCTGATTTTTTTTTCCTCAAAAATAGGGGAGATAGGGATGGATGGACCACAGGTTGCTGGTAGTGTGGTGGGTGGTACGTATGTGCAGGCTCAGTGCCTACTTCTGTATATGTTTACAAAAATTCTCTAATAAAAAGTGGGGGACGGGCCGGGCGTGGTGGCGCACGCCTGTAATCCCAGCACTTGGGAGGCAGAGGCAGGTGGATTTCTGAGTTCGAGGCCAGCCTGGTCTACAGAGTGAGTTCCAGGACAGCCAGGACTACACAGAGAAACCGTGTCTCGAAAAACCAAAAAAAAAAAAAAAAAAAAAAAAGTGGGGGACAAGGCTTGAGATGGCTTAGCAGGCTGGGGGCTTACGACTGGGGGGCTTACCAGCAAGCCTGACAACCTGAATTCAATCCCTGGGGACCTATAGGATGGAGAGAACCAACCCTGTAAGTTGTCCTTCGATCTCTACATGTGCACCATGGTCTATGCACACACAGAATAAATAAATGTAACTTTTTTTTTTTTTTTGGTTTTTTTCGAGACAGGGTTTCTCTGTAGTTCGGCTGTCCTGGAGCTCACTCTGTAGACCAGGCTGGCCTCGAACTCAGAAATCCACCTGCCTCTGCCTCCCGAGTGCTGGGATTACAAGCGTGCGCCACCACCGCCCGGCCTAAATGTAACTTTTAAAAAGTTAAAAGGTGATAGAACCACTGTATGGACTGTAATTTTATCATTTATTTATTTATTTATTTATTTATTTATTTATTTATTTTAGTAGTTTCTCTATTGCATTTTCTTCACACAACTTACACAATCCACTGGTGAAGTGTAGTAAGACAGTATAGAAAGCTGGATGGGCTCAGTCAGTCAAGTGTTTGCTCCACAGCAGGTAGACATGAGTTTGATCCCCAGAGCCCATATTTAAAACAAAGCAAAACAAAACCTTAAAAAAAAAAAAAAAAAAAAAAAAAAAAGCTAGCTTCGGCAGGGGCTGACAGGATGGTGCTGGCCTATTGGTCAAGAGCACCAGCTGCTCTTCCAGAGGGCCTGGGCCTGGTCTTAGTTTCCAGCATCCATGTGGGAAGTCAGAACTGCCTGTAACTCCAGTTCCAGGGGTTTCTGACACCCTCCTCTGGCCTCTGAGGGCACCAGGCCCCCATGTGGTACACAGACATACATACAGGCAGAACACTCATACACATCAAAAAAGGAAAAGCAAGTCATAGTGGTATTGATCTGTCATCCTATCACTGCGGCAAACACAGGTGGGTGCCTGGGCTCGATGGGCAGCCAGCCTAACCACAGTAGGCAGCTCCGGGCAGGAGAGATCTGCTTTCCAAAACCAAGAAACCTGTGGAGTGGTACGAAAAGCAAAGTTGACTTATCTCCACATGCACGCTCACCCTCGTAAACACATGAGCATGCACACAGATGTACATATATGTAAATAATGCAATAAACATATAAATGTAGCCGGGCCGTGGTGGCACACACCTGTAATCCCAGCACTCTGGGAGGCAGAGGCAGGCGGATTTCTGAGTTCAAGGCCAACCTGATCTACAGAGTGAGTGCCAGGACAGCCAGGGCTATACAGAGAAACCCTGTCTCGAAAAAACCATATAAAACAAAAAAACAAAAAAACAAAAAGACAAAAAACCATATACGTGTAAGGAAGTATAGAAAGCTTATTGTAAATACCTTAAATATTTCCTTTGCGAATATCCATAGCTGTATCAGACATTATAATTTTGTTGTTGTTTTTTCAAGGCAGAGTTTCTCCGTGTAACTGCCCTGGCTGTTCTGAAACTCGCTTTCAGGCTGGGCTCCCTCATGTAGATCCACCTGCCTCTGCCTCCTGAGTGCTAGGATCAAAGGTATGCAGCACTGTTGTGAGCATGAAAGCAGATACATGTATTTAGTATAACAAAAGTTGTATTATGCTGAGGGTCATCACTTAATGGTCACACTGTAAGTTCCTTAACACCATCCTGAGCCTCTCTCCCTAGGGCTGGCTGTATCTTAGCCGCAGATCCCGTCCAGTCGCTAACAGAAGTCATCAATTTGAGGGCCAGGGTCCTAGGGGAGACTCTCCAGCCACGGGGCAGATCAAGGTAACATCTCTTCAGATATTCAAAGTATTTTTCTTGGTCTCTGCTTATATCTGTCCAGAGGGCATCATATGGTTCTACGCCTGTGTCTGTAAGTATAATAAATAAATAAATAAGGCTGGGTGGTGGTGGCGCACGCCTGTAATCCTAGCACTCTAGGAGGCAGAGGCAGGTGGATTTCTGAGTTCGAGGCCAGCCTGGTCTACAGAGTGAGTTCCAGGACAGCCGAAGCTACACAGAGAAACCCTGTCTCGAAAAACTAAATAAATAAATAAATAAATAAATAAATAAATAAATAAATCTTTAAAAAGTAAAATAAAATTAAGAACGATAAAATCTAAAATAAATAAAAATTAAAACTCATTTTTCTGGCTTGGTGACTAGGCTCAGTGTGTGTGGAAACCTGATGACCAGAGTTCAGTTACCGCCCATCCAGAAGCTGTGGGTCTGTCTGCAATCTCAGCACTTACACAGCATAATGGGAGGCAGACATGGAGAATCTCCTGGAAGCTTGAAGGCTGCTAGCTTGAAATACACAGCTCGGTGGACATAAGAGAGACCTATCCTCAACATGGTGGAAGGAAAGAGTCGACTCCCCACAGTGCTTCCCAGACCTCCACACAACTGCCCACACACAGTGGAGAGACGTGGAGGCCGGGCGGCTCAATGCCAGGCAGCAGGAGCTGGGGTGAAACTTACATCTCACTGAATCGGAAGCAGCGTGCTTAGGTAAGAAATGAGATGGACCCTAGCGACCCACCTTGTTCTACACTCTCAAAAAAATAAGTAAAGCCACCTCTGAACGGGGACTGAGTTCAAACACAGGAGACTGTGGAGAACACTTCATTTTCAAACTGCAACAAACAACATCTTTCTCTTTGTATTCCCTTTGTATCCTGGTAAAATGCATATTCTGTAAATTTTGTAGAAATATTCCCAAGAATTTATTTCTCCAGTTAGAAATGCAGGCTGATACCATAAAGTACCAGCAGGGGGCGGTGGCAGTCCTCCACGAAGGGCTCTGACTTCTGCTTGTATTCTGTATTCTGCTTGAATTGCTTGTTCTTAGTTTGCCTGTGAAAAGCAGAAACCTGGGGGTTATTGAAGTCCCCCGCCCCATCCTCATACACCCCCAAAAGACCTTGGGTGCACTTGGGACACAGAGTCCCCTTCTTTTGAAGAAAGATGGGTGTTTACTTTTCTCCCCCATAAATAGAAGAGAAATCAAGTATTTCTTGCACCTAGTGGGACAGTCAGGATGCTGGGCATGCCTTATGGTTATTCTGAAAGGCAGATATTATTTTCTTCCTTTTACAAATGAGGAAACTGAGGCTCAGTCTAATTCTCATAGCTAACAAGAGAGACCCAGGCCTGAGTCTACTCTCTGCCAGTGTCCCCACTGCTTCCCTCAAAGCATGCAGGCCGTCTCCCCTCCAGTCTCTGTCATCCCTCCAGCACCCAGCCAGCACTGGGGTGGCCATTCAGTGCTGCAGAGCCCTGGAGGGGCTGCCAGTGGGTACTAGTCAGGGAAGCTGGGCCTCACCCCTCCCGATGCCACACCCAGCAAGCCTACAACGTATGTCTATCTCCACCCTTCTTTAGTGGACGATTGTTCGCTCTGCCAACCGCTGGGCAGTCAGGGGCCAGGACTAGCTGTGTAGCTGGCACGCACCTGTGCAAAATAAAGTGCCAAGCTCCTTCAAGAAAACGGGGAAGGGGGCCATAAACAGACGGCTCAGCATTTGAGAGTACTTGCTGCTCTTCCAGAGGACCCAGGTTCGAATCCCAGCACCTCCATTCCCATCTCTCAAGCGTCTGTAACTCCAGTCCCGGGGTATCTGACATCCTCTTCTGGCCTCCTTATGTACCAGGCTCACATGTGGTGGCAGACTTACATGCAGTCAAAGCGCCACGCACATAAAATTGAGTATTATGTTACAGCTGAGTGATAGAGATGGCTGAGCACTTGAGGGCTCTTGTTCTTGTAGAGGCTCCAGATTTGGTTCCCAGCACCCACCTAGTGGCTCAAACCATTTATGACTCCAGTCCCAAGAGATCTGACGGCTTCTTCCCACCTCCACAGATACATGCACACTTGGAGGCAAAATACTCATACGCATTAAAAATAAAATGAGTCTAAACTCTTTCAATTAAGAATTTCAGCCAAACATGGTGTTCTACACCTGTAAATTCAGGTTGAGACTAGAAAGATGAGGCAGGAGGATCATTATGGGCTGTGGTACAGAATGAGTTGCAGACCAATCCATGGTACAGTGAAATTGTGTGTGTGTGTGGGGGGGGTTAGAGAAGCTGTGAAGGGTGAGGTGGGGGATATTCCTGCAAGGTAAAGACCAAAGACCCTGCTCTCCCCTTTCAACCCCACCCCTTCAGATTACAGCAGTGCTCACTGTACAAAATCTGTGTGCAGGCTGGTGTGGTCCCAGACTTCTGGGGGCCTAGCCACCCCCCTTTTCTAGCCAGAGGAGCAAGCTGTGAGTGAAGGCAGTGAGGCGTGGCCCAGTCCTGCTTTATCAGGATGGCACAGAGCCCAGGAAGCCCTCATATCAGGTGCTATAGGCGTGGCCTGGAACACTGTGTCCTTTTACAGATGTGGAGATTCGAGGGCTAAGGTGGGGGAGTGGGGTGGCATCTCCTTATGGAGCCCATCATGAGAGAAGCCAGATCAGATGGGCAACATGGGACCCCTGAGCAGAACTGAAAGCCTTTATGGGGCCAGACCGTTCGTTCCAAAGCTGGTCATACTGCAAGGCTCCCCAGGCTGGTTCTCATGGGCCCTTGGTCCTTCCCTGTAGGGAACAACTTCAGCGGAAAAGGCTTAAGTACACCTGCAGGCATTATAAAGGCCCAGGGAATGAGTTCAGGAATGAAAAAGAAGGGATACCTCAGACAGCTGGAGACAGGGCAGAATCGCATTCTCCTCTAATGAGCCATGGCCAGAACCTGGAGAAGGGCTGAGTAAACCGGCATCCTAGTGTGGTGCAGAGGAATCCATGTCTTCCCCTTTCAAGAGTAAATCCCTGCAATTTCCCTCCCTTGAGCAGGGCCCAGCCCGTGAGGGCTGAATCAGTACAGAGTTGCCCCCAGACCCAATTGCCATCCAAGTCTGAATTCCATGGTCAGCAGGTGGTTTGAAACAGGGGCTGGAAAATCCCTTTTAAATTCATTCTTCAAAAACACAGACAAAGCCGGGCAGTGGTGGCGCATGCCTTTAATCCCAGCACTTGGGAGGCAGAGGCAGGCAGATTTCTGAGTTCGAGGCCAGCCTGGTCTACAGAGTGAGTTTCAGGATAGCCAGGGTTATATAGAGAAACCTTGTCTCGAAAACAAACAAACAAAAATGATGTTAGGTTAAGGCACAATATTATACAAAAACACAGACAAAGCCGCCTGCGGATACAGCTCAGTTTGCAGAGTGCTTCTCTAGCTTGCAAGACCGCGCTGGGGTCAGTCTGCCTTGGCTTTCCTCCCGATGGCTCTCCAGCACCCTGGTACCCCACAAATTGCCTGTAGTCTCTAGTCCTAGCACTTGGAAAGTGGAGGTAGGATCAGGAGGTCAAGGCCAGTCTTAGCTGTGTGGTGAGTTCAAGGGCAGCTTGAACCCCATGACACTCATATATAGTCCCATTGTTGTGCAACCCCCTTCCATCTCGGGAACTGCTGCAGCCTTGGATATCAGCTTCATCTTTGAAAACATGTGCTTCTGCCCACACTCACACAGGCACACACACATGCACACACGTGAGCCAAGTGCATACACAGATAAAACTGTGATAAGGAAGGCCAGAGCTGTTCTGAATATGGATGGGGGTGGCAGGTGCACAACAGTGTCCATGTCTTTACTGCCCCGGAACCGAGATGCCCTTAAAACGAGTAGGCATTGGGGGTGGGGCAGGAGTGAAGCCCTGAGGGCCAGTAGAATGAATGGAAACAGGCAACCCTGGGGAGGTGGGGGGACCTTCTAGAATATACCAGAGACATGGGAGGTGAGAGACTCTCGGGACCTCAGATGAAATGCCCAATAGTGGGAAGGGGGAACTTGTAGAGCCCACCTCCAGTAGAAAGACAGTGGAGGGATGGGGTTGCCATCCTACAGTCAAAAAACCTCTGACCCCTAATTGTTCCTGTCTAAAAGAACTGCAGGGACAAATGCGGAGAGGAGACTGAGGGAGCAGAGGTCCAGTGACAGGCCCAAATTGGGATCCATCTCAAGGGGAGGCCCCAAGGCCTGACACTATTACTGATTCTATGGTGTGCTTACAGACAGGAGCCTGGCATGGCTGCCCTCCCAGAGGCCCAAAAAGCAGCTGACTGAGACAGACACAGATACTTACACCCAACCATTGGACTGAAGTCGGGGACCACTATGGATGAATTAGGGAAAGGCTGGAAGAAGTTGAGGAGGAGGGTGACCCCATAGGAGGACCAGCAGTCTCAACTAACCTGGACCCCCGAGATCTCTCAGACACTGAGCCACCAGCCAGGCAGCACACACTAGCTGGTCCAAGGCTCCCAACACATAGACTGCAGAGGACTGCCTGGTCTGGCCTCAGTCAGAGAAGAGGGGCCTAACCCTAGAGAGACTTGAGGCCCCAGGGAGTGGGGAGGTCTGGTGGGAGTGAGGTGGGGGGTTAGGGACATCATCTTGGAGATGGGGCTGAGGGGATGCTGGGGGAGGAGTGGGATGAGGAACTGTCGGAGGGTGAACCAAGAGGTAGATAACAACTGGACTGTAAAAAAGGATTAAAGATAATAAAATAAAAATTAAAATGCACACTTTATCATTCGTGTGTGTGTGTGTGTGTGTGTGTGTGTGTGTGTGTGATTGAATTTCCAAAAACGTGGTGCTGATGGGTTTTCTCAGTGGCAGAGCACCTGCCTGCATGCCTGCAGCCCTGCGAATGATCCTCAGAACTTGGAAAGTAGGAGAGAGAAGAGGAAGAGGGGGTCGGGGAGAGGAAGGGTGAAGGAAGGGAAGGAGAGAGGGAGGGAAAGCATTCAAGATGTACTAGCGATATCATAGGGTTTAAAGTCGAGACGGACAGAGCTGGGGGAGCTGCTGGGGACCCCTGAAAACCTAGAAGAGGAAACATGAAGGAAGCTGCTTCCAGCCTGCGGAGGCTCGGAGCAGACTGTGGGCTCTGGCCAGGCCGGATGCATGCAGACAGGGGAACGGGGAGAATGTCTTCTCAAGCCCCTGGCTGCATGTCCAATCCCCCTCTCCTTCTCCAGCTTGGATAAGTGAGTCATATTTGGACAAGGTTCTTTAAGAAGTGCTAGCCTAGCCAGGCATGGTGTCACACGCCTGTAATCCCAGCACTTGGGAAGCAGAGGCTGGCGGATTTCTGAGTTCGAGACCAGCCTGGTCTACAGAGTGAGTTCCAGGACAGCCAGGGATACACAGAGAAACCCTGTCTCGAAAAACAAAAACAAAAACAAACAAACAAACAAAAAAAAAGTAAGTGCTAGCCATAGCCAGAAAAACAAGGAGGCAAAATATAGAAGGAAACAAAGATCTCATGATAAGAATTGGAGGTTCTGTAATCAGACATAGCATCTACATTAAACTTTTTAAACATTTTTATTTGAATTAAAAAAATACATGTTGCTTCTATTGTTGTCCAGCTGAAGACTTCATGCCAAAACTAGTTTAAGTGTTTTATGAAAGGAAAGACTCTTAATGTCTGTTTGATGAATTTCAAAATGCCAATTATTTTATTTTATTTTGTGTGTGTGTATGTGTGTCCAGCCCCACAAATCATTTTTTTTTCCCTTTGGTTTTTCGAGACAGGGTTTCTCTGTGTATTCCTGCCTGTCCTGGAACTCACTCTGTAGACCAGGCTGGCCTCGAACTCAGAAATCTACCTGTCTCTGCCTCCCAAGTGCTGGGATTACAGGCGTGTTCAGTTTTCTTTTTTGTTAGTTTTGTTTCCTTCTACTTTTGAGGGGGATGGGGAGGTGTCTCAGTCTCATGGACCCCAGGCTTCCTTCCAATTCCCTATTGGATAAAAAAAAAAAATGAAATAAAATAAAGGGAATAAAATACAATGAAATAAAAGGAGGATGCTGTGACTACTCCTGAAGTGTGGGGAGGTTTTTATTGTAGGTGTCAGGGAGAAAGCCGGCAGAGAGAGGAGCCGAGGCTAAACATGGCTGCCAAACTAAACCGGACAGTGAGAGGAGAGAGGATTGGAGCTGACAAGCAAGAGAGGTGCTCCTGGCCAGGAGACCTTCCCGGCCCACATGGCTGAGCTCTCCAGGTCAGTCTTGGGAAGGGAAGCAGAAGCCCCGCCCCTGGGAGGGAGAGGTGGGGGGGGGAGTGTGGGGGAGCAAGAAGTGCCGGGAGGAGCCATGGGTACTGAGTTTGAAACCCAACACCCCAGCCTTTTGTTGATGATAAGGGCTGATATAATCTCTTCTGTAACTACTTCCTGCTGAAACTGGGGCATCGTCATAAGGGCCCAGAAAAGCTGGAGTGATGGTCAAAAATGGGAACTGTAGAGCTTTGAATACACTTGGCCCATGGCAAGTGGCACTGATAGGAGGTACGGCCTTGTTGGAATAGATGTGCCCTTGTTGGAGGAGGTGTGCCACTGTGTAGGTGGGTTTTGAGGTCTCTTACTGCTCTCGCTCTGTGTAGAGCAGAAGAGAGACCCTCCTTCTGGCTGCCTTCAGAGCAAGATCTAGAACTCTTGGCTCCTCCCACACCATGAATTCCTGCATAATGCCTGTTTCCAGCCATGACAATAATGGACTGCAGCTCTGAAACTATAAGCCAGCCCCAATGCTGTCCTTTAAAAGATTGCCTTGGTCATGGTGTATCTTCCCAGCAATGGAACCCGAAATAAGACGGGAGGGGAGAAAGGAAAACAGGCTGGGGGATATCTGTTTACTTGCTGCTCAGATTTTGCAGAACCGCCTGGGGCTAGTGAAGCACAGGCCACTTTGGAGCCGTCTAGGATGCAGGGCCACCTGCGGCCGGTTGCTGTGGCGTCCTCTAGGATACGGGGGCTAGAACACCTGGTGCTGCCCTGTCGTAGGCAGGCAGCCTTGAAGCAGTCTGCAGCTGGCTTGAAACCTGGGACCCATAGACAAGGGAGAAGAGGTAAAGTTAAGTAATTTAGGTAAAACCACCTTGGGTGTACCTTTGAAACTTTTAGTCCCATGGTCTAAGAGAGACCCAAGAGCAGGGAGAAAGAGCGAGAGATGCCACCCTCAGGAATAGGCACATGGGGGAAACTTTGGAGTACTTATCTGGAGTCCATTTGACCTGGGAGAGGTGGATTCAAGTTGCTGATGCTTACATGAATTTTTTGTTGAAAAAAAACATGTTTTTTGTTTTTTGTTTTTTTGTTTTGTTTTGTTTTTTTGGTTGTTGTTGGGGTTTTTGTTTTGTTTTTGTGTTTTTGGATTTTGGTTTTTTGGTTTTTTGGGTTTGGGTTTTTTTTTTTTTGGTTGTTTTTTTGTTTTTTGTTTTTTGTTTGTTTTTTGAGACAGGGTTTCTCTGTGTAGCCTGGCTGTCCTGGAACTCACTCTGTAGACCAGGCTGGCCTCAAACTCAGAAATCCGCCTGCCTCTGCCTTCTAAGTGCTGGGATTAAAGGCATGCGCCACCACTACCCGGCTACATGAAATTTTTTTTAAGTTTATAAAAGGAGATAAAAGTTTAGCTCTATTAGTATTACCACCACTGTTTCTAATCTGTACTGAAATCCACCTTGTAGAAAAAAAAACAACATTCTCAAACTTTCCAGTCACAGTAAAAGTTTGGGAACACAAAGAACTGATTCTGGGTTGAAAGCATTAACCTCATTTCATCACAGTGAGAAGCAATTTTAAGTCTTTACTTAGATGACAAACAAAGGGAATTCAAGATTTGTGACTTCTATGATAGTAGCAGTGCTTTGCCAGAATTGGAGGGCTTATCAGGACTCCACTGGTTAACGTTAAAAGTCTGAGCTTTCGAAGTAGCACAGAGAGAGAAATTAGCCTGGAACATTTAAGCCTGTTTTGTGAGTTTCTGTCTTTCAGAATGAAGTTTGTCAGGAAAGTAAACTGAGACGGCCTTTCTCAGGGGGAGACCTAGTAGTTCTAGAAAAGTGCAGCCTGAGGCCTGATTTCACACCTGAACTGAAGAGGTGGCTGCGGCCTTGTGGGGAGGGGCTGGTTTGCTTGCTGTTAACACAAAGCTACAGTTAGCTGCCGTTCTGACGTTACTGGACAGTTACCCTAGGCTCCTGGATGGTCTGGGTGGCGTGGTTGGGGAAGCCTGCCTTTGGCTGCCACACTGACCAGCATTTGGTCTTCAGCTGCTGCATAGGACAGCACTGGCCTTTGGCTACCAGACCCAGAAGGTCTCCTTTCCTGTGGAAAAGGAACTTGGGAAAATTGAGCTACCTTGGCCAGTCAAAGTAGGATAATCATCCCCAAAATGTCTTCAGTATGGGCGAGCTCTGGGGGCAGGCGAGGCGTGGGGCAGCTTTCCCAGTGTTTAGCATCACCACAATCCAGGCGAAGTTGTCAGTGCCCCATCTGTTTACTTTGGAGACCTTAGGGTTGCTACTAGGAGCTAGTATCTGTCTATCATGGGAAGCTTCCACCATCACCACCACTCCCCCCACCCCACCCCGGTCCCCACAAAGCAAGACAGAGTTTCTCTGTGTAGCCCTGGATGTCCTGGAACTCACTCTGTAGACCAGGCTGGCCTCGAACTCAGAAATCTGCCTGCCTCTGCCTCCCAGAGTGCTGGGATTACAGGCGTGCGCCACCACCGCCCGGCTATCTGGAATTTCTTAAAGCCTGGAGTTCAACAGTTGGCAAAGACATAAGCAATTAGATATACATCTCTAGGCAGCAGAGGTCCTGAGTTCAATTCCCAGCAACCACGCGGTGGCTCACAACCATCTGTAATAGGATCGGGCGCCCTCTTCTGGGGTGTCTGAGGACAGCAGCAGTGGGAAGGAATTAAGTCCGAGGAATTGAGTCTCTGAGGAGAAAAGAGGGATAGGTTGGGCAATGAACTGGCATACGGAGGCATAGTAGAGAGACGCCCACGTGGTGGGCATCCTGGAAGGCATAGCAGGGTCCAGGTGCTAGAGACAGAGAAATGCTCAAGCGATGGGTGCCCTGGAGGGGGGGCAGTAGGTTCCAGGAGCCAGACAGAGAGTACTTACTGAGCACGCGTGGTTAGAGCTGGTGGAGGGAGGGCAGCGGCTGAAGAAGCAGACTCTAGAATTTAGAATCAACTACGGTAGGTGGCAGAAGCTACTGGAAGGAAAGGATCCACAGATACCTCAGAAGAGTCAAGTCGGCAGCTTGGTTCAGAAAGGCAATGTCTCTTGGAAAGGACCTCATGGGGTTGGCATCAGAGGAATGACAAACGAAATGAAGGGAGGATGTCGTGACTACTCCTCAAGTGTGGAGATTTTTTATTGTAGGTGTGAGAAAGCCGGCAGAGGGAAGGGGCCAGGCCGAGCGCACACAGCCAGCAGACTAAACAGGACCGTGAGAGGAGAGAGGAGGAGGGAGCTGCTGGCTAAGAGATGTGGCCTGGGCCAGGAGACCCATCACAGTCAAAATGGCTGAGTTATAGGGGTGAGTCTAGGGGGAAGGGAAGGGGAGGGGCAGGTAAGGGTGGGGGCGGGGCAACGAGTGCTGGGAGGAGCCACAGGTACTGAGTGAAACTTGTCTTATATAACCTAATCACCTATATAACCAAAGTTGGCGCTGACTCAGAATCCTTCAAAGACCCAAGCACAGGAATCTGAGGCATGCGCTCCACAACACCCAGCTAGCAGATTCTAGTAAATCCCTAACTGCTGCCTGACCGGAAGCCACTGGCCAGGCACCGAATGCTCACTGGATCATCTCTTGGCGTGTTCTCTGGCACCCTTCACAGGTCCCCCTCCTCGTCCCTTCCCCATCTCATTCCGAAAGAAAGCATTTCAGAATATGCTCCAGCTACCTAATTGCTTCCTAAGAAAACACCCCAAAGTTTATCGACTCCAAGAAAAGCTGCAGGTTGGACTTGTTGACAGATCTTCCATGTGGCCAGGTTTCAAGGAGACCAGAGCTCGTCTCTGCTCCACAAGGCATCCGGCTTGCCCTGGCTGCGATGGCCATTCGTCCCGTTTTTCTTTCATCCCATTTTTAATTTCCGTTACTTTTATGTACAAAAGTGACGGTGGCTCTTGTTCCGGATCTACTTGGTCCACGTGGAGATGGACCTACTGAGCCATAACTAGTGTGCATCTCTCTCTGTTCAATGATGTCTTCTTGAAAGCTTGTCATCAGCCGTGGTGGCAGTGTTCATAGCCAATGCTATGCGTTAAATCTTGGCCTCTCTGTTTCTTCGTTGGCTGGGTTAAGTGATGGTAGAATATTAATCATCCAAATTCAGTTTAAAATTGTGCTGTCCTGTAGCCACAAAATGACATTGTATGTGCATGGTGAAGCGTTCCCCTGATGGAAGAGTACTCTCTGATTCAGCAAAGGTATGCCTCGCGTTAGAGCTAATGAGGCTCCAACCTGTCCAGTTGTCTCATTTCCTCTTCCTCCATAACAAAAAGTGTCAACCAATATTTGTGTGAGAAGGAAGATGAGTAACCAGGGGTTGGCTCCAGGTCCAAGAGTTGGGCAATAAATAAATAAAAGTATATTTGCAATAATCAGTTTTCTATATATTTTATTAGTATTATTTGCAAATGTCAAACGGCTTTATGTCCATAAGATTGGTATGTCCATATGCACATATTTCATGTCACCGGTGGACCCATCCACCCAAGGAACTCATCAAAATGCAAGTTGAAGGTCTCAGCATTCTGTCAAATCCTTAGATGACTAGCTGGAGCTAGGGCTCCTTTGCCCTGAATTATGAGATCAGTGGATGATGTACTTCTGTGTCATTTAAAAATGTAGCTTTCCAGCTGGATGTGGTGGCATACACCTTATAGCACTCAGGGGGCAGAGGCAGGAGGATATCTGTGAGTTCCAGGCCATCATGGTCTACACAGAGAGTTCCAGAACAACCAGGGCCACAAGGCTAGAGAGATGGTTTGTGCAGGGAGTTCGAGCTCTTGCTGCCCTTCCAAAGGCCTGGAGCTCAGTTCCCAGCACCCACAGCTAGTGACTCACAACTGTCTGCAACTCCAGCTCGAGGGCACCTACACACATGTGGCATAAACACAGGCATACACATCAATACGTATGAACATAGAACACATATACTTTTCAAGGTGGGAGAGATGGGTCAGAGGTCAAGAGCACTTCCTGCTGTGCCAGAGGACCTGGGCTTGGTTCCTGGCATCTATAACGGGCTCCGTAACTCCCGCTTTAGAGGATCCGACTTCCGGCTTCCAAGGGCAATGGCACACATATGGCGTATGTTCATGCACACACATACATATAAAAATCGTAAAGTAAATCATATATATATATATATATGAAACAGCATCAAGTTTTCAAAGAATTAAGAACCATTAGGAAAGGGACACTCCTTCAAGAGGATGAGGACGGTACCAGGAGCCTCCTAGCTCTCCCTAAAAATTCCTTGAGAGCAGCTAGTGAGTGGTAGAATAGTCTCCATATCCCAGAGACCCCCGGGGCTGAGGATGGGTTAGAACCGATGCGGCAGCCCAGCGAGCATGGCAGTCATGCTCCCTTCTCAGAAGAACTCCTAAAAGGAAGTCGGGGGAGCTGGGGAAAGCATCAAAACTCCGCACAACTCTTCCCACTACACTGCCCCATTTGGCCACGGGAAGCAGAAATGAAGTCAAATGAACTTCAGCAAGTTAGGTTTATCCACTGGCTACAGCATGTGACAACAGAAGGTCTTTGTTTTTTGTTTTGTTTATTTTTTTAAGATTTATTTTATATGTGTGAGCATTTTTGCCCGGATGTCTATACATGTGCACCACGTACATACCTGGCGCCATGAACTCCCGGGAATTTGAGCTGTAAACTGCTGTGTGGGTGCCGGGAATCAGACTCATACTCCTGACCAGCTTTTTTTTTTTTTTTTTTTTTTTTTTGGTTTTTCGAGACAGGGTTTCTCTGTATAGCCCTGGCTGTCCTGGAACTCACTCTGGAGACCAGGCTGGCCTCGAACTCCACCTGCCTCTGCCTCCCAAGTGCTGGGATTAAAGGTGTGTGCCAACACCGCCCGGCGAACATTCAGATTTTCATTAAGAGCATCTCACGTAATTCTGCTTTCCGTGGACCACTGGCTACCAGGGGCCTGACTAAGCTTTAGGGGGCAAGGATTCATGGTCTAATTATATGTTCCCAGGGATGCAGACTCACCAAGCCGGTACGTGCGAGTTAGCAGACAGTACCTGTCGTGCAACTGTCTTCCCAAGAGAAGTGTTTAGACTGCGGGTGTGAGGTCTGGGGCGGCACCATCATTCTAAGTATCTTTTATCCTGTTTTTGTTTTATGACTGTTGCCAGTAGCCTTGGCTACTGTGAGTGACAAGCCATGAACACTGTGATGGCAATAATGATGGTGTTTCTGGCCATCCTCTAGTCCTGACTGTGTGAGCAGCTCGACACTCCACAGAAAGATTCGTCCGTTTGGTCAGCCTCTCTGGCCACTGAGCACCTGGGTTTTGTCTCAGCCTTCTCTAGTGACCACAGGACAATACTACCGACTGGGTGGCTTAAATGACACCCATGTATTCCTTACAGCTGGTGTCAGCCCGTCCAGTTCCTCAGTGAGGGCTTTCCTCCTGGCTTCCATTGTAGTAGTTAGTCTCCCACAATGAAGAGAGACAGCCAGTTCTCTGGCATCTCCTCTTATAAAGACACTAATTCTGTCAGCTTTGTCTTTTGGGCCTCATTTAACCTTCATGACGTCCTTACTCCAAAGGCATCCTCTCTGGTTTTAAAACCTTCATATATGGATGTGTTTAACATGGTGGGTCCTCTGTTTGAGCCAATGGACCCCATAGCCCAGCCCTCAGCACCAGTCTGGCCTTCTTGCCCCATGTCTGTATGACGGCAGGACTTGTGTGGGAAGCCTGGAGTGTGTGGGTGGATCCAGGAGTTCCAAGCCTTCTAACTTTCCTTCCTTTCTTCCTTCCTTCCTTCCTCCCTCCCTCCCTCCCTTCCTCCCTCCCTTCCTCCCTCCCTTCCTTCCTTTCCTTCTTCCTTCCTTCTTTTTTCTTCCCTTTTCTTCCTTCCTCCCTTCTTCTTCTTCTCTTTCTTTCTTTCTTTCTTTCTTTCTTTCTTCCTTCCTTCCTTCCTTCCTTCCTTCCTTCCTTCCTTCTTTCCTTTTTTCTTTCTTTCTTCTCTCCTTCCTTCCTTCCTTCCTTCCTTCCTTCTTCCTTCTTTCTTCCTTCTTTTCTCTCTCTCCCTCTCTTTCCTCCTTCCTTCCTTCCTTCCTTCCTTCCTTCCTTCCTTCCTTCCTTTTCTTTCTTTCCTTTTTTAGGCAGGGTCTCACTAGGTCCCTGACTGTGGACCTCCTTGACCCTGGCTCCTGACCTCAAGCAAAGCAAGGCTACACATCAATCAGAGTCCAGAGAACTGGCCAGGTTCCTATCCCCACCTCAGGCAGCATGTTCCCTAAAGGCAGGATTCTGTCCCATGTTCACAGTGAAGACCCTTTTCCTTTGGGGACCCTTAACAAGTCGAGTGGGGTCCAGCGATGCTCTAGGAAGTCTGGCTTGTTCATACTTCAGGTCATGGGCACACTCTTTCTTTACCTGTGGCTTTTTCATCTCTTTCTCTCCAATCTCTGTGCAGAGTTCCCATTTCGTCTTTACATGCTTGATCAGCATTTCTTTCTAAGTGACAAGTAGAGCAGGCAGTGTAGAGGGAAGCTGTCCCCTGTGGAGCAGACAGTGTGAGGGAAGCTGTCCCCTGTGAAGCAGGCAGTGTAGAGGGAAGCTGTCCCCTGTGGAGCAGGCAGTGTAGAGGGAAGCTGTCCCCTGTGAAGCAGGCAGTGTAGAGGGAAGCTGTCCCCTGTGGAGCAGACAGTGTGAGGGAAGCTGTCCCCTGTGAAGCAGGCAGTGTAGAGGGAAGCTGTCCCCTGTGAAGCAGGCAGTGTAGAGGGAAGCTGTCCCCTGTGAAGCAGGCAGTGTGAGGGAAGCTGTCCCCTGTGGAGCAGGCAGTGTGAGGGAAGTCATCACCTGCAGCCTCCAGCCTGCACAGCGCTTTGCCATACACCTGTGAGCGCACTTAGACCTGGCTGTGAAAGTGACCAGGAGGCCTGCTCAGAGCTGTTCGATTTTAAGGGTTTATTTGTTTGTTTGTTTGTTTGTTTACTGGTGTGCTACCACTATCCCACTAAGATTTATTTTCTTTTATTTTATGTGTATGAATGAATGTGTTCTTGTGTAGATGGGCACCACATGTGTGCGGTGCCCATGAGAGACAGAAGAACGTGTTGAATCCCCAGAATGCAGGAGCAGTGAGTGAGGTAGTGGAGGACTGAAGGCCTGGGGCTGGCCGGCTGACTCCCATGAGTATCTACCGTTCCAGTTAGGGACGCTGGCTCAGAGGTTCTGCTACTCCAGCTCATCCAGTTAAAACACAACTGGGCATTTCTCTACTCAACCCCATTCCCCCCTCCGACCACGCCTCCCCATCGTACTCCCTCCCTCCCAGCCTACCCTCCCCACCTCTCACCTCTCCACCTTTCCTCTCTCTGCCCTGCTCCAGCTCAGGGCAGGAGAGAGCCCGCAGGCTGTTTTACAGATGCGATAGTCTCAGGTGGCTGCCTCTGGGGCCCGCAGTGCTTACCTTATCTCGATCCATCAAAATCTTTCCTGCCACTTGAGCTCCCACTCAAGGTCACCTCCAGCAAGGAATCCTTGCCCACTGCACAGACTCCCTGACACGTACCTGGAAGACAGGGGGTGAGGGCGTTTAAGGAGCAGGATTTTAGCTTAGAGCCTCCACACAGAGCCTGAGTGTAGCCGGGAGGTGAGAGGCACAGTCCTTCCAGAAGCCTGTGATTCCAGAGGACCAAGCCTCTCCTGAGGCCCTATAAGCTCGATGCTCATTTCCTCTCGATGGGCCTCAGTTCACCTGGAAAGGCTGCGGTAAGAACAGTGCTTCCTAAGGTCCCTTTAAAGGTGAATGATGCGCCTTTAATCCCAGCACTTGAGAGGCAGAGGCAGGCAGATTTCTGAGTTCGAGGCCAGCCTGGTCTACAGAGTGAGTTCCAGGACAGCCAGGACTACACAGAGAAACCCTGTCTCGAAAAAAACAAAACAAAACAAAGTGATTGGTTAAGTGTATATATATATACACACACACACACACACACACACACACACATATACATATGTACATTTATATGTATCTATATACATATATATTTCTTACTAAATGGAAATTATAAACATGTATCTATTATATATACATATATAATAGATTTATATTTTAGATATAATTATGCACAATATGTAATCTACATACATATAACTATATATCATTATTTTTTTCTTTATTTTATTTATTTTTGGTTTTTTTGTTTTGTTTTGTTTTTTGTTTTTTTTCCAGACAGGGTTTCTCTGTATAGCTCTGGTTGTCCTGGAACTCACTTTGTAGAACAGGCTGGCCTTGAACTCAGAAATCCACCTGCCTCTGCCTCCCAAGTGCTGGGATTAAAGGCGTGTGCCACCACCGCCCGGCTATTTTATTTATTTTTAAAATGTAATTTATTTTATGCGTATGGGTATTTTGTTTGCATGAAGACCTGAGGACCATGTAGGTGCCTGGTACCCAAGGAGGCCAGAAGAAGAGAAGGCATCAGATCTACTGGGTCTTGAGTTAAGCAGACAGTTTGGAGCCCTCCTTCATGTGGGCGCTGGGAGTTACACCCAAGTCCTCTGGGAGAGCAGCCAGTGCTCTCCATGGCTCACCCACTTCTCTAGCCCCAAACTTTATACGATTCATAAAACTTATATACATATACATACACACACACACACACACACACACACACACATATATATATATATATATATATATATATATATATATATAATCTTAGTTAGGGTTTCTACTGCTGTGATGAAACACCATGACCAAAACCAAGTACAGAAGGAAAGAGTTTATTTGGCTTTCATGTCCACACCATAGTCCATCACTGAAGGAAGTCAGGACAGGAACTCAAACAGGGCTGGAGCCTGGAGACAGGAGCTGATGCAGAGGCCACGGCTGATGCAGAGGCCACGGAGGAGCGCTGCTTACTAGCTGGCTCAGCCTGCTTCTTATACAACCCAGGACCACCACGCAGGAGTGATCCCACCCACAATGGACTAGGCCCTCCGCCATCAGTCACTACCTAAGAATGCCCTACGGGCTTGCGGGCTTGCCTACAACCCAGCTTTAGTGAGGCACTCTCTCAGTTGAGGGTCCTTCCTACCCAGACTCTAGCTTGTGTCAAGTTAATACAAAACCCGCCAGCACATTTACTTACCAATTAAATACAATTGCTTGTTTTGGTTAGAAATACAAATCAGGGCTGGTGGCACAGGTCAGTCCTCCTACCTACTTGGGACTTTCAGGCAGAAGGATCGAAAAGTTAAGGCTTTGGGGGGAGTTAGATAGTTACAGGCTAGCAAGATCCTATTTCAAAAATATGAAGAAGGAGGAGGAGAAGGTGGAGGAGGAGGAGGAGGAGGAGGAGGAGGAGGAGGAGGAGGAGGAGGACTATGTACATAGCTCAAAAGTAGAGCATTTGCTGAGAGGCCCTGGTTCAATTGCCAGTACCAACAAAAAGGAAAAAAAAAGGTGGGAGTTAAGAGTCCTCAGCAGTTGAGAACGCTTGCTGCTCTTCTGGAGAACCAGAACTCGGTTTCCAGAGTGTCCAGGCAGCTCAAAGCAACCTGTAGCTCCAGCTCCAAGGGTCTGACATTCTTCCGGCACCCACATGGTATACATTTGCAGATGATGCTTTTTTATCTTTTTTAAAGAAAGAAATGCTAACAATCCACGCCCTGGCATCTCAGTAAAAATCCTCTCACCCATCACCTAGCAGGGAAAGAGAAGTCAGGGGCAGGGGAGTGAGGAAGGAGTCCCGTGTTTCCCACAGTGCTACACACCACAAATGGTGTCCTTGATCCCTGCTGCAGAGCAATTGAATTCGAACTTCAGCGTGTGGACCGGGTGGGCGTAGACGTTGGTGTTCCTGGGTTCAGAGGAGTCTCTGTGAACCGAGGGTTGAGAACCACCCTTTGAGAGCGCTGCTGCCTGCTCTTCAGTGCCTCTGAGGCCCCTGGAGGGCTGGGCACTGGGTCCCTTTGTGGACTTTCCCACTCCCTAGGATGGTGCCTATATATTCCCGTGGCTCCTTTGATGAACCACTACTGACTTTGTGGCATAACACAAATCTCTTCTACTCTCACAGTTCACAATAAGCCTCACTGGGCTAACATCACAGAGTGGGGCTATGCTGTAATCCGGAGGCCCCAGGGAAGAGCCTGCTTTCTCGCTCACCATTCTCAGTGAAAATCCTAAGTATCTCTCTGGTGGGATTCTCTGAGGGCACACACTTACTTATTCCTAACCCATAACTATTGCCTAGATGGCATAGATTGGCCTGGACTGCATGCCGTGTCCTAAGCCGGATCAGAGCACTCAGAATGAGCTCCTTGAGGGGAAGAGAGAGGGTGGCGGGGCAGGAGTCACTCAGATCCAAATTCTTCATTCATGAATTCAAAACACAAGCTACAAAGTCTCTTTCAAACCTTGTGTCCACCCTAATGGAGTTATTAAACTAGCATTCCCCTTATCTCTTACAACAAAATTCCTAAAATTTAAAGACTTCAAACAAGTATGTAATGGGCACACTGTGGCGTGGGCCTTCAATTTGTGCTGGACTCTGCTTGCTGCTTCTAGACTCATCTCCATTGGCTGTCAGCTTACGGTGTGGCAGGGCTGGATGTTAAGGTCCCCTACCCTAGGGGTGAGGGGATTGTCTGTGGCTTCCAGCTGATTGGCCTGGGTTGCTTCTCTTGGCTGTAGTGTTCCCAGATAGGAATGTATGAGTAGGGGGTGGTGGTGGAGGTGAGGCTTTCTGATTTGCTAATGTGTTATTGATCCAAGCAAATCACATGGGTAGACCCCGAAACCTTATGACCAGAAGCATGTGATGTGTAACCCAAGGGGCAATCCATCGGGACTGCGGACCACTAACTTCCCTACCTCCCAAAGCACTCCACCTCGTGGGAGAATCCCCTCCGTGCAAGGTCAGGCTCCAGCTTCCTGCCTCCTCCCCCCAGCCGCATGGTTCTTGGACCCAGAGCAAGGATGTGGGGAGGAAAGGAGCAGCAGAACTGGCCCAGGCTGTTCCAGATGTTTTCACAGTGACCTGTCTTCTAGTCCAGGAGTGACAGGTTTCCCCATACTTTTACCTTGTTGTTTTTGGGGTCACAAAAGGGCCTGATAGTCACACCCTGTGGTGATGGCGGTTTTGGCTCAGTGGGTATTAGTAGTGAGCGGGACCTGGAACTGGAGTTGCGTGGGGCTTCAGCAGAGCACCCTCTCTGCCTGTTTGCCCTTGACTAGGCAGGGACAGGACAAATGGGGACACTTTTGTTTATGTATACACCGTTACAGGAGGGGGCAAAGGCCAGCTATGGGGTAGCCAGTTCTAGGCACCCCGAGGACCCTGGGAAGACGGGACCTTTAGGCTTCCTCCACCCGCTGGCTCCTTATCTAGTGTAGAAGGTGACACCTAGGTCTCAGGTCTCTCTGGCCATAAGGCTGCAAATTGGCTTTCCTAGAGGTGGGTGGCAGTCAGCTGTCATGCTAGGGTAACTGTGTGTCCCGTTTGCCTGGGGCAGTCCTGTTTGCACCTGCTGTCCTAGTATAATCATTAATAGTGCCTTTTCCCTGTCTGGTTTAGATGTTACAGATCGAGGTGCCCTAGTTAAAGCCCATGTTCATCCTAGATTTCCAGAAGAAGACTGGAGAAGCTTGCACAGGAGTCAGGGACAGGAGTGCTTGTCTCACCTGGGTGCTGACAAACTGACGGACTTAAAGCATGTCCATGTTCCTCTCTGGTGGCAGCGGCTTCATGGCTGACTTGAGGGGTTAGCGCAGATAGCCCATTCTAGCCGGGAGGTATGTGAGAGGCTGCCCAGGGGTGGGGGTGGGGGGCATAGGCTGATGAGCTTGTGACTCACCGTCCTCCGGAAACCCAGCACATTGGGCCGATTCACTCCCCACCCCACCCCTCCGTGACGCAGCTCGTCCGTGCGTGTCTCCCCGTTTCTGTCTGTCTCAGGGCCTCAGGCCAAATGGGACCCGATGTCTGTCCACCCACCTCTCCTCCCCTTCACTGTCCCAGCCACACCTTTGATTACCCTGCACTTCATGGGTGGGTGTAGGTTGGGACGGATAACTAAATCCCCAGAGAGTTTCTCTATATATCATACAAGGTGATGGTGCCAGGCTTGCCAGATTAGGGATGTCACATTAAATGCCTGGCTCACGATGAGACTCACCAAGGCATTATGATATTTACTCTACCTTACTATTAACTATCTGAAGAGCCCAGTCCAGGTCCTCACAGGGTCACTGGAGAACGTGAAGCTCTCAGGAGAGCTTTCCTTTCCCTAGCTCTCTGTCACTGGCAGTTTCTGTGAAAGCTCAAAGCCGAGTTCCACCTCAACCTCCATATTTCACCATTCACAGGGCTAATTCCAGGATGAAGCAATATGGACACTCTGAACCCTTTAAAGTGACCACACAGCCGCTCCGAAGAACTTTATCCTAGCAAGGCTGAGCTGCTCAATCGGCCCTGAACTTCCTTGCCTAATTCCCAATCATTCAGTCCTGTCTCTAGGAGTTTTGCCTCGAGCAGAATATCAGAAAGCATCAGCTATATGGTCTGACACTCAACTAAGTGCAGCAGCAGCCTTGCCCTTTCTGAACCAAGATGTCGTCCCCTCCCCCACCGAGCTCAGTCACTGAGGCAGGGACTCACTCTGCAGCCCAGGCTGACCCGGTCTGTTTGTCTCTTCCTCCTGAGTGTTGAGATAAAAGGGATGTGTGCTCAACCATGCCTGGTCTGGCCTTCTCTTTTTGACAAGGGACTAACTGTCTCTGATTCTCAGAACCTGAAAGGATTTATAAAGTGGTATGTAGAACTTCTTGGTCCTGTGATAGGAGTCAAGAAATGTTGTTGCCCTGCCTTTTATCTTGTCCTCTTCCTGGCTGCTAAGAATATGCCGTTTTCTGTGTGGCAAGATAAGCAGGTAAAATGAGCGAGCAGGCAAGCGCTTTTTGTTTGTTTGTGCATAAATGATGGACGCTATGGCTTAGTTGGTGAAGTGTGCTACCCTAGTGTATCTGAAGCCCCAAGTTCGATTCCTAGCATTGCATCAACCAGGCATGGGGGAACACCTATCTGCCATCCCGGTGCTCAAGATGTGAAGGCAGATAGGGCGGTGGAAATGGTTCAGTAGTTAAGAGCACTGTCTGCTCTTCAGGAGGACCTGGGTCCAGCACCCACGTAGCAGCTCACATGTGCCTGTAATCACAGTTCCAGGGGATCAATGCCATCTCTGTTCTCTACAGGCACTGGGCACTCACATGGTATATGTACGTGCACGCAGGGAAAACATACATATGCAGCAAATACGATTGAAAAAAATTTAAAAGGGTTATGGGAGCACGAGGATGAGGAGTTCAGTGTGGTCCTCAGCTACACAGTGAGTTTGAGGGTCTCCTGGGCGGGCAACATGAAGCCTTGCCTCAGGGCTGGAGAGATGGCTCAGCGGTTAAGAGTATTGACTACTCTTCCAGAGGTCCTGAGTTCAATTCCCAGCAACCACATGGTGGCTCACAACCATCTGTAATGGGATCTGATGCCCTCTTCTGGTATATCTGAAGACAGCTGCAGTGTACTCATATTCATAACATAAATAAATAAATCTTAAAAAAAAAAAAGAAAGAAACCTGCCTCCCAAATGTAGGTGCTTCAAGAAATCATGCCTTTGCCCACGATTTCAGGGGCCAGAAGCCTGACAAGGAGCCCAGTGCTCGCCAGAGCCCCCCATGCACTTCCAGACAGCATCTGGCTGTCATCGCGTGAAGGCTTACCCAGGCTGGGTGTGCTCCAGGACTCACCCAAGGGCTGACAGTTGAAGCAGGTTATGGCCTGAAGTTCTATCTGCAATTGCCTACCACACCCCTATGTGGGCCTCTACAGGGGGATTGTCTCTGAGTGACTGGATTTCTTATAGGGCCTATATTCAAACCCTAGCACTGAAGGGAGAGAGGTCAGTGGACCTGAACTGTACGTCTCTTTGTAAAGAGTGGCAAAGTTCTGTCATCACTAGAATGTGGGACTGAGAGTTATAAAGGCCATATTTATCATATCTCTCAAGTCTCCTGGAAAACCCGGCTTTTAGCTGTCAGGATTCTTGTGCGCAACTAGGAAAAAAGGCTGTGGTCAGCTTAAGTGAGGACACCGTGTTGGGAGACTTTGGGGTGCACAGGATTAACAGAGGCTGGAAGGCCAGGGTGGAAGCTAGCCCAGAACCAAGGAGTCCCAGAAGCCTGGGCAGCAGGTACCACATAAAGAAGAAACTTACGAGCTGTCCTACCTAGTACAGTTCCATTCTGTGGGTACCACTGCTCAGGCAGTCCGTACACCCCCGCAGCCTGCTTTTAAAGAGGTGGGGGCTAAGAAGAGCAAACTGATTGGCTGAGTGAAATGCTTCCTTTTGACTGGATAGACGTGGACAGAAAGGGGTACCACTGGGGCCTCTTAAAAGTTCCGTTGGCCTACTATAGAGACTGGTCATAGTGGGAGACTCTCCAGAGGAGAGAGGAGGTGCTTTGAGGACTGGGGAGGAAGAGTATGGATATCCGAAGCCCACAGTGTTCCCAGACATCCCCACCCCTGGCCACGCAGAACATGGGGGTCAGACTGATGTTTTTCCCTCAATACCCAAAAGAACTATTTTTAAATTTTGTAATTATATTTTTAATGTTTGACTAGACAATACAGCCACCAAAAGAATATTAAGGAAGCACACTGAGATGACGGTCTGACTCCCACTCTGTTCCCTGACTACCTATGCCTTTGATCTTTACCCTCCTCTGCTTGTATTGATCTTAGTGCCGTGGGTATGTTCCCTTTGATAATTTTCCTTTTGAGATTTATTAATTATTTATTTATTTACTTACTTACTTACTTACTTATCAATCAAGACATGAACTCTCTCTGTAGCCCTGGCTGTCCTGGAACTCCCTGTGTAGACCAGGCTGGCCTCAAACTCAGAGCTCTACCTGCATCTGCCTCCCAAGGGCTGGGATTAAAGGTGTGTCCTGCATACTCACACCCGGTTTTAGATTTTATTGTTAACTGGGATAATTTTTCCTAAACTTTATTTAAAATGTATAAAATCTGCTTTTCCTTTTCAAGGCTGGGGATGTGAGCCAAGGCCTCCCTGAGCACAGCAGGCAAGTTCTTGTTCTGGGAGCCACTCCCCAGCCCCGCCCTCCCCAGCCCCGCCCTCCCCAGCCCCGCCCTCCCCAGCCCCGCCCTCTCCAGCCCCGCTCTCCCCAGCCCCGCCCTCCCCAGCCCCGCTCACCCCAGCCCCGCTCTCCCCAGTCCCGCTCACCCCAGCCCCGCTCTCCCCAGCCCCGCTCACCCCAGCCCTGCTCTCCCCAGCCCTGCTCTCCCCAGCCCTCTCTCCCCAGCCCTGCTCTCCCCAGCCCTGCTCTACCCATTCAGAGGCTGACAGGCAGTAAGACAGGACCGAGTCAATACCATTACTGCTTTTCTCTGCCTCCATCAATCTCCAGAGCTCTTTGATTTTGCAAAACTGAGGCTCTGCCTTATAGAAACAACCACTCCCTCCCTCTTCCTTCCCCAGCTCCTGAACCGCCCCTTCAGCTCTCAGGCTCTAAGCATCCTCACCCGACAATTCCACCTCCTCACAGGGCACCCCCTACTGGGCTTGACCTTTGGTTATAGCTTCCTGCACTGAGCACAAGGTCTTCAAGGTTCATCCCGGCTGGAGGGTGTTGGAATTCCATGATATGCAGATCCTAGTTCGTTTGTCCGGATGGCCCTTTGGCTGATGTGGATTTGTAATGCACAGAAGCTCAAGGAGCCTCGCTCGCCATCACCTAACTGTGTTCTGGCTTCTCTAGTTGTTCAGTTTATCATGTTCATCCCCTTCTGGGGTTTGGATTACTATTTTAAATGTACATTTGTTTGCTTGTCTACTCATGTGCATATGTGTGGCAGTCAGAGGACAACTCGCAGGGATTTGCTCTCTCCTTCCACCATATGAATTTGGGGGATCAAATCAGTGGTCACGCTCAGAGGCAAGTGCCTCCTCCTGCCGAGCAGACCTATCTCGGCCCAACTCCGGTCTTTCTGTTTTGATTCAGGACCCATCAATGGTTAATTGGGTATTTTATATACTTTTTGTTTAACCTCAAATGGTTCCTTTCCTTTGGGGGCCAACCATGACATCTTTGTGTTGTTTTGCTTTTTGAGACAGGATCTCATTTGGCCCAGACTCTCAATGATCTTGCTATGGAGCCTGGAACTTCTGCTCCTCCTGCCCCACCTTCCAAGGGCCAGCGTTACAGACCTGTGCCCCTATGCTTGGTCTATGTGGTACTGCAGGCCCGACTCAGGGCTTCCAGCATTCTGGGTGGTGACTTCACTACCAAGAGAACCACACCCCGAGCACACACCCACAGTGTTTTAAGAATCCAGGCTAGTTATTCTGTAGTGTTCCTTAAAAAAAAAAAAAAAAAAAAAGATTTGTATGTTAAGTACACTATAGCTGTCTTCGGGCACACCAGAAGAGGGCGTCAGATCTCATTATGGATGGTTGTGAGCCACCATGTGGTTGCTAGGATTTGAACTCAGGAAGAGCAGTCAGTGCTCTTAACCGCTGAGCCATCTTTCCAGCGCAGAGATTTGCTTCTTCACAGTGGCATTTAGGACACACTTTGGCAGGATGAGCAGAGTCAAGCCGGTTTCCTTGGGGCAGTGGTCAGCAGGCACATCGCAGCCAGCTTCCTGGGGTTGGAGTCTTTACCTTTGGGCCCTTGTAGCCATGAGAGAGCATTTTGGAGGCCTGCATTCTCACCGCACAAGCCGACCACACCGCAGTGGGAGGTATGGGGAAGGGGGCACTCTCCATTGCCTCCTCTTCCCAACCTCAGCCCCTGCTCTGTGGTCCTGAGGCCATGATCTTGACTCTCCTGGGTCCACTTACTTTTGACGACTCTTCAAGAGTTCCAAAGGAGAACCCCGCTGTCCATCACCACAGCAGCCACCCCTCGTTATGCCCAAGACACGTGTCCATTTGCAGAGGACACTGCCATTCATTTCTAGTACTGCATGTAGGACAAGCTTTCTGCTTCATCAAGTGTGCATTGTTGAAAACATCTCTTGCTCCAGTGTAACCTCAGCGGCTACTGCCGTTCTCACGGTATAAACGGGTAAAGAGGAGTTCAGCCAGAGGTCACCCCTCGAGGATGCGGCAGGGCTCCCACCCCAGTCACTATTCTCTGAGTCCGAATGCCTAAGTGCCATGCCGCCTGGCTTCCTTGGAGCTGTGCAAGGCAGACTGACGGGACTGTTGAGCCCTCCGAGAATGTTGGACCGCTAGCCTAGTGCTCTCTGACAACCTCAGGCTCTACAGGATCCCAGACCCAAAACAAACACAAAACAAATGAAAACAGAGTGGCAGTAATGACTCCAATAATTGCCTGCCCAGAGGGCAAGCCCACAGGGACAACAAGTCCTGCCTGCACCACTCCCCCAGCACAGCCACACCCTTGGAAGAAAACAATGGAACCGCCTTTGCTCCCAGAACTACATCTTCCCTGTGGTCTGCCAGTGTGGTTCTCCACCCAGCCCCTCCCTGGCTGTGGAAAGAGCCATCGGACTCCCACAGTTCACTGCTCACCAAGGAATGGCCACCCTCAGAGGAAGCTCCTCAAGGAAAGCCCCATCTGTTTGACAGGCCTGAGCAGGGTTTCTCTGTGTAGCCCTGGCTGTCCTGGAACTTACTCTGTAGACCAGGCTTGCCTCGAACTCAGAAATCCGCCTGCCTCTGCCTCCCAGAGTGCTGGGATTACAGGCATGTGCCACCACCACCCGGCTATGTGAATTTACATCTGAAAGTGTGTATATGGGGTACCTCTGGAAGTTGGGGTCAGATCCCCTGGGAGCTGGAATTATAGGCAATTGTAAGCCACCTGAGCTGGGAATTGATCCTTCTGGAAGAATAAGAAATACTCTTAGCCACAGAGTCATATCTCTGAATATTTTGGATCCCAGCTGGATGCAGATAAATAGAAAGGGACAACGCACAGAGAGGAGACCCACATAGTCATGTTTTGTCAGCCTCCCCCACTGTCCCCAAGAACAAGTGTTTTGGCCTCTTTCATTTACTGCTATACCCTGAGTCATAGCGCAGTGTCTGACACACGGTGGGTGCTCAGAGACTCCTGCTCCATCCTTCAGAGGCACCAATGCTTACTGTTTCACTACCCTGCATTGCAGAGAAGGAGACTCAAGATAAGACATTATTTCTGGAGGTGTGGGGTTCTGAAGAAATGGCTCAGCAGTTAAGAACCCCCCTGTTCTTTGAGGGGATCTGAGTTCAGTTCCCAGCACCCATGTTGGGTGGCTCATAACTGACTCTAACTCTAGCTCCAGGGGATCTGATGTCCTCTTGTGGCCTCCATGGGCACGCCCCCTCCTCAGCTGCCACGTGGGTGCTGGGAATCAAATTTACAGCAAAAGCAGCAAGTACCGATGAGCCTTCTCTCCAGGCTCACATCTTAAGGAGCCCGTGATTCTAGAAAGCTGTGTTTCTCCACACCTCAGCCTAAAGGTCCCCTGGCCCACTCTCACCCTCAGGCCTTCCCGCCTTCAGAGCTGTCAGTAGCTGAGGTCCATGGCCTCTGTACAGGACACAGAGGGAGCCTCTGAGGAAGCATCTCACCAGGAGACATAGGTGCCACTGGTGGTGTGACAAGAACAGAGTCCTGTCAGTCTGAGGTGATCACTGAACACCACAAGCAGGGTTAATTTAAAAAAAAAAACACTTCAGGTTTATTCAGTTCATGGTTTTGGAACCTGGAAAGTCCAAGGTCCAGAGAGCCCATGTGGTGAGGACTTCTAGCTGGTGGGCAGGCTACACAGGGTCCTCGCGTAGTACAAGAGGTCACACAGTGGGAAATGAGCACACCCGAGGGACAGCCTAGGCGGCCTTCAGGACAGCCACTCCAGATCGCCACAAACCCGCTAATTTGGTGTCCTCCTGACCTAGTCACTCCTCTGAGAGGCAACCCCTGGTCCCAAGTCCTGATGCTTCACAGCAGGGACTAAATGTCCCCGTGTGTTTTGGTGAGCATTCAGACAGTAATAGAAGGGTGCTGGAGGGAAGGCAGGAATCAGAAGCAGCCAACGCTACCTGGGGTGTGGCCCTGGGGGGGGGTCGAGTAAAGGCATCCATGGCTGAGGGTGACTTAGATCAGGGCGAGGCTGCAGATGAGTGTGGAGTGGTGGCCAACCAAAGAGAAGACTGTGTCGACCGGGGACGCAGAGCCAGGCGCTGCGGACTGAGAGGCTTGGCTTGAGCAAGGGGCCTTTGCGCCAGCGGATGTCTTCGGAGATGCCCCTTCCTAATAGTCACTTTACAGTCGAGTCCTCAGGCCCAGAGGGAGTAAGAATTTTCTCCAGGTCACCCATGACGGCAAGCAGACACCAGGTCCAAGTGCAAGTCCAGCCATCTTTCTACCGTTCCACACTGAGGGCCTTGATCTTCAGACCCAGGTCATTATTGCTCCCATTTTGCAGATGAGTAGGATTTGGGGGGCGGGGAGGGGGTAATACCTTGTTTGGGGGCACGCAGGTACTTAAGTCAAAGTAAGGGTTGTAACTGTAGCTTAGTGGTAGAGCACTTGCCTTGCGTGCATGAGGCCTTAAGATCAGTCCTCGGTACCGCCAAAAAAGAAAGGGAGGATGTGTTTTATTTATTTATTTATTTATTTATTTATTTATATTTTTTAATATTTATTTATTTATTATATGTAAGTGTGTGTTTTAAATAGGGTTTTACCATAAAGCGCTGGTCCGCCTGGAATATGCTGGCCACAGAGATCCCATTGGCTCTGTCTCTTGAGCCCTGAGATTAAAGGTCTGTGCCACTGTGACCAGCCTAGTAGTTCTGGGAATAAAAACCGAGGCAGGGAGGGTGACTCAGAGACAGAGAGCTTGCCTACTCTGTCCACCTCCAGGCCTGAAAAAAAAAGAATACCACAAATGCTTGAGCACTGTTGTCTATTGACAGCCTAAATAAATGAATGCTTTTGGTATCTAGAAAGTTAATGTGGCAGAACGGTGCTCGATATCCGCAAGGTGACACGATTTTTTTTTAAATGTTAATTCATGGTGGCCTATGAGTTGAATGGCCCAGAAATGTGACCAAGGCAGGGGCAGGGGGAAAGCCATCTGATAACAGTGTCTTAGCCGGGCGTGGTGGTGCACGCCTGTAATCACTTGGGAGCACTTGGGAGGCAGAGGCAGGCGGATTTCTGAGTACGAGGCCAGCCTGGTCTACAGAGTGAGTTCCAGGACAGCCAGGACTACACAGAGAAACCCTGTCTCCAAAAAACAAAAAAACAACAAAAACAACAACAACAACAACAAAAACAAACAAAACAAACAAACAAAACCCCCAAAAAACAAAAACTAAAAGCAAGATAGATGATTCTTTTAAGATGTATTTATTATTATATGTAAGTACACTGTAGCTGTCTTCAGACAGCACCAGAAGAGGGCGTCAGATCTCATTATGGATGGTTGTGAGCCACCATGTGGTTGCTGGGATTTGAACTCAGGACCTTCAGAAGAGCAGTCAGTGCTCTTAACCGCTGAGCCATCTCTCCAGCCCCAAAATAAATAATTCTTGTTTTGTTTTTTTGTTTTTGTTTTTTCGAGACAGGGTTTCTCTGTGTAGTCCTGGCTGTCCTGGAACTCACTCTGTAGACCAGGCTAGCCTCGAACTCAGAAATCCGCCTGCCTCTGCCTCCCAGAGTGCTGGGATTACAGGCATGCGCCACCACCGCCCAGCATGATTCTTGATCTAGCTAGTTCCTATTGGACAGTGTGGCTGGGATCAGTGGCACAAGCATAAAGATACAAAGGCCTTTCCATGTGTCTGTGAATTCCTACCCATGTACGTCCATCAGCACTCGATTTACAACCCTACTTGCCAATAGGTAACACATGTGACTGAGCATTGATCATTGTGTGGAGGGAGCTCTGGAGACTTCATTATGCCAGCATGGGGAACCACTGTCTTGTGAAAGAAAGAAAGAAAGAAAGAAAGGAAGGAAGGAAGGAAGGAAGGAAGGAAGGAAGGAGAGAGAAAAATACATACATAAGTAAAATAAAGATGTAAAGAGTTGGGGAGATACCTATTTATACTGAGTAACACAAGCTATATGTGAATAATATTGCAGAACGAAACGGTCTTTTCTGCCCCTGTGACCTCTCTCATAGACTTGATAGACTAAATACACATAGACCGCAGAGAACGGATGATTTTCATTTTCTTCCTCATGCTTTTCTGTACCTGCCCCCAAGCTTCTCTGGTATGGGGCAGTCTCTCATATTTCCTTTACTTTCTGTTCACCCATCTCCTTTAAAATTCGTAAACTGAAAAAGGAAAAGATCTTAAGTGGTGGTAGTTCGAGTCAGTGAGCTCACCTTTTGGGAGGCTGACACAGTCAAAACCAGCCTAGATTACAGAGGGTGAGTGTCTTAAAAAGGATAGGGGGTGGCGGCGATGGGGGCAGTGATTCCAGTCTGGGAATTCTGATCTGAATGTGCGATGAGCATCCTCTCGACCAATTCACCCGAACAGGGCGGAAACGGCCAGCCATCGACGGGACGCGCAGAAGTTGGGGCATTCTCTTCCTTCTGCCCTGCTCCCATCACCCGGAGCTTCCCTTCCAGGGGCGCCGGGCTCGGGGCGCCCCGCGAGACTCTTGCCGGTTGGGTAGCGCCCTGGGCGCGTGGGCGGCACCATGGTCAGCTGTTCCGCGTCCGCCCCGCCCAGTGTCCCCGTCCTATAAGCGACGCCCCAGTCTCGGATCCCAGCGTACAAAGCTGCTGGCAGTGCGGAAGATGGCTTGGAACACTAACCTCCGGTGGCGGCTGCCCATCACCTGCCTGATCCTGCAGGTGATCATGGTGGTTCTCTTCGGTGTGTTCGTGCGCTACGACATCCACGCCGATGCTCACTGGTGGTTGGAGAAGAAGCGCAAGAACATCTCCAGCGATGTGGAGAACGAGTTTTACTATCGCTACCCCAGTAAGTCCTATGGCCCGCAGGCTCGCCTGAAGAGTTTCCTGATGGTCTCTAGCTAGTTGGGCGGCCGCCTGACTGGGCTCTGCATTAGGTCCACCTCTGGCTCTGATGGGCTGGAATGGAGATGGAGAGGGGCAATGATGCCCCACAGTTCCCAGCTGGTTCCAGGGTAGAGTCTGCACCAGGGTACTCACCTGCCTCAGCCAGTCACTGGGGAAATGGTCAGATATGCTCACACTTTGAAAGTCTGGTAGAGGCACTCACCTGAAACAAGTGGGCTGTCTGTTATTGTTGTGTGGTTAGCTTGAGTTGTTGGGGTTTTTTGTTTGTTTGTTTGTTTTGTTTTGTTTTTATTTAACCCTCATCTCTCCCAGCCATCAGATGCCCCCAGTACCCCTGGGCTACTTGGTGTTCTCAAAAATCACACCTTTACCACCCAAGTAGCAGGTGACCTGGCTCCCACACTCCTCAAATATAGATAGATCCGATGCGAGGAATCACAAAGATGGCGTGATAGCCCTCCACGTCTGATACAGAGACTGGTGTGTAGGAGCAGAGGTGGTGTTGGGCCACAAGGCTCCAGAGTTTGGAGAAAAAAAAGCCAGTGACGCCCTCCCTTTTCCTGGGATTTTCTGCATCCGTGATGCTATCTATGACTAAGAATATGGCTGCCGGGGCTGGAGAGATGGATCAACAGTTCTGAGCACTGGCGACTTTTCCAGAAGACCGGGGCTTTGCTTCCTAGCACTTACGTGGTGGCTCACAACCATCTATAACTCCAGTTCCAGGGACTCTGGTGGCCTCTTTTGCCCTCCCTGGGCACCAGGCACACGTGTTGCACATTGTCAGGCATTCAGGCAAAACACTCTAACAGACTTAAAAAGGACGAGGAAGAGGAGTATGGCCCTGAAATGACAAACCTCATTTCTACTGTGTATCGTGGCTCTGCTGCTTTGGGATTGGTGGTCTCAGGCTGATGTCGGCCAAAATGAACCCTAACTTCCTTCTCTATGGGGTGCTGGTGGGACCCACTCCACAGGAGGGGTATGAGGCTCGGTACTGGGAGTAATCCTCACTTTATAACAAAACAACCATAAGAGCACTAAACGCAGGCCCCTTGAGACTTTAGGGATCTCTGCGAGTTTAACAGTAAGTAGCCCAAGGTCACTCCAGGCAGCCTAACCTTGGACTCCCAGCCCCAGGACTCTGCTCTGGTGCTCTCTGAGCGTCCACTCTGTCTACCCAGCAGCCAATGACGATTCCTCTAACAGCTGGCGCTCATGGCAGCCAATGACAGTTCGTCTAACAGCTGGTGCTCATGCAGTCACGGGGCATTGGTTTTCTCTCCAAGAGCTGCCTCTGTCAACAGCAGGGCATTCTCTATTTTCTGGCCTGATTCAGGGTTCTGGTCACTCCGGTGCTGGTGCTGGTGCTCTGAGCAGGCAGGCCGTCTCTGACAGTGGGAGGTACTGGTTGCTGTGGAGGGAGCGGGGCAGCCGAGGGACCTCTGAAAGGAAGTGCGGTAACTCCGAATGGCCTGAGAGAAGGTTCTAGGAGAGGAGGAGGAGCAGCTAGAGAAGAGAGCCCTAACCACCAAGGATGCCCCCCCAGTTGCCCTTGTCACTAACTCCAAGAGATATGAGGAGTGTTGCGTGGAAGCAGGAAGTGGGAGGTAACCTTGGCAAGGACAGGAAGTGCTGTGGTGCCACAGGTGCCTCTAACCAAACATGGGATCTCTCCCTGATCATCACTACCATCCCTGAGACGTTGCTACTCCCCGTGCCCATTTCACGGATGAGAAAACTAAACCGATGCACCAGACATGTCTCACACGGGTCACCCATCCGGGGTCTGAGCCCATCCTCCTGAGTGACTCCTGACCCCACAAGCCAGCCTTCCTTTCTCCCCAGCACCCCTCTTTGACCTTCCTTGATCATGGTGCCTGCAGCTAGGAGCTAGGTAAGGAGCAGGAGGCCTCCTAGCCAGTGGGTCTCCAGGCCCTGCTTTCTGCATGGTCTGATAATTCCTGGGGGTGTGGGCAGGGCAGGTCCCCGCGGTGCTTCTAGTTCCTGGCTTGCAGCCATCGGCACCTATGCAGGGTGAGCTGTGGGGCCTCATTCCTACCCAAGGGATTTGTGCAGCCTGCTGGGCATCTCTGGCTTCCAGAGCAGGCCAGAGCAAGGACCCAAGGGGGCCTGAAACCAGCATCCCTGGCTACAGCCCCTCACAGACAACGCAGAGCTGGCTCAGCAGTACCCCGATGCCCTCGGAGAACTGCAGTGCCAGCCAGGTCAGCGGCTGCAAGGAAACCCTCCCTCCAGCTGGTGTAGCGGTCTCAGTGACCATGGGCCGCGGATGCAGACGCTGGCCCAAGAAGAGCCACCAAGTCCTCACCCTAGAAGCTACCCGGGACACCAGGAGAGGGTACAGACATGTTTTAGGAGAGAGCCTGGAGCAGAGAATGCTCAGATTTCAAACCATTAAGGGTCTGTTTCCTGAGACCAGAGCCTGGTCCTCTAGGGGCATGATCCTCAGACTCAGTCCCATCCCATCAGGACGGGTTTAACCAGAACAAGTGGTGGGCATAGCCTGGTAGTGAGCCTTGCAATGGATCTCTGGGCCAGATCTATCACTTGATGTCCTAACCCATAGCCTCAGTCTGCCCCTCTGCAAAGTGGGACTATGCCTATAGAGTGTCTAAGAGGATACAAGGTTTTCAGGGTGCGGCTTCCTAGTAAATACTGTCATGGGGCTCCGGAAAGGAAACAACACCTCTGGCTAGAGATGTGGCTGAGAGGCACGTCTCTGGGACTAGTTAGAACCGTCGCAGGCTTTATGCTCCTGTGTGCTCTCAGCCGCTCTGTGCTGCCTGCCGGCTGTCAGGCAGGCAATGTAGTCTCATCATTTTTCAGTGGAAGAAAATGTGGATTAGGGAGCCCAGGGCTGAGCCCAGTGGCACAGGCCACTGTCCCTAGCACAGTCGGCAGGGATGCAGCCAGACCTTTCTCCTGCACAGCCTGCCTGCTCTCTGGAGTTGACTGGAGTGTTGCTGCCCCCTCTCGGGACACTGTACAGTGCTAGTCTAGGGAGAAATAGGCCATGCCAACGGATGTCTAAGAAGCAAGCCAGGGGTAGGTGAAGTGGTTCAGTAGGTAAAAGCGTCTGGGGCACAGGGCCAAGAGTTTGATCCCTGGAACCCCAAGAAAGACAGAACCAACTCCCAGATGTTGTCGTCTGACCTTGGCACTTACCCACGGTCACCACCATCATTGTTATTGTCGTTGTCGTTGTCAGCATCATCCCACAAAACAAGAGAGGCTTGGCTGCCCTCTAAGACAAGGAAGGAGAGGTCGAGCCCCTCCAGGGCACCACCCTTAGGACGCTGATACAGCAGAGGTGGGGGATAGGGGCTTCAACGAAATCATCCGAGTGGGAAACTTTACTATGAACTTTGGTTGTACACCTTGTGGCTGGGGAAGGGGCGCCCGCACAGAAAGGATGATCGGATAGGGGTGGGGGGTACCGGGGTTCTCGCTGAGGCGTTACAGAGGCGCAGGTGTGACTGGGAGTGGGAGAATGGGAACAGCTATGCGGTGGCGCCCTCTGGTGGAAGCTAACAGGGTTGGCCGCTAGTGTGCAGAGCTGCCTCATTGGACCTTGGCAAAGAGCTGCCCCCAAGCTGGGAAGAGTGCCAGGGGGTGCCAGCTAACACTTACCTGTAGCAAGTCACCTGCCCCTGGCCACTCCTGGCAGAGAAAAGGAGAAACACCTGCTCATACACCAGCAGCAGCCTGGGCCGGGTCTTTGATGGGTTCCCTCATTAAAAGCGCCCCACAGAACCTCCTGGGCTAGCTGCCGGAAGAGCAGAGAGGACATGCCTTTGGGGAAGTCATACGGACCAAATTTCCGCATAATTACTGCCTGACCCTCTTCAGTTAGCACGGACCTTAGGAAACAGGATTTTGATGAATGGATGGTTTCAGTGCTGACGCAGGATCAATTGGGAAGAGAAAGAGGACAGGAATGTTCCCAGGGAGGGAAGCTATATCTCTAGAGCGGGACAGAGAAGGCCAGGTCACCCAAGGGAGTAGGGAAAGAGGGGACAGAGGGGGGCAGGAGGTCGGGGAGAGCCAGGATGTCTCATGCCTGGGACACAGGAAGACCGAAGGCAGTCTGAGTGTGTGTGGTGCGCTCTGGTGCCCTCCTCCCCCTCGTCTGATGGTTCCTTTGTGGCATTCGGATCTGGACCCCCTCCTTGAAAGGCCTCCATTCCGACAGGACATTCTCTCCTGGGGGCCTGGAGCACTGTTCCCTTTCTTCCCCTCGCTCCAAGGCACACTTGTACCTGATCTGTTACTCTCTTCACTTCCCGCACTGTGGTTGAGGGCAGGGCAGGTGGCAGTCGGTCCCCTCGGGCTTCAGGCCCCGCCTCCTCCGTGGTTGTCTGTCTCAGGCTCACCACGGCCCAGGCTGGCACCCGGCGAGCAACCTTCCACACCTTGCCTCTTCAGTCCCTCTGCTCCAGCCTCGTCCCTGGCCCTGTCTGCGTGCCACCAAGCTCTCCGCCCTGCTTGGGACACTGTCTGTCATGTGAATACGCCGCCTCTCCTCACCGAACTCTTCTAGTCTGTAACTCGTCAGTTCTTCCCAGAACAACCACAAGATCTCTTGTAGTTCTGGCGCGTCACATACATTCGCTCCATTTTCTCCACAACAGCGGGCGATCTGACTAGGCACGATTAATATATGGAACAACCATACATTTAGAAAGCCCCACCCCCACCCCACCCCCCAGCCAGGATGCGTTTGCACTGCTGAACTCAGCAGAGCTGAATACGCCTAACACCTTGAAGCAGACATAGAGCGCCATCCTGAGGCACATGGGGTGGAGAGGGTCAGCTTTCCTGAACTCCTGCCCTTTGGCGACCTGAGCTGGAGACCTGATGCCTCTGTTCGGCTCCTGCTGGCCCAGAGGCCTGTGGCTGTGCCTTGGGCTCCAGAGAAGCCTGGGACAGGGGGGTTGGGGAAGAGAGAGAGAGACAGGAAGAGATTAAGATAGGTAGGAGAGGCCAAGGTCTAGGTCGATGTAGCAAAGACCTTGTTCACCATTCCCTTCTTGTCAGACCCCAGGGGCTCCAGGGCCGGTCAGCCCTGTGTGGTGTTAGAAAGAGAGGGGCCTCAGGCCTGCCGCACTGTAAAATCACCCGGATGCTCTTTAACTGTGCCCAGCTAACTGCACAATAAAAGTAGTGAGGATATACTTTAAAAAAAAAAAAAAAAAAAAAAAACACAATGCAATTTGTATGTGTGGGGAGCGGGGCAGGGGGTTGACTCATATATGTTTATACATCACTTACATGCATGTTGTCTGCAGAGGCCAGAGGGTGTTAGACCCCTGGAGCAGCAGCCAGTACACTGTACTCTTGTTTGGGGGTGAGGGGGCGGGAGGAGAGTATTGAGACAGGCTTTCTCTGTATAGTCCCGGCTGTTCTGGAACTCTGTAGAACAGGCCAGCCCCAATCTCAAGAGATCTGCCTGCCTCTGGCCCCCAAGTGCTGGGATTAAAGGCATGTACCACCACTGTCCCTGAAAAGTTTCTTTGGTAGGGGAGGGAATGGGGGAGAGCTTCAAGGCAGGGTTTCTATGTGTAGCCCTGTTGTCCTGGAACACATGCTGTAGAACAGGCTAGCCTCAAATTCCGAGATCCGCCTGCTTCATGCACATGCATGAGGTTACATGTGCCACCACAGCCCTGCTGTGCCTTACTCTTGCAAATCTCACAGAGGGCTCACCTTGGCACTCTCCTAGGCGCTAAGAATACCCTGGTGACCAACACAGGTACCCATGTTCCTAGAGCTGTATAGTCTAGTAGATCAGACAAACAAGTAAGCATACAACTTCAAGTTGTAATGGGACTGGGAAGGACATGAGGGGACCACGAGGGGACACCCGGCCTTAAAGTAGGTGGCTGGTCACAGTTGGGTCTAGTGGTGTTAACCTTTAATCCCAGCACTCAGGAGGCAGAAGCAGGTGGATCTCCGTGAGTAGGAGGCCAGCCTGGTGTACATAGTGAGTTCCACGACAGCCAGAGCTACACGCTGAGACCTTGGTGGTCAGCAGGCTTCTCCGGGAGGAGGCATCGGGCTGGGATACGTAGGGGGATGTTTCCTGGCTGCTCTGCAGTGGCCTTTCGATAAAGGGAGTCCACCATAGCAATGCCCCTGCAGGAGTCCTGAGAATGAAAGGGGGAGGGGAGGGGAGTGCAGCAGGCATACAGAAAGGGGTGGTGGAAATGGACACAGTGAAAGAAGACGGGTGGCCTTGTGGCCCCTGGAGCTGCCTGATCTTTCTCCTTTTTAACTTTTTCTGCTAAAAATAGAACATAGTGAGACAAGTAGGCTGCGTACACTTTAACTTGGGTGCGGGCATTGTTCTTTCTGTCTCTAGCTATACACACACACACACACACACACACACATACACACACACACAAATGCACACACACACACACACACTTGCACGCTCGCAGGCACACACACATACACACACACACACACACACACACACACACACTTTACCCCATGAATCACTTGGAAGGTCAGTTACATTCCACATCGCCTTCCTTCCTTCCTTCCTTCCTTCCTTCCTTCCTTCCTTCCTTCCTTCTTTCCTTCCTTCCTTCCTTCCTTAGGCACTCCAGCATATTTCCTCAGAAGGGGAGCACTCACTTCCATAACAACAGTATTCACCTTCCTACATCCACCCAATTCTCTCAGCTGACCCAATAACCTTTTTAGCTCTTCCCAGTACTCTCCTCCAAATCCAGTGCAGACATAGGTTTATATAATTGACATATCTTTTGAGCTAATTTTTTTTTTTAAAAAAAGCTTTTCTTGAACAATTTTCAAGAGTGCAACCCAGTCGTTCTGTCTTGCTTCTGAGACAAGGCCTCACTGTGCGGCAGCACAAGCTGGCCCCAGATCTGCCATCCCCCTTCCCCGGACTCAAGTGCTGGGCTGACAGGCAAGTGCCACTGCGCCCTGCCTCAGCCTCAGCCTTTTAACAATAGGCCTCCCATGTTTTGTGTCCAGTTGTTCTTTCATTATTAAATTTGGCCCTGCAGTCTCTGGGAGAGCGCCCTATGGGGGTGTGAGGTGATACACCCTTTATAGGCTGTCCCATCTGGAGGCGCGCACTGCCCCTTCTGCCGCCGACGGACATGTTAATTTTTATTCCCCCAGTCAATATGTAACCTAATTCTTCCTCTGTGCAATTACAATTGTTTGTCCGTCCCTTGGGAGCAATGAGTCATGTATTGGCAGGATCTTTAAGAGCAGGCAGGAAGCCCTGCTCTTGTCGGAATCTCCCTCTGCATTTCGCAGGCCTCACTCGGTGAGCCCGAGCCGGCTCTGCTGAGAAAAGCGATGGCTTTTCTGATCCTAACAGATGGTGGGCAGGACCCTCCGCATGCTGCTGCAGCCAGGGGCCCTCTTTGCTCCCCTGTCCATTTTTACATATTTATTGCCAACGCGGACCCATGAATTCCTGTATCTAAATGATTGTAACTTATTATGAGAAGCCATTACTTTGGTGCTTAAATTGCCCAGATGAGGCCAATGGGAGGCCCGCTGTCTGGCCCTTTGTCCCAAGCCATGCACAGTTCCTTTGTGTTTTATCTTTCTCTTAGGTTTTTACTTGTCTGGGTTTTTTGCTTATGTTCATTTTTTTCGTTTTTGTTTTTATTTTATATTTACCTTATTTCTTTCATGTATGAGTACACTGTAGCTGTCTTCAGACACACCAGAAGAGGGCATCGGATCCCGTTATAGATGCTTGTGAGCCACTATGTGGTTGCTGGGAATTGAACTCAGGATCTCTAGAAGAGCAGTCAGTGCTCTTAATTGCTGAGCCATCTCTCCAGTCCCCAAATAAATAAATGTTTTTGTTAAGACAGAGCCTCACTGTGTAGCTTGGCTGTCCTGAAACTCACTCTGTAGCCCCAGCTGGCCTCGAACCTACAGAGACCCACCTGCCTCTGCCTCCAGAGTCATGGGATTAAGGGTGTGTGCCAGGACCCCTTCTTGTTTTTCTTGGACTCTAAGTGCAAGCAATGTTAGCGCTGGCAGAGCAGTTTAGATCATCCTAGCCTGTCTCAAGTCTTCTACCCCATCCTTTTAGTTTTATTAGAAACCCGAGGCTCACAGTGGGAAGTGATGTGCCAGGGTCACTATGAGAGAGAAGTCTGTTCAGACTTGGAAACAGAATCACTGCTTTAATCATATTGAATAAAAACGGGTACCCAGTAGGTTCGCCTGTTGTGGGCACACAGCCATCCGTCTGTATCTAACCCCTGCGACATCTGTACGGTGGTGTTAGATGCGGCGCCAAGCCCCAAGCCTGTTTGGTAACAGCCGTCCCTCCAGAAGACGAAACACTCGTGTTCCAGTTTTCCCCACTGCATAGCTGGAAAAAGTGGGTTTGGTGGAAGTGGGGGTGTGGGGTGCGGGGTGTGGCCGTGAGGAGCTAGGTGTACAACCGTGCTTGGCTCGTCCTTATTCAGATAAGCATTGATCCTTCTCCCCTGAGGAAAAGGTTGCTGTGGAGAGGGCAAGACTACATTGCTCATCCACGTGGACCAGCAGTGCTGTCTGGATGAAGGGTGCAACATCTGCTAAGCGTACTCTCAGACACCTTGACCCTACAAACCCAGTAGTCTAACCTTGAGACCCACCTCAGTTCCCCCAACCCCCCAGAACTTTAAGATGGAGGTAGTTGCTGTTTCGCCACTGAAGAGGCCGGTTGTTACTGCCACCCCGCTCTAGTCTGGTTGTGGGAAAGAGGGGAGCAGGGACCCTGGACTCTGGACTCTGGGTTCTGTCACAGTGGCTGGAAATAGTCCTAGGTGCGCTGGCCTGTCAGACTTAAAGCCGACCTTCTCTGCAGCAGAGACAGAGCTTCAACTGCCCTCTCCCGGCAGGCTTCCAGGATGTACACGCCATGGTCTTCGTGGGCTTCGGTTTCCTCATGACCTTCCTGCAGCGCTACGGGTTCAGCGCCGTGGGCTTCAACTTCCTGCTGGCAGCTTTTGGCATCCAGTGGGCGCTGCTCATGCAGGGATGGTTCCATTTCTTTGAAGAAGGCCACATTGTCCTGAGCGTCGAGAAGTGAGCTTCGGGAGCAGTCAAGGGGCGGGGCGGCCGAGGTGGACTGGGCGGGGCCCGGGGCGGGGTCTGGTGGTGGTGGGGCGGGCCCTGGAGGGGGCGGCGCCTTAGCTGGGGTTTAGCTAGGGGCGGGGCCAACTTGATGGGTGAGCCCTGGAGGGGTGGGAGTGGCTCATCCATCGAATTGAGACCGCTCTGTGGTTGTGGGTGGGCTAGAAAAACTGGGCCTAGCAGCATGGTAATGGGGGTGTTGTGAGGAGGGGGAGGTAAGGAAGTGGGCGGGGAGAGGGGGAGTGACGGAGACAGGGGTGGGCTCGAATGATTGTCCAAGTGGTTCAGTGATGGACACCTGCAGTCAAGTTCCACGCACGCATGCACGCACGCACGCACGCTGTTTTTCTCATCAACAACTCTCCAGGATGGTGGTTGTAATGTTATCCAGGTACTATAGAAGAGACTCTGTCTCCATGATGGAGGATACTCTTTTCTACAGAAGAGGAAGGAAGGCCCTTCTTCACAGCTCTGAGACAGTACAACCCCAGGGACTCAGGAGGCAGGGCCAGCTTCCCGAGCCAGTATCCGAAGCCTCCTTGCTGGGAGGACACAGAGATGGGGAACTCAACCAAATGGAGTCCTTGTCTCCTCTCACGCTGAATTTGGGGCAGAATGAGCACTGAAAAGAGCTGGAAGGCTGGTGTGTGTGTGTGTGTGTGTGTGTGTGTGGCCTTCTGAACTGGCCTCAGGTCTCAGGGTGAGGCACCAGCCTCCCCTCCCACCTCCAACCTCATAAATAACATCTTCGGTAACTTCTCAGTTTGATGACTGTCACCAGCCCTTCCCCACCAGGCCCCTCATTCTCCTCTTTTGTGGAGCTCCCAACCCACCACAGCACCAATAACAGTTGGAAAATAGATCTTCCCAGACCAACTTGTCAAAAGAACAACAACAACAACAACAACAACAAACAACAAACACCAGGCAAAGCTGTTCTATCACACTGTGGCCCCTGGAATCGCAGAAATTGGTTTTGCGTGGCACCAAATAGTGGAGGGTATCTCCCAGTTGGGGACAAGTTTTAGGCTAAGAAAGGCTCTTCCCTGCGTGAGTTCAGATGGCCTTCCACTTAGGTACACATAGGGAAGTTTGGTTAACGCTGGGGGAAGCTCCTAGCTTGAGAAAGCACTCAGGGGCACTGAAAATCCCTCAGTCTGCTCATCAGGTCCACAGAGGGTGGAGCAAATTAATACAAAAGTACTTGCAAAGGGCAAAGCCCCGCTGTGTTTGTTACTGTTGCTGTGGTAAAACACTCTGACCTGTAGGGGGAAGCCTGCGTTTGGGATTTTGTTTCCAGGAACCCATCATGACAGAGAGGCACCTCAGCAGACAGGCTTGGCAGCAAGATCAGGAGACAGGGATCAAAACATCAGCTGCAAGCATGGAAGCAGGGTGAAGACTCAGAACATTCAAAGCCCGCCCCCAGCCTCCTCCATCCGGCCCCGCCTGCTAACTTTCCCAAACACCACCACCGACTGAGGGCCAGTTGTCCAAATGAATGAGTGGGGGAGGGGGGCATTTCTCACTCAACCCACCTCATTTGCTGGCACAAATAGAGTCCCAGCCAAGTGTCATCAGCCAGATGTTTGAAAATTAAATTACACGTAAAAGATCAGTCACTCAAGCCAGTTAATGACACACAAAAGAAAGAGGCGAGACAATCAAATAAAACCGGTGACATGCACATCTCAGTGAAATTCAAAGTGCACAAGATATATCCTCAATACCATAGGACCAAAGAAAAAACACCCCCGGTCTCTATCTAATTAGCTTTTGTGGCAGAACAGCTATGACCCATGGAAAAGCACACCATTTAAAAAAAATGTTTTTTGTTTTGTTTTGTTTTTTATTTTCAAAAGAGTGGTTAGAGACTCTGAGTTAGCAAGTTTGAGGTGAACTACTTATTCAGCGAGCTGGTCACTTGATAAATGGAGTTTGGCCAAATTGGCTTTGTGGAATTAGATTCCAGCCGCTGGCCTGGATCCGATGTCTGGAGTCCAAGGCTGGGGTGAGCCGGTCCCCAGACCTTACCCCGTAGGTACAGAGGTGTGTGTCTATGTCTGACATCTGCCCAGGCTCTACTCGCCTGCTGCTCTGGGGCAGTTTTCCTCTCAGGACTTCCTGAGACCCTAAAATGGGGTTCCCAGATCCACCTCCCAGATACTAATGGGAGCAGCCCAGGCTTTTCTCTTCTCATTCTTTCTCCCTCTTAAAGGGCACCTCCACCAGATGGCTCTTTGGGTCGGAGCTGGGCAAGTCCCTGGTCCTCGCCGAGCCTTCCTATCACAGCTGTGAAATGAAGATGTTGAGAGTGTCTCACTTTGTAATGTGGGGGGATGGCACAAGCTGGCATGTGACTAGCACTCAGTAGCCCATCACCCAAGGCTAACAGCGGAGGGACATTCTGTGATTATCCCCTGGAGAGGCCCTGCCCTCATTCCACAGACTGGCCTTCAATTAAACAGTTTCACTGCCATTCTGTGCTTTACACACACCCCTGAACATGCGGAGGACCCCTTTAGGATCAATGTCCTTGAGGAAGCAAACCTTCCTTCCTTACACACTCCCTACCGACGGCTTCAGTCTGGAGACCCACACTGGAAGAAGAGAACCAGGCTGGCTAGCTCTGCTGCTGCTGCTGCTGCTGCTGGGGGACAGTAGTGCAGGCATAGCAAGAGGCAGACGGAGCAGGGTGCCCTGCTGGTGGAAGCTTTGTGTGGCTGCAGTAGATGTCCGCCTCTCCCGTGAGCTCTCTGCTGGGGTGGCTCGACCTGTTCCGTTCAGAATCAAGGAGAGCCTGCGTGCCTCCTTTTCTCTTTGCCTTTCTGTGGGCCCCCCCTTATACCCTCTCCTAATGCCCAGTACCGATACAGATTTTTACTTCCAGTGGGAAGGTCCCTCTGTCTCTTCTGTGGACACTGACCCTTCCTTGTGCGTTAAAAGTGACAGGAAGGGCTCGTAGCCAAACCCCAGAAGGCCATGCATGGTAGTAGGGACAGGTGAGTCTGGCGTGAACACTCAGGGTCCCGAGCAGAAGCCACACTGGAGGGACTGGGAAAGGCTTTTGGCGAAGAGAGGCAATAAGAGGAAATTCTGGGAGAGGGCAAGCAGAAGACACAGGGCAGCGCTGTACTCCAAACACAGGGCTTGGGCAACAACACTGGCTTAGACCGCTTGATCTCCTGAACATAATCTGTCCACCAGGCACAGGGCTGTCGAGGGAAGGCATGGGTCCCACTGCCGCTGTGCTGGGTACCAGGCACGCGTGGCTCTGACTATGATGAGCTCATTATGAGGCTGAGGCTCAGAAAGGTTAGGTAAGCCACCAACCACGGTCCACAGAGGACCAAAGGCTCGGTGTGGTCACTTCTGGTTAGAGCAGCAGCTCTTCCCCGGTCTGTCTGTCTGTCTGTCTGTCTGTCTGCAGCATCATCCAAGCTGACTTCTGTGTGGCATCATCCTGTGTGGCCTTTGGGGCAGTTCTAGGCAAGGTCAGCCCGGTTCAACTGCTCATCATGACCTTCTTCCAAGTGACTCTCTTCGCGGTGAACGAGTTCATCCTCCTGAACCTGATAGAGGTGAGCAGAGCGCGGAAGGAGGGGGGAGACGGAGAGGGGTGCAGGAGGAGGGGACTGCGGTCGGCCGTGTACAACCCCGAGAGTCATTAAGCTTCCTGCATCACGGGCTTCTTCACCCACAACTCAGGAATCATGGGAAATCATTGTCTACCCAACATGTCTGCCCAGCATCTGGGCAGAACAGGCTCTCTTCGTCTCCACGCCTGGCTCCGTTCTCCTCTAGGTCAGGCCAACCTCCACCAGGAGCCGGAGCAGGCGTCCCGCCCGGCAGAGGACCACACCCTTGGTTAGAGACGACCAGTGGCTTTCATTTCACTTAGAGTAGAATCTCATTTGGCCGAAGGCTCTGGTCCCAGCCCTTCTCTCCCCACCAAAGCTCAGGCTCTGCTCTGTCACCACTTCATGTCCTTTATGTCCCCAACCGCATGGAGTGTGATCCTGCCAAGGACTTACCCTCACTGTCTTCTCAGCCTGGAGCAGACATCTCTATTCTTTTCATGATCCACGTTTCTTTTCTTTCTTTCCTTCTCTCTCTCTTTCTTTCTTTCTTTTAAGAAAGATTTATTTAGAGCCAGGCGGTGGTGGCGCATGCCTGTAATCCCAGCACTTGAGAGGCAGAGGCAGGAGGATTTCTGAGTTCGAGGCCAGCCTGGTCTGCAGAGTGAGTTCCAGGACAGCCAGGACTACACAGAGAAACCCTGTCTCGAAAACCCCCCCCCAAAAAAATTAAAAGAAAGATTTATTTATTTATTATATGTAAGCACACTGTAGCTGTCTTCAGACAGGGCGCCAGATCTCATTACAGATGGTTGTGAGTCACCATGTGGTCGCTGGGATTTGAACTCAGGACTTTCAGAAGAGCAGTCAGTGCTCTTAACCCTGAGCCATCTCTCCAGCCCCATGACCCACGTTTCAATTTGAATGTCACTTCGAGACAGGCCCTGCTGGCTCTCCTCCGTGCTGTCCCTCCTTGGCCCTAGCTCTCAGATTGCCTCGCACAGCTCTGACGTGGCTCTGTCTGTCTTCTCCATTGGGAGCCCTGTTGGGAGCCCTGTGGATAGGGGTAGGACCTCTGTCTGGATGCTTTCAGCCGGCGCACCTGGGAGCATAATGCACATAACTCAGACTTCCGAGTCTGCTTCCGCTGAGCTGGGCTGCAGGCTGTAGGCAGAGGGAGCGGGCTGCACTGAACCGCAGTTTACAATTCGGAGAGGTCAAGCGCAGGGTGCGAGCATAGGGCACACATGCCCTGCCTGAAAGACTGCTCTCCAGGGCTAGGCACCAACCCAGCAGAGAGCGCCACAACCTGCCTTGTTGAGAGGCTTTTTGCACACAGGCACTTAAAGCCAGGAGCCTGCCTGGAGCACTGACCAAGCCAAGGGCAGGACGAGTGGGAGGGGCCCTGGCCATCAGCCTGGGTACAGGAATCCCCACCTCTCTCTGCTCAGATTGCTGTGGGAAGTGGCTTCGTTAGGGCTTCTGTCGCGGTGATGAAGCACCATGGGGAAAAGCAACGTAGGGGGAGGAAAAGGTTAGTTTTGTTTCCACTTCCACCTGACAGTCCACTATCTAAGGAAGTTCTGGCAGGGACCTGGAGGCAGGAACTGAAGCAGAGGCCACGGAGGAATGCTGCTTACTGGCTTGCTTCTCATGGCTTGCTTCTTACACAACTCAAAACCACCTACCCGAGGTCGGCACCGCCCCCCAGTGAGCTGGGCCCTCCCACATCAAGAAAATCCCTACAGATTTGCCTACACATCAGTTAGATGGAGGTATTTTCTCAGTTGAAGGTCTCTCTTCCCAGATGACACTAGCTTATGTCAAATTGACAAAACAAACAAAAACCAACCAACCAACCAACAAACCACACACACACACACACACACACACACACACACACACAGAGAGAGAGAGAGAGAGAGAGAGAGAGAGAGAGAGAGACAGAGACAGAGACAGAGACAGAGACAGAGACAGAGACAGAGACGAGGGTGGGGGTGGGGGATAGGTCAGGAGACTAGGCTCTCTTCTGAAGAGTCTGAGAGAGCCAAGCTTGTGTGCCTATGTGTGGGGTGGGACATACTATGAGGAAGGAGGGAGACAGGGTGCCTGGCCCTGACAGGCCCCTTGCACTCCAGGCAAAGGATGCAGGGGGCTCTATGACCATCCACACATTTGGCGCCTACTTTGGGCTCACAGTGACCTGGATCCTCTACCGAAAAAACCTGGAGCAGAGCAAGCAGAGACAGAGCTCAGTGTACCATTCGGACCTTTTCGCCATGATTGGTGAGAACTAACAGCTGTCGCGTTGGTGAGGGCAGCCATGACGCGTGAGGTGCGCTATGCTGGTGAGGGCCACCATAGAGGGCTGTCATATTGGTGAGGGCTGTCACCCGTAGATGGGAGCTGCTATGAATGGGTAAGGACGACTACGAATAGTTGAAAGATTGCCACCACGAGTGAGAGAGGAACACCCATCATGAGTTGGAACCACCACGATGGGTGGGGACTCTCATGATCACCCCTGAGCCCCACAGAGCCAGCGGGTGACTGCTGGTTTCTGGGGAGGAAGGGCAGAGTGAAGGAGCCTGTAGATCCTTCTAGAGCCCTAGGTGTCTAATGCTCTCCCTCGTGGAGTTGGAAGAAGTCGGCCACACATCCTGCAGTCCCCTAGACTGCTCCCAGGCAGACGGAGTGGACGCCGGGAACTGGACCACTTGGTCCCCGTGCTGGGGCCAGGTGTGCATCCCAACTCCTTACGTCCCCTCATTTCAGAGAACATTTAAAGCCGTTCACACCCCGCCCTTCCTTCCATCACCCTGTAGACTGAGAGATGGTAGTGCCATGAGCTAACCTGCCGACCGAGGGGAGAGGCTCTCCCCCACGATGCATGTAACCAGCCCCAGTGGTCAGGGAGACAGAGGGAGCGCTGTGAGGTGGTCTGGGAGGCCGAGTGGGAGTGAGGTGAGTTAGGCCAGGAGAGCCTTCTAGGAGGGCACCAGTGCTAGAGATGCTAAGAGGTCAGGGACAGGTGGAGTTCTCTGGAGCGCCTCTGTTCGGGGTGTGTGTGTGAGCCTGGCCTAACACCTCCTCTCCTGGCCCCTGGCCTGTGTATATTCTCTGACCCAGGCACGCTCTTCCTGTGGATATACTGGCCCAGCTTCAATTCAGCCAGCTCCTCCCACGGAGACGCCCAACACCGAGCAGCCCTCAACACCTACCTCTCCTTGGCCGCTAGCGTGCTAACCACAGTGACAGTGTCCAGTGTCATACACAAGAAGGGCAAGTTGGATATGGTGAGCAGGGGCCTTTGGGAGGGTGGGGGGTGGGGGGGTGTTCTTCCTACTGCTGTGCCCTGCTCACACCGCAGCGTGGCAGGCAGCTTCTAGATCGGCACACCCAAACCTGGATGCTCAGCACGGGCCGGGCCGTCCCTGCCGAATGTTCTTGTCCTTCCCGCAGCCTGAAATGCTATGAACCAACCAGTGCCAGCTGAGTGTCACATCCGGCCTGCCTGGCAGAGTCGCCGGTGGGCGGCGGGGGTTGGGGGCTGTCCCCTCTGCCAGGTCTTCTTCCTCCTGACACCACTGGGCTTTAGAAAGCTGTCCCAGCCCACACACTTAGAGGAGCCAGCAGCACGGAGCCTGCCACAGCTGACAAAGAAAATTGGTAGCAGCTGGGCACACGTGTGGCCCACACATACCTTCTGTAGACATATCGTACACTCAGCTATGTCATTGTCCTCCAGGAAGACATGGGGAACTAGGGAGATGCCAAGGATGAGCTTTAGGGCCCGTGGGTATGCCCAGCAGCACACTGACTCATGGACACAGAGCGTGCCCAGGCCTGCTGGAGGCTGCGGGTGGCTCGTGTGCAAAGCTGGGGCCAAGGCTAACCGGGTCTCTGCCTGCCCCTGGCTTGCGGAGTCTGAGCTGTCCCCAGCTTCCAACTTTGCACAGGGTGTGCGAGCACAGGCCGTGCTCTGGGAACGGAACTGAGAGTCTGTGCGCGTTGCCCGCCCTGCCCAGGTGCACATCCAGAACGCCACCCTCGCAGGCGGGGTGGGCGTGGGCACAGCTGCCGAGATGATGCTCACGCCGTACGGTGCCCTCATCGTGGGCTTCTTCTGTGGCATCTTCTCCACCCTAGGATTTGTGTACCTTTCGGTGAGGACCCTGGGGGCTGTTGCTGGGGATGGTGTGTGTGTGTGTGTGTGTGTGTGTGTGTGTGTCTGTGTGTGTGTGTGTGTGTGTGTGTGTGTGTGTAGGGTTATATTACTGATAACAGGGAGACATGGAGGGAGGGGGTGAGGCTTAGGGAACCCTATGTGTTTGATGGCCTCCCCATGCCCCTGCCTCAGCCACAGCCTGAGCACTGCCACTCCTCCCTCCCCCCCCCCCAGCCGTTCCTGGAGTCCCGCCTTCGCATCCAGGACACGTGTGGCATTCACAACCTTCACGGCATCCCTGGCATCATAGGTGGCATTGTGGGTGCTGTGACGGCGGCCTTCTCCTCCCCTGATGTGTACGGAGAGGCGGGGTGAGTGCGGGTGTGAGGGTGGGCGTCCCCCTTTCCTTCTCTATCCCTTCTTCCTGTGGGACCAAAGGCGTCTTCCTCCTCTTCGTTTTCCACTCCAGACCATTCACGGGCCTCTCTTCCCCACCCTCAGACCCGCCACACGAGTGTGGTCAGGAAGGCCTAGGATTTCGAGAGCACATCTGTTGGGCTGCAGTAATGGCGGCCTCTCCATGGGGCCTCACTTGCTTCCTGTCTGTACCCCAGGATAGTCCATTCCTTTGGCTTCGGGGGTTACAAGGCGAACTGGAACAAGAGATTGCAGGGCAAGTCCCAGATATTTGGTCTCCTCCTGAGCTTGGCCATGGCCCTGGTGGGCGGCATCGTCATGGGTGAGTGACAGCCACTAGACCCGAAAAGGTGGGGCCTTGGTGGGAGATAAGCAGGGGACCCAAGAGCATGTCCTAAGAGTGGGCCTGGGAAGGAGAGGGGGTCCCGCTGAGGGCGAGCGCTGGGGTAAGTTAAGGGTGTTTTCTGACCACCGTGTCCTCCAATCTCTTTAGGATTCATTTTGAAATTGCCGGTCTGGGGACAAGCTGCAGATGAAAACTGCTTCGAGGACTCCATCTACTGGGAGGTAAGCTCCAGAGACCCGTCTCTCTGTCTCTCGCCTTGCCGTCACCCACTGTGACATCCATGTGGGCACGGTGTCACCTGTACATCGGAGACTCTTTCCCCAGCCTCCCCCCCTTCCCCTCTGCACCCCAACGGGGCTTTGAATACTTT